>OY754981.1:23053910-23653910 GCA_963576475.1 Molanna angustata | reverse complement strand
TGTTTTTATTTATGTTTGGACAACATACAAATGTCACCTAAATGAGAATATTCATTTCCAATATTATGAAGACGGCTGACTAGCGAGTGATATTCTGTCTTTGTATGTGTATAGGTGTAATACTGTCCGTACTGATGCAATAAGAAGAAAATGATTTTTTGTTTGTCAAATTGGGTAGGTACAGTATAATATGATCGTCTTTCTCACCACAAATACTTATTTTATTTTGAAAAGGATATTAAAAGTATATTGCATGGAAATCACAGATTATTTTTATATTTTATTTTATTTCAATATAAACAAAACAGTCATAACAGAGTACAATAAATTACATATATAACACAATTCAAGGACCAAAAACTGTTTACATCTTATTACTAAATAGTGAAGTGCACTTAAACAATTATAAACAAACACTATCATATATATGTATACATTCTTAAATCAAAATAAAAAGAGTAAGAAAAGTAAAAGAACACAAAGTTGACATTGCTTGGTGGGACTTTGAGGAAAATAGGAAAAGGAGGAGATAATGGCAAAGGAAAAAAAATGCACACAATTCGTACATCAGTCCAGACAATCAGATATTCAGACAAGTTCATTCATTAAAACGTTTATCGTTCCCAGAGTGGAGTTTCTTGATGAACGTTTTGAGAAATATACTAAAAAACAAACGTTGTTTTAATCTGCGTAATGAGTTTGAAAATCAGAGCCTGAACGCTGTAAATGGTTACAACTATATACCTGTCATTTTATTATTAAACTCATAATAATAAACACTTCCTTGCATCCTGCGTAAGTGGCGACTTTATTGCCATTTGGAAATTTCTTCAGGTAATATTCACTGATTGGGCAATCAATTTTTAACTGATAAGCGATATAATTATTTTTAACCTACTTTATTATCTCTAGTTTTGGACCATCGAAAGCTTAAATAACAAAAGAGTATAAAACAGGAAATGTAAGAGATGTATTTTGATGGAACAAACTCCATATATGTATCAAAAATTGAGATAGAAAAATAATTACTTGAACATCAAAACACGATCGTTTAGTTATGGAGCCGTATTGCGAATAATATTTATCAAGAGACCGTGCTATGTGGGGAAATGTTGTAAATTATTCGAGGGTTTTATTTCTCTTTTGGCAGTTGTAGTCCTCATGTTGGTGGTAGCGAGTCTCCTACTTTACACACCCTTCACCCCCACACACTCAACTCAGTGTAAAATTTCCGTCACAGGTTTGTTGTTTTTTTTTAAACTTTTTTACACGTATCCGAATGGCTTTCTGAACTTAATTATTTCAAGCGAAAAATTCATTTGCAACGAATGTTTTTTTTTTGTTATTTTTATTTTGTGAACGCCTCGTGAAAATTATACGTGTCGTATAACATTTTTTTAAGGTTCTGTATATTTTTTATTTTTATTTATAAATACTAGTACACTGTCGCAGAAAGCGTCTCGTATTAATAATAATAACGGATTTATGTTTTGAAAGGTACAATGAATGTCTCTAACATCAGTCCCAGAACAGAACATGCCTCAAAGTGCGTTGTTGTCCATTTTATATGTATTTATTTATATATTTATGAAAGGTCACAAAACAGGCACAGTTAAAAAATACATATAGTCCGGAATATGTAACCAACACTAATTTTGTAAATCTAATAATAGTACGCGAAGGATCTATCTGAAATCTTTCTATCTATCTGAAGGATGTATCTGAAACAAAAGGATCTAGGAAAGGATTAAAAGGAAATTTTTATAATATTATTATGTGTCACTATGATGAGAATTCGATTACGTTATATCGATTTATAAACATATATTACATACATAACATATTCACATACGTACATATATACGAATACGTATATACTCATATACTTTAGGAAGACATAAGTTTATCACATGTATAAATATTTTATTGTATAAAATGAATAAATGAACATGATATTTATTATCAATTAAAAAAAAATATATGTACATTTAAATCAAAAAGTAATACCGAGAAAATAAAAAGTTAAACTTCTTATTAATTTAGTGTTTGATTTGTTTTCAAATATTTTATCAAAATATATTTTTCCCTACTATTGTATAGTGTTATAAAATGTCTTGACAATACATAGCAGAAATTTTAAGTTATTTTAATTATATTAAAAGATATTTAATTTTTTTATGCATAAATCAAACCTGTCTCTTCATTGAATTTATAAATTAAATTTGTTTTTTTTTTTTGTTTTCAGGTACGAATCAATCTTTTACATTATCCTGTCTATGAATTGTTTTCTGGTAAGACTAGACTTTATTATTTAATTTAGATGATTTTTAAAAAAACCTATGTGCGGATTTATATCACTAGCTATGTGTATCTATGATCCAATTTTTCTGGTTCCCCTTTCGAAAGGCCCTGGTCGACAAGCGAGTAAAACCGCGGTCTTATGGCTCGTCGATAAAGCTCGCCGGTGTATCATTGTAATACCGCGGTTTTGTGAATTGACGAGGCTGGCTCTTGGCTCGTCAACTCACAGAACCGCGGTATAGGCTCGTACGTCGATCACCCACTTTATGTGTAGCCATGATCCAATTTGTCTGGTTCCCCTTTCTAAGGGTTACGAAGGTCAGATGGCAGTCGCTTCAATGTAATAACCAGACTCGCCAATTCCAGGATCATGGTCAAAGCGTACCCCGATAGAAACGGGACAAAAGCGCTAAAGGGAAGAAGCAAGATATGATTATGTTACATTTAACTCTCGCCTGGTATTGGTTGTGGAAATTATGACATTTGTAATAAATTATAAGAAAGTAATTATATACTCGTAATTCAAGACCATCTATCTCTTTGTGCGTCATGTATAGAAACATTTCTTTGTTTAAAGATGGTGAATGGCAATTTTTGCAAATTTGTATATCTAATACTCGCTTAGATCCCATTAGATTTTGAAGGATATCTGAATAGTGCTTTTCATTTTTTTTAACTGTCAAATATTTCAAAGTGACTCCAAGCTCATGAAATTTAAAATTTGACAATTTATTTTCAAATTGATAAAAAGACACAACATTTTTATAAAATGACATTGAAGGGTTATCAAGTTTTCACAATAAAATATTTAAATAAAAAAACAATTCATCAATTTATTTCACGAAAAGCTGAATATTTTCCATACAAAATTTGAATAATTTATAGAATGACTTGTTAGTGAGGAGTTTAGCGTTGGCCACAACCCACTCGTTTTTTTAAACAATGAACATTTCTTATTTATGAGGTGACAATGCTCTTGCACAGTGAGTTCCTGGTTCTTCTGTAATATTCCAACTTCGTCTCTATTGAGATGTTAAAAATTCGTCAAAAAATATCAATGACTCCTGACATGGAAAAAATCCATTGTGTATGTATGTATATGCAATTGTAAAAATATTCGTGTTATTATAGTTTTTTTTAACAATGATTAAAATGAATTGCAGTGTTTATAACGTGTATATAATTCATGGAAATCTCCGGAGATTTTCCACAAAGCGACGAATGAGAAAATCACAAAGTAATTAAGTTTGTGTCAACTGAACTGAACTGAAAATCTACCCTATTGAGTTAACACGAGGAGGAGGAATAAATGCATTTAACGAGACTCGAGAACTTTTTGAGGACTTATTCAAATAAAGTCGAGACTTAGACTTAAACGCTACTACTTCCCTTCTCATTCTACCTTTTATTGTTTCACCGGTTACATTGTTATTATAACTGTAGGAATTTTTTAAAACGGATTTAATTTCGTCGAGAGAACTTCACCGTCTTTCGCCGGAGACTTGCAAATTCGCGAAAATATTATCAAAAATCCATTTGAATAATTAATATTAAGATGGTTTTGGTTAGAGTGATCGCGCAGAGGTCAAAATTCTACCGTAATTCATTAGATTTTAAGTTTGCAAAGTCATTTTACTATGATAAAAAATACCATGTTTTCCTCAAAGAGTTCAAAGTTTTCTATTCACGAATTGCAAATCAATTTTATGAATTATATTATTGTTTGAGTACCATTAATATTCACAGTACGTGTTCAGATATGTATTTTTCTTTAACATGTTTTGAACTTTGTCTTTAAACAACTGCGTCATAGGCAAAGTTGTCGCCAAATATCTTGAACCAGGCTCCTGGGTGTGCAAAGCGCAAATTTGTGTTATTCCCCTTCTTGGCGTTATTTGAATGCCTTGGTGATAGTAGCTTATACTACGCGGGTATATTAAAGTTAGGCTTATCTTTTTCGTGTTATTAGAATCACGAAGCTTTCTCTATAGAGAATACCATACCATAGAGAAAGCTTCCCTATCCTGTGGATGAGCTGTTTCGCACTGCGAAAGTTTAGTGGAAATAACCAAAATTTATGTTGTTATTTTAATGAATTTCCACAATGTAAACGCCTCCTCATCCTTGGAATATTTGTCATTTATAATTGTTATTTTTTTCCTTGCTCGCTTTGCAAATGGCAAATCATGTATAGGTAATTTATTATTAATAATGTATAGGTAATTATTTCTCATGCCAATATTACTACTCAGTGCTAGCTTTTTGTGCAAGGAAGTACCTATATGTATATAATAATTTAGCAACTTTTATTTTGACCAAGTGATTCGTAATACATTAATTGTTCAAAAATGTACCATAAAGTAAACTACGAAAATATGATGGTAAGGCGACTTGTGCCCTTGGTTAGTAATCCAATGGACGCTTGTTCGAATATTGCCTCGACCGATTTCGTTCACAAGCATTTGATTAGTTCTGGAAATGTATGAGAATTTTTACAGTTCTTGCCACTAGAACGTATTCTTCTTCCTCTTTTGGTAGATCTATGATCTGTTTCTGCAGGTCCTGGAACGAGGATGTCCAGCTCTCCCTACATCTCTTTAATGGTCTTCCCGGTGGTCGGCGTCCCTCTGGTATCTCCCGCATTACAATCTTTGGCAGCCTTTCTGGATTCATCCTCTCTACATGATCTCTCCACTATCCATTTCTTTGCCTAGACGTATTTATTTTTTGTATTCACATTTAACTTGTACTTCATAATTATTTTTCACCATACCTACATTTTGTTTTTTTTTATTTATTTTAAATTCTTTACACTTGTTTTTTATTTTTATGTGCGACCGACACCCGCTTCACTGGGAACATACCCGTGTTGGAGCGAGTATCAAAATGACATTTTATTAATTAGATTGTCATATCACAAATGTACCTTAAAAATAACACAAAATAACTCATAAGATTCATAATAAATTTCAAGTTGCAAGTTATCATCAGAAATAATACAAAAATACAGAAACAAATGTACCTTGAAAATAACACATAAAATAAGTCATAAACATCATAATACATTTCAAGTTGCAGGTTATCATCAGCAATAATACAAAAATACATAAACAAATGTACCTCAAAAATAACACACAAAATAACTCATAAGATTCATAATAAATTTCAAGTTGCAGGTTATCATCGGCAATAATACAAAATACAAAAACACAACAATTATCACTATGTCACTGGCATATCCATAGATAAAGGCGACAACAGTGTATAGTTAGTGTATTCTATGGGCGTTTTGTATTCATTGTTTTTTTATGTATTCATTGTTTCAATATTTTCACTTTTTTCTAATCAGAATTATTACGAAATGTATTCTATGTACACAGTCTTTTTGTTGTCTTTTGTTTCTTGGTAGGTTTATCTTTATTTAATTTGAATAATTCTGAAAAAGGTAAATTGGTACATCAAGTTAATATTATACTTATGTTGTGGGTTCTACTCGATGTTAAGTAAAGGTAGGAGGTAGGTGTACCTTTGCCTACATCAGTCACGACATGGGACGGGGATTACGACAGAGAATTTAGTCAAATCACATTTTCATTTTTTACCTTCAAAATAATATACTATTATTTTTCGGTGGTAGAATTCGGAGCAGGTCTACAGCTGAATACAAACAGAGAACAACGGTTTATTTATGTGAAATGGCTCGTGACATTGTAGAGATTTGTTAGGTAAGAATATATCAATGTTAATTTTAGATTATTTAAATTGCCTTTTATTTAAACGACGTATGACAGGGTAAGAAATAAGGACATCAGGAATGAATTTAAGACGATAGTTAACAGACATGGAAAATATACAAAGCGGACAGGAATTGAAAGAGAGGTCGGTGACGTCCAAGAAAAGAATGGCTAGACCATGTAAATGAAATTCTGAAAGAGGGAAATGTAAAATGTCTTTTACAACAAACGAACATGAAATATACAATGTCTTAATGTTGAAGAGGCGATGGATACGTATCAAGATCTATCATTGTCTATCCTGTAAGGGACATGGCGTGATACGCTACCCTCAACACCACCCGCTCCGGGGACTGTCAACGGCCCCTTCGTAGAACGCTGAATGAACATAAAAAAAACAATGCATGGTACGAAGAGCAGCTCATGGAGCCCTCTAAATTAGCTATCTCGGCACCATGGTGCAAAAAGAACAATCAGCAAGTGCGAATTGAGATTCACACCTGCGGACTGTCGGCGACTTCAGATCCATATATATATATATATATATAGGACATGGCGTGACAGTATGTTTGTATATTTGTTGACTTGTAAATCACAAATATGTATTTAAAAAGAACACCGACTTTCTTTAATCATCATAGTAGGTACTTAGCCGACAGTAAAAATAGTATCAACAAGAATGAGGTATTTTTACAAGAAAATCAATAAAGAACATTGAATATTTCAATGACATGTTTCGTAACAATAATATTGTGTATTTTTTTATAAATAATTCATTCACCTAAATTGATAAGAAAAAAAAATGATGTAGTAAGTTGGTAGGTATATCTTTGTTTGATTGTGAAATTAATAAATGGATAAATAAGCTTTCGTTATGATAATCGAATATTTTTATATATCTAAAATCGAATCGAAAGTTTCATATACGAGAACATTGGATTTTTTTCCCTGTCGGTAGACAATGGTATTTTTTTAACATCTTAATAGACGCGAAATTGGAATATCATAGAAGAAACAGGAACTCATAGAACTCAAACTAGCCAATGACAGGTCGTAACTTCGTATCTATTCAGATGTTAAAAAAAACTTTCGTTTTGTATAATTTTAAAAACCAATATGTTTTAAAACAATATGAATTTTTTTTCTATGGCAGCCAGATCCTATCGTGATCCAGATTAATATGGAACGACAGCCCATCAATCAATCTATCACATGGTTTATCTAAATCGCGATCGCAGATTTATGATCACGGATCGTGATCTGCCTATTATGATACAATATTATATTTTAGATAACAAATTACGAAATGAGTGATTCATTTCTTATGCATATAACCAGAGATTTTCCTTCTTCTAATGACATGTAGGAAAACGCCATTTTAAAAAGACATATTTTGTTTGATAGCTTGTACTAAAGATATGTTATATACTCGTATATAGTATTGTTTATACATTTTGTTCACCAATTTTAATACAAATATGTTAAGTGCATACAAGGTATAAAAAAAGGACTTTTTGGAAAACCTCTAATTCTAAAATATATTATTTAATGTTATCAACCTTTAGGACTCTCAATTAAGGCATCACTTAAGGTATTTAAAAAAAATAATCGCAGATAGTCTTGATATATGTATTTCAAATGTATGGCTGAGCAGTCCTGTTTTTAGTTTGCAATGAATCCACATGTTAAATCGGTAATGAACCATTCTTTACAGCCGTCGTTGTCATGTGAAATTTGTAATGTGTGATTTAACGAATATGACTGAATGTTCTTTCAAACTTTTCCATGGCCTGGTTCCGTGATAGGTCACGGTTCCTGGCGGTGTAACATTTTCTGGGATTCGGTCTGTGATAATCCTCGTGAGGTTCGTAATGAGGAAGTCGAAATACCCCAAGGAATATATCTGTCGAGTCTAACGGACCGAGTATGTAATTCAATTTTCACTTCATCGTTGCAGACCTTATAACGGGGAATGAAAATTTTTCGAGATTTTCAACGAATTTCACATGGTAGATTTGTGAATACATCTCAAACGAATAGTACCTTTTTATTGTAGGTATACTCTGTGAAAATATCAACATTTATAAATTTTTAAGTTTAATATTTTGCTGTAAAGCACCGGTATAAAATAGTGCTTCCACTCTATTCTTTTAATATCGTTTTCGAGTGTCCCGTAAGAAGGACTACAATGGGCAAAATAGCATAGTTCAGCAATGAGGTTCAAGTGCATTTTTAGATGAGAAGAAACTTGTGTGTTTTCTTTTAGATACTTTATGAGATTATGCAACCCGCACATCGGTCGCGTTATCCCACATTGTGAGGAATGCCGTGAATTAGAAGGTGGTTGAACCATTCACAACAACGCACTTACTTACTTACTTATCGAGTCCGGAACTCAGATTTTGCCACTCCAATGTGTGGCGGCGGAAATCGCCCTGTCGGTAAGTTTAATCAGGTCGTCCATGTGGCAACCCTCGTTCAATTCTGGGCAGGACAGCAGATGGTCGTCATCCTGCACTGCCCCACAATCACAGAAGGTATCATCTGTGATTATACAACGCACTTATTATTTTAAAATCATAACTTGGAATATAACATTTTCCCTTGTAGGCTTATTTCTTTAAATTGCTGATATATCAAATTATTATTTAATATTTTTTTTTACAATCAGACATTTTAATCTGTGTCAATTTTTGATTCGCTCGACATTCTGATGATTTTGGATGCATCTCATTAATTAATTGGCTACGAATCATACGACGTTATAGCTTCAAGGATGGAGAATGATTAATCTGTGGTGCTTCAACATCGATTTGTGTCTTTTTTAATTTCATATTGTATTTTTTCTGTTTATAAGACTGTTTTTGTCCGTTAAATGAATAAATAAATAAATAAATATTTGAAAATGAACACTTTAAGTAAAATATATCCACTCCCTCGCCTGAGAGAAATATTTCTACCTATTAAGAACTATTTACTTAGATTATCCCATTTTATTGTTTATTTTAGTAGATATGATATGACATAGTATTTCTCATACTACAGATTTTCAATCAAACGATTGATACCTAGTTTTACCTTGTGGTATGTCTCTTTGATGGTGAGATATTGAACCCATCAATGTTGTCGATTTATCAAACCACTTTAAGGGAAAATAACGTTTAATCAACTTAATTTATCATCTTTGATCATAGACACTATTCTTACCACCATTTTTTATATACTATTTCAATTTTTTATGATTTATTTTATGCTCACTTTTTCATTATGTTTTGCGCTAACAAATTTTGATTGATACCAATGGTAACCAAAGAACACCCGTAATTTTACACTTATTTGTGTATCCTAAATCAGGATAGTATTCGTGATTGGGCTTAATATATGTCAATAATCAATCAGAGGGAAGAAGAGGCAGGCCCAAGCTAAGATGGCAGGATAACACAGAAGACGACATAAAGGCGATTGTAATAACAAACTGGAGGAGAGCGGCGAAGGACAGGAACGGCTGGATAGTGCCAATCATGATGATATGTCAATGATGGTATTATAATTGCATCGTGTTGTCATATTTGTGATGTATGGCAATTACGCAGTTAAAGTATGGTAGTAAAAATACATGTTTCAACACTTGATCGCTGAGAAGGTTAACAAGAAAATGATCTGATATAACAAGGATCGAAGATTATATACTTGGACTAAAGTTTAATTTGAAGAATTCACTATAAACAATGTGAAACATGAATTATATACGAATAAGTTTATTTATTTTATATTGTTTTATTTTCGAATTACGTCTCGGGCAACTAACAGGTATTATCTATGTTCCTGGAATATTAATTTAATGCACGCCCTATTACAAGTTGCCATATTCTGGAGACTTGCTGAAAACACAATTAAAAACTGTGTCTCCACCGGGAATCGAACCCGGGACTGCTCAGCAGTCAGATATCATAAAGATTTGGCTTAGTGATGCCACATTATTGGACAGAAATACTTTGAAAACACATTGATTTAAAAACCGGAATTTGATTAAGGAAAACGTTTATTGATAATGTATTTTAATTTTTCTCTGTGATAACGGTCTGATCTTTGAAAGCGCTCACTAGCCCCGTTAGACAATGTGTCATTTAGCTCAAGAAAAGAAACAAGAAAATATAACTCAATGTATGGAAGTGACAGTTGTCAGTCAGGTATTTCTTTTCTTGAGCTAAATTATTCGTTGTCTAGGGGGACTGAGAGCTGGGGGGCAAGTCTGGTTCAATCGGCGAAATCAAAACCCCCGTGATTACCCATATCATGGATAAAATTATTATATGGAGTTCTGCAATATCTTTAGATGTCATAGAACTCCATTTGATAATTATATCCATGATATGGGTAATCACTAGGGTTTTCATTTCGCCGATCGGACCAGACTTGCCCCCCTGATTTCTTGACTACGAGTAGGCTCCGTTAATTATTAACGACTTTTTTAAGTTCCATTCAAATAATCATTCATATTTCAATACTCGAACAATTTATTTTAGCGATATTGAAAAGTGCGATTAGATAATATAATTCTATAATTACATATGACAAATCAAACCTAGGTTACTAATATTCATCTAACGATTGAGATAGCGTTAAGATTAACGAAATCCATAATTGTATAGATGAAATCAAACCTGGCTTATTAACATTAATTATCACTTTAAAAATTTAAGAACATTGTCCCTACATGAGTATATATCGTAATATGTGTATTGTATGAAATCCTTTTCTGGTGTAATGTATGACAACTGATTGGTGTTGACGATATTAGGAGTCTTTGAACTGCGATGGAGTGTTACAAATTAGATTGAATTGAATTATATTTTATATTATGAACCGGGTTATACATAATACATACTATACGTATTCTAACTCTACTCTGAGCGTTCATTGCCCCACGCTACAATATAGTACAATACATTATATATGTATACCTACCTAAATAATAACAATAATACAGGCACAATTCCTATACATACCAGTCTATAATATAAAGACTGTTTGATGTTTTGATTTGATGTTTCATTTTATGAGCCACGGACGAAGAAATGTACCTCCATTTTATTATGCATTCGTCGTATCATTTCGATCGTAATATACCTACTAACGTAATTACGAATCAAATCAATATCAATTCACTCGGAGTCATGATTATGTTTTTATAATTTCAAATGAATTATCGTTCGTTTGATTATTACGTGCTTTAATGAGTCTAATTTTATAAATTAATACTGAAACGATTTACTATTCAAACTGCGACTGTTGTTCTTTTCTGCAGTAATTTTTTCAAATATATTTAAAACACACACATATTCGTATCGTGAACAGTTTATTTTCGATAAATGACAGGGGACTTTGATGTTATTTCTTTCTGTAATGTCATTGCTTTGTAAATAAAATAAAAACGGTATGTTGTAAATCTTTTTCAATATTGTGTGTATTTTATATTTTTATACGAGATGCTTACTTTCGTGAGATAACATGATATAAATATGACACACAAAGAAGAAGAGGAATATATAATCTGTTCGCTAATCAGCAACTTTTAGGGGTAGTTAGAATACTCAAGTGTCCACACTTTGAGATGTTTTTTTTTTTTTTTGTTTAAGGCAATTCACCCTGTAAAGAGTGCTATGTGCCAATTATTTCATGTCAGGAGAAAAGTTAATTTTATAATAAATTTATGTCATTCAATGAAAGAAATTTTGAAATAACGGACAGTATACGTGAATTATTAAGAGACAAAAGATGTTGGATATTAAGTGGAGATTGGTGAGTGATTTTAATTAATTGTTTGTATATATTTTTGAAGGCGGAATTATTTTTACAGTTAAAAAATACATGATCAATTGTCTCATCCTCATCACCACACTGGCAAAGTGGGCTATTTAGAACTCTAATTCTATACAGATGGGAGGCAATTGAACAATGGCCAATTCTCATTCTAGAAATACATGATATTAATCGTTTAGATATGTTTCTATTATAAAACCATGGTTTAGAGGAAATTTTTTGTTAGATACCTGCATGATAAGCACCCTTATATTTTTTTGTTTTGTACCTTTATATACCTTTTTGTACCTTTTAATACCTTTGAGATGTTATTTTATATCTCAATTTTAAAATGTCCCATTTTATTTCATGGCATAATAAATTACACCTTACACTTTTGTCGAAGTAATACATTGTATATTATCAATTGATAAATTTTATAAATAACGAGTATATTCACAAGTTATGTACTTATGTATTTTCGTTCCATACATTATTTTATCAAATTACGTCGAAAATGGGTGTTTTAAATAAAATACCTACTAGTTTGCCTATTTATTGCTTAGTTTGGAATTTGATTGGTTTACTGGCAATGTTATTGCATAATTTGTAGGATGCGATTCTGAACTCAATTATGATGATCAATGATCAAATTGCAAATATGAATTTATTCGCGTTTTGATTAATGGACTGTTAAAACACTATGATTATTATTTGTCAATATGATTTTCAAATTAGGTTTTGTCGTATTAAAATAATATATATTATATTGAATGACACACTGAAATACATACATATTCGTTTATACAGAACTGAATTGCTATTGATAGATTTATGAGCCAAATTTGAAATGAACGATAGTTTGTTTTTTTGGTAAACGAGTACCTATATGGATTGGTATGTTTTCAATTCACGCGTGTTTGGCTTGAATTCGAGATAAAACCTTTTGATATATTTTTAATTCCCATTCATTTCATTTGTAATTTTTACAGCTTGCCTGGGTACTGTTGCGGAAATTAAATCTATGATGTATAGGAGAAAATTTTCAACGAGCAACGTAAATATGAATATAAAGGTTGAGTGTAACTCGAAGAAGGATAAGTTTAATCCATGGACATAACCCATAAATCCGCACATCAAAAATAACCTGAAAGATTGACGAACAAAGAATAGCAGAAATGAACGATTCAATGTCGATATTAAAGAATATATAGAGAGAATATTTTTTCTCAAAGGACAATTCTTGATGAAACTCCATAAAAATAGCATAAAATTTGGAAATTATGTATACAAAAAAAATTAGTCACATTGATTTAAATTTTGATTTGGACTAGTATAGCTCAAATATAATCGTTTTTTTGTCGATGCAACTCATGCCTGTTCGTGTCTTTGAGCGGCCATCTTGAGATATTATACTCCCCAGATATACAACCTCTTTGACTTTCTTTATCGTGGTATCATCCAGAACAATATTTTCGGTCACCGCTTCTCTCCCAGAAACCATGCACTGCACTTGTCTATTTTATTTCGAGGTCAAGATATTTTCCATCTTTCTCAATGCCTCATGCAATTGCCGTTTCGTCTCTGCAAGCCATACCATATTGTCGGCATAACGTATCATATTAATCTTTTGTCCCTGGATCTTCACACCGGACCAGTCTCTCATTTCCTCACTCATCGATAGCTTGTTGTGTATAGCAATTGAACAATGCTGGTGACATTGACCATCCTTGTCTCACTCATTGACCGAACCTTTTTTCGGCGCTGCTGTACTTGTATGATATAACAGTCTTCAATAAAATATCGATGATATAACTTGATTAAAAGTTTTGCGTGAAAGTGTTCTGCTATATGGTAGCGAAACGTGGACAGTCAGCCGAAGAGCAGCAGCTTAGCTACAGACCAATGGCTGGAATCCATTGGTCAGACCACATTCCAAACTATGTGGTACTGAGCAGAGTCGGAGAACTGAGACAACTCATAAAGAGGTTTACCCAAGAATAATTCAAATGGGTATGCCATAACATCGCCGCGAGATTGACGGAGGGCAGTAGCTATAGAGGTCGCCCTAGAGACAATTATATGGACCAGTTGATAAGTGATATGCGCTGTAGCAGCTATCATGAGATAAAGAGGTTTGGTGAAAATCAATCGTAGGATTGTGACTACGGAGAGAGAGACTCTATCGCTTTTATTTGCAAACCATTTGGTATACATATATTCTGAGGGGTGCACAGTACAAAAAAACACTCTGAAGTTGGTTAGCCAGTATCGATACGAACTTGTCAATTTTAAATATTAAAATAGTGAAACTTGAATGTAATATTGATATAATCTAATCCAAACTTGAATCTAATGATACAAGTTGGTAAACAAGCCAAAAATGAAATATTATTTCTGGCGCAGTTCAGGGGTGACATTATGTACGAGAACTCTCTCACTTCAAGTATAAGAACTGTGGCTTTCATTGTTAAAAAAAAATCTCAATAGATGGCGTTACAAAATGGTTTCTTCATTATTATTTCATAGATGGCAATAGTAAAGATGTCCTATTTTCAAACGATCTATTTCTCATTTTTAAAATATATAGAACTTCCGAAATAGCATTGTTAAGGGAATTCAATAAGAAGGCATAATTGGTGAACGTTGCGCAAGCGTATAAAGAGATCGCGTAAAACAGTCGATTACAGGTCTTAAGCCCTGTAGGTGCCTTGAGTTCCTGGTTTTTCTATAATATTCCAACTTCGTCGATATTGAGATGTTAAAAATTTGTCAAAGAAAATATGAATGTAATCATTATATGTATTTATTTACAAAAAGTTAACGTTTACGCAGCTTGCTAATCTTTTCGTACTTTTTTAACTCAATGTAGAGTTTTACAAAAATATTTTTTATCATGTAGGTGTAATGCGCAAGAAGTATGAGAGTTTTTCGTCTCCACCATTCTCCACGTCTTTGGTCTCCGGTCTCCGTCGCCGGAGAGTGGCCACGTATCGGATAGCTGTGTTCTGATGACATCATTATTATGATGTATGCCGTGTCTGGGATAAATTTGCCGCCGAAATGACGGTATATTTTCCCGTTTCCCGCCGAAATTTTCCCGCTTAATTTACCGATGAAAACGCTTCACGAATTGTGATGAAATATCACCGTCATTTTCGTGATGGAGCCGTCAATTAGTCGGGAAACGGGCATTATTTTATGTATGTATATATATTTTTTATTTCCTCCATTAGTCGCCCAAGAGTCGACCTCTTCCTTATGCAGAGTAAAGAAATCTCTTAAATTTGATTATTTAATCCATCAGTTTCACATAACATATAGCATAATTATTTATGTATGACGTTATAAAAAATTGTACTTTCATTTGGAGAATTTTATTTTATTTATTTATTTATTTTCATATAGAACATAGAACCAGTAGTTTATTATAGGACATATTAACTACATATTAACAAAGGATTTTTTTTTAAATGAATATGTCCTTGTTAAACAAGGACATAATATACATCTTCCTCCGTTCCCTAAAATAAGCACAAATGCTTGTGCTTTAGGTGAACGTAATCGGTCGAGGCAGGATTCGAACTCGCGACCACTGGATTACTAGCCCAGTGCGCTAACCGCTCTGCCGTCGACCCATTTATTTATTTTTTTATTTTATTTATAATAAATATGACATTTTACATTTTTTTTTGTCAAAAGACAACATATTAAAGGCATATAAAAAAATATTATACACCTATCTATAAAACAGAGACAATGGAAGGGTACACATACATACACATCCAGACCATTTAAAGTAGAACATTTTGTGTGTTTTTTGTTTACAGAGTTTTGTTTAATTTTATAATATATAGATAGTTATAGGCTTGCAAGACTTTTATATTCAGAATTTTGAATTTTTGTTTCAGTCAGGGGTTATAAACTTTTGTATTTTTAATATTAAATTACAAATTTGTTTTAAAACTTTTTAAGGTTCTTTTTAGACCTATTGTATTCGGAAATACATACAAGTATCACTAATAGTGTAGTTAAAATACGTGTCGTTTGACGGCACTACTCGTTTATCAAAGTAATTTACTGTCACAGTGCATTTTTTTCAAAGACCTTATATACTAAAGTAAAGGTGTTTGATTTTTTTATATTCTTCGTATCGTTTCGTAACATCATAGATTGTAAAATGTCAATATGTTTTGTTTAGTTTGTTCCTATCTATTTGTGTTAGAAAACATAAATGTTTTGATAAGAATATACCGAAGTGGATATTGGTACAATATTGATAACCAAATCAAATAATTTTATCGTCAGTATAAATATATTATATCAATCTTATCAACTTGCTAAAATATATTATTGCGAAACATATTTTAGAACAGACACATCACAGTTACATTAATAGTTAATTGTTTTTCATATGATATTTAAAAATAATGAACAACTCTTTGAAATACGTATTCCTATCCTAATTCATTTTTTAAAAAATAAAATGATTGTGTCATAGTTTGACAAAATCAGTTTCAGACCAGTTTCGAAGTACAACATAATATTTTTTTTTTAAATCTGCCGATGTGCCGTTTACAATAAAAAAAATTCATTTATTTATTTATCAAGCTCATAGATCTTTTGTGTTGAGAGAAAACGATTTTCAACTCAAAATGCAGAAATCCAGTTTTAATTGTATCTAGCCAAGGTGTAAGTAATATCCCAGTAATTACTTTTCATCTCATACGAGTTATGAAAATTGCAATCTCTACATATGTGAGTGAGTGCCTTGAGGTAGTTTGGATATTGCAAGAATGAACGATGAATGACCGACCAAAAAAATATACATGGTTTTAAGAGATGGTGTGACCATGTAAATGATATTTTGATAGAAGGAAACATAGGAAGCTTGAACAATCGACGAGCATAATGTATGAGACGATGCATGGATGTAAAAGAAAGCCAGTGATGTGTGCAAAGATAGAGGAGTATGGCGCTCGATTCTCATTTCTTACACCGTAAAGGACATGTTGTGATGGTATGCATCTATGTACAGGAGTTATGGTCTTGATGAAACACATCGAATTTTATGAAATCCGCTACATTTTATGAGAACATCACGTAAATATTCTTTATATTTGAAAAACGTTTTGATTATAGAGCTTCTACTGCAAAACGTGTCATTTTCAACAATGTCAAAGTGAAGTTATTTGCTTCTAGACACGTTGCATAAGTTAGCGATTTTCTTTCGGAGGGGCAATCACACTTTTTTTGGAAAATTTATAATTTAAATTTGCAGGGGAACACATTGGGGTAGGAATTGCCATAGGCGGAGTGCTTCTGACAGGACCGAATTAAGGTGTTGTCTCGACGGGCGGTTGCCTGAGGCTAGGGCGTCAAATTACTGCGACATTCATATTACACTAGTGCTAAATGGATCCGATAGAACAATTTATTTTAGATATTTTCCGATACATTTTCCGATCAAGAAAGACAGTGTATTTTTGAAATTTATTAATTTGTTTTTCATTCATTACATTTTCATTCACACTTCTTTGCACCCTGCGCGAGGCGAATTGCGAGTTTATTGCCGTATGGCAATTTCTTCCAACTAACCAGTCTTTACAGCCCAGAGAAGCAGTATTTGCGTGAGAAATAAATTCATATAAATTTCTCCCCTGCTGGGAATCGAACCCAGGACGCTCGGATCGAAACCGAACGCATTACCAACTGTGCCACGGCGGTCGGCACATTCATTCATCATACCATCACGACATATTACCAGCGACAGGTGTGCGGGTGTTCGTAACCTTGTAAAAGGGAGCACAAAACATGCATGTATACCCACACACCAGCCTTGTCTCAACCAAAAAGGTACTACATTCAGAAAAGACGGTGAACCTCATTGGTGAATTATGTGAGATGTTATTGTTTCGTGTTGTATTTTCGATTACCTACCCAGCTCTTACGGGACATTCAAAAACAATAATAGAAAATAGTGGAAGTACTATTCTTAGCCGGTGCCTCACAGCTGTTTGTAAATGATGAAATAGTATTAACGTTTTAAGTATTAAGTATTTCTTTGACAAATTTTCAACATCTCAATAGATACGAAGTTTGAATATTATAGAAGAACCAGGAACTCAAGGCACCTACATGGCTTACGATCTCTTAATAATGCTCTTAATGCTCTTGCGTAACGTTTACCAATTATGCCTTCTTCGATTCAATTATTTAGTATGTATTTAAGAAAAATATTTTTAAAAGGATTGTCGAAAGAAACATTGTGAAACTCCATCTCCATGATAATGGAATTAAATACAAGTTTTTGTTTTATTACGGGACAAATTTATTGCTTCGAATATTTCGAAGACCGCGCCGTCATCAGAGTTTTTGGCATTTGTTTATTTCTACTTTAAACTCGAGTTTAACATAAACATCAGTTTTCATATTGTAACTATCTCTTGACTGATTCTTGGATATGGTCGAATAAAAATGACCGAGGTCACTATTATATCGATTTGAGTAACAAGACGATGTATATGTAAGGAAATAATTTCACTATAAATGAAACAAAAGTATTAATTTATTGATTAAAAAAATACCATATTATGTAAACGGGACGCTTTGTGAATGTCAATAAAGCGATAGATGTTGGCAAAAATGTGAGGGTTTCGGTTCTCTCTCAGCATAATTTGTGATTGAGTCTAATGAGGAAACGGCCAGTTCCGAAACTGGTTGATAATATAACAAAAAATTGACTTTAAACAGCGTTATATAAGCATTAATAAACTGCATTCATACATAATTTAATTATAATAAAATATACATATATAATAACTTTGTACAAGCCACGAATTTGAGTATTTTCGTTTCGCTCGACCGAAAATATTCAAATTTGTAGTTGTTTATTCAATGTTATTGTATATACAAGCACTGCTTAGTGGAATAGTTCATATTCACTGGATGTTGGTACTGATAGATTGAATTATTTTTGTCAGTGCCAACATATACTAAATTGTCTATTTTTCATATTTTTGTTGCACTATGTTTCGTTGTATTTTTTTTTGTATTGTTATTGTGGATTTTGAATAAATAAATAAATAAATATTTTTTATTTATTTGTAATTTGTAAAAATGCGCCAAAGTAATAGCAAAATCGTATGATCATAATTAAATTTATATCTGATAAAAATCAAAATTGATATTGGTTGTCATAAATGTTCCAATAAAATATAAACAAAGCATTTTCCTGTATTCGAGCTTGATCAATTTAAGAGGGCATTTAGCGTTTAATCTAAATCGACTGAAAGCGTCTTCTTCTTTCATTAGGCCCAGGGCCTGTTTTATGCTGCATTTTCAGCCTCCTGTGATGTGGACTGCCAACTATCTCGCCATCTTTTTGGTGGGCGTCCTCGTGGTCGAGACCCCTCCGGTACGTTGTCTCGGGATATCTTTGGGATCCTATCTTCGGACATGCGGCTGACGTGTTCGTTCCAGTACCTTCTCCTTTGGCGCCCCCATCTTACGATGTCCTCAGTTTCGCAAATTCCTCGGATCTCTGGATTTCTGACTCTATCACGAAGACTTTTGCCAGCTATGCATCGCAGTATTTTCATTTCGCTGGTGTACAGAAATTGTTTGGTAAGGACCGTATCAGCTCTGGATTCAATAGCATATGTTAGGATGGAGCTTACGCATGTTTATGCTCATGCTGAAAACGTGATATATTAAAAAAAAGAGTTAATATAAATTACTAATTTTCGGAAAAAAAAAATTCAGAGCATACTTGATTTGAAACGAGAACCTATCTTGAACATTCATTTTGATAAATGCTGTAAAAATTGTCTTTTTCCTATTTTTTATGGGAATTTATACAAAATTTTAAATTGTTTAACGACCGTTCCACTAAAGTAATGTTGAAAATACTTATGTGTTCTCTTAAGTCTATAGCTAATACTGATTTTTGATGAGGGATAAAAGTACTCACCCAAAGCCGGATCCTAATGCTGGATGAAATGTAAAAATGACTAACATGTTTTCGGTACGAGGGATGGGGGGTGGGGGTATGTCCCTACTTTAAATATGTATAATTTAAAAATTCCTTCTGTTAGATTTTTTTGGTTTTATGTCACGTGAGCTTTCACTGGCGCTCCCCGAAAATACTTCAATTCTTTATTACCTTCTTGACATTTGGAGATTTTTATTTTTTAAAGCTTATCTTGAACTTTCGACTAATGTATAGGAAGCAAAGATCCTCTAACACCACTAGTGAAAAATATTTGTATTCATGGAAAATTTACTGTCCTATTTTCATGGTAAAATGATACAGGGATTCGAAAAATCCATAGTTTTTCATGTAACATTTTATTTTTTTTTTGTATTGCAAATTAACAAAAACAAATTTTATACATCTTGTTACAATACAAATGATTCTTAAAACTATTATGAATATCATATAAATAGATAAATAATCATTCTATAGAACTTTTATCTATGTCCATTTTTAAGTTAAAAAACTGGCATTATTTTAATAAAAATATACGTTTATACTATTAAAAAAAATCTGTGTATGTTTTACACTAAATATTTACAGTAAAAATTATCATATGGAAATTTTACAAGAATGTCTTTATTACTTACCTATTTATAATCATTTGATGAATTTAATGAACAGTGTTTTTCAAACATTGTCTTTTGTTTTAAGAAGGTTCTTAAAGTTCCTTCTCTATTTTTCTCCAAGAAACTATTATTATTATTATACATTAATTTTCGGGCAACTAACAGGTACAATGTTAATTTGACATGCACACAATAACAAATTGCCACATTCTGGAGACTTACCAGACTGAAAACACAATTTAAAATTGTGTCCCCACGGGGAATCGAACCCGGGACCTTTGGATCAGCAGTCAGATACCAAACCAACTGAGCCACGAAGGTCGACGAAAAACATTATTATGTACATATAATAACAACTATGGAAATAAGTTGTTATTATAAGTATATAAATATGTTTAAAAAAATTATATAGAATTAAATATTCGTACTTTGAGGTTGGGTTGCTTTATTATTTTTCACCCACGGCGATATTGGCTTCGTTAAGGCAAAACTACTTTGTATTTTAAAAGCTTTTGATATTCAATCGTGATTGTACGCAGAATATAATAAATAACCACCATCAATAGATAGATTTACCTAAGTTTCGTTGTACAACAGCCTGTTCATATTTATATAACACAAAGCATTGTTCGGTATATGAAAAATTATTATTAAAAAAAATATAATATGTAAAGCTTCATTGGTTCCTTAAATGAATTGTTTTTTCGTTAGCCTTTTTTTTCTTAATTTACCCGTGTTATTTACGGTGGGGCTGTGTTGAATTAATTTATCATTTTTATCAATCCTCAAATTATTTGTTTGTTTTTATATGTGACTAAGTATCGGTCATCCAATGACCCTTTTTATTCTCTGGGAAAGTTTCATTAAGTTATTACAGTGGAACATAAAACCAATTATTTTATGAGACTAAAAACATTTTCTACTTATTTGCTATTGAGTTATATATAGAATTGTCCGGTTAGAAGTTAAGTAATTTACTTGAGCAATTTTGACTGGTTAGATGTCAGGTCTGTCGGCTATTATTCTGCCATAGGCTTCTTTGTTCTGAGCTAACCGGGACAGCTCTTCCGCTCCATGAACTCTGGTCCATTTCCTGATGTTCCTTAGCCAAGACGCTTCATACCCACAACGCCTACTCTCGTGATGAGTTGCTGCAGACTGTTTTTTTATCATTACGGAGAATATGTCCCAGTATGTCATCTTTCTCATTTTTATACTGGACAACAATTCTCTTCCCACGCCAGCCTTTTGCAACTTTTCAGTATTAACCATCGGTCCGTGGGATTTGTAACATCATGCGATGAATCCACATTAAAACGCATTGCGACACTACTACAAATTTATCAATATCGTTTCTTCACTTTGTAGGAGATATTCGGCATTATATGAATAACAGTATATCCATAGATATTGTTTCCTTTTAACGTAATTTCCTTTGTGAATTCATTTTTAATGTGCTTTAGTTTGGCGAATATTGAATCCGTCGGGAAAATCTATGAAATATTACTTCTCGGTGAAATATTGGTGTGCCCTGCAACCAACAGCAGTGTCTATTTCCAACCTGGTTTTTGGGCTAGTCCAAATTGGCCCGAAAAAAATTTCGACGGGACATTTTGGGCATACGGGCCTATTCGCAAATTTACTGGCGTCAGTTGATATTTCATATTTTACCCAATAACCGGAAAATCGACATTCAAAAGTGTACATGCAATTATATATTTACTTTTCGTTGGCGTTGAAATTAAACGCTTTGAAATTTGATTTATCTCGCTTTGATTTGAGTTGAAAAATAACCCTCATTGTTTTATATGATTCCGATCTAATTGATTCTTCATATATTGACACTTACAGATGTTAAACTATTTATTCAATTATTGAATTGATCAAACTACTCAGTTACTTTTAGTGAAAGGTACCGGGTTTGTGAAATAATTGCTTACAAATAAATAAATGATTACTCAACGTATATAATACTATATTTTAGTTACAACTTTCAGACATATAATACAGAGAGATTGGCGTTCAGTTAAATACCCCCCCCCCCTCAACACCAAATTCCAGAAATATCGATGCACGTTAATTGGTCGCTTGGAGGCGTATGAATCCATTTGATAGGGCGGTTGCTCGGTAGCATTAGTGAAAGACATACATGAAAAATTTAATAGAAAAAACAAATTATTGTTTAAGTTAATAAATTACTTGTATCAATATTTAAAAATTCAAATGATAAATACAATAATTAAAAATATATTTAGGGTACCCATGACTATTGCAAATGAAATAAAAAAAATAGCTGATGAAGGTTAACGATCTAAAAATAATTTTGCAAACCGCAGTCAATACAAAAATATAATTACTATAATATATAAGCAATTAAGAAAATACAATTTGACATCCAAGGATCCTTGCTATATCTAGTGAAAGCGCTGGCTTCTATTATTATACTTGCCTTTATGGATTGAAACTCTGGTTTTAATAAACTGTTTCAGAACAGGTTCTTAACCTAGCAAAATCGTTAATGATTTCCGTTTATTATCAATAATTAATAATATATTCTTCTTCTTCTTTTTGTGCCGATCCTAACGGAGGTTGGCGACCATCACTCCGAACTTACCCCGATCCTGAACCAAAACCTAATAAGTGACGTCGAATCCTGAATCCCGAACCACTGCCAGAGATCTGTCTTCCCTCTATATTTCCCTCCACAATAAGTTGTAGAAGGGCATATTTATCACAACAATGCATTAATACATTAGAATTATTAATTAATCAAATATTTCTATTGAATTTTTATTGTAGAATTTGTATTTTACTAGATGTTCAAATGTTTATATGAAACATTTTATATATGTAAATCGAATATTTTTTTTAAATGCATTTTTTTACGCAAACATTGGATTTTTTTCAAATCATATTTTTATTGAGAAACTTTTTAACATCTCAATTGAGACGAAGTTGGGATATTATAGAAAAACGTCATCGGCTGGTTGTAAGCCCCGTAAGTGCCTTGAGTTCCTGGTTCTTCTATAATATCCTTCGTCTTTATGGAGATGTTAAAAAGTTTGTCAATAAACATTTTTCATATTCTACAACACTAGTCTTTTTTTGCGGTTGGCAGTTCTTGAGGAGAACACACTTAGGCCAATTGGCCCTTTGTGATACCACAATGGGGCTGTCCTCCCACTCACTCATCTCCTTTGAACCAGCCTGAGTAGCTAATGAATGTCATAATGTCTCCGATGTCGGCCAACGCTATGTCAATTAAATCATCATAGGAGAAACTTCCCAAGGAGCTTCTCCTAATTCTAGAGAGAGCAGGACAGTGACAGAGGAAGTGGACCACCGTCTCCTCCTCCTCCTCGTCTTGGCATGCTCTGCAGTAATCGTATGCCTCCAGCCCTAGCCTTCTGGCATGCTTTCCCATAACCCAGTGTCCCGTTAATACTGATATGACTCTGGCGAGTGAGTCTCTTCTGAACGAGAGTATTTCTCTGGTTCTTCTGAGATCATATTTTGGCCATGTTTGTCTGGCAATGGAGCATGTGCTCTCCTCAGACCACCTTTGGTCAGCACAAGCAATCATTTTCTCACTGACCCGGAGTTTACATGTTGCCATGGGGACTCCAGGTCTGTGTTTGATATTGTTTAGAGATAACAGGGTACCTGCTCTAGCAATTTCGTCTGCCCTACGATTCCCCGCTATATTACTGTGACCCGGCACCCACATGATATGTAGATTGAACCGCTCTGCTGCCCCATTTAAGATGCTGCGGCAGTTCAGGGCCTCTCTAGAAGTAGTACTTACGCCTTTTAAGGCTTTAATAGCCGCTTGGCTGTCTGTGAGAATACGAACAATGCTGTTTGATACTGTATTGCCTTGTTTCCATTCTACTGCTTCCTGGATTGCCAAGATCTTTGCTTGAAAAACACTACAGTGGTCCGGCAACCTGAAAGAAATATTAATATTTAATTGCTCCGAAAAGACTCCTCCGCCCACCTTACCTTCCAGTTTTGACCCATCAGTGTAAAACACCTGAGCTTCATCGTGACGGATCAGATTCTCTTTCCACATTTCCCGCGAGGGGATTTGGGTTGAGAACAGTGGCGACTCTATATAAAGTGCGTTGGATCAATTGCACTACCAATTTTTAAATGATATATTGTAAAAAATAATATTTAAATATGTTTTAAAAATAATATTACGCTTTACTTTATTGTTGTTATTTTTTTCCAAAAAAAAATAATTAGTAAACACTGTCCATATACTTTATATCTTCGCGATCGATATTATATTATGTAACTACCGCAATACAAATAATATTATTAATTTAGTACTGCGTGCGATATTCATTACGCACCGAGTTATAATTGTCTATTGTATATCGTATGTATATAACAGACAGAGATAGTCCCGTATTAGATGAGAAAGAGATACTTGTACTTACTAGCAATACATTCATTTCACAAATTTCGTGCGTTGCACCAAATTATCATATCTTAGATGTACTTAGAATGTATATCTCTATCTCGCTCTCTCTAATATGTTCGCAATTAGTATTGAAACATGAATATTGGCGTGTTATCTTTTTTCTTCGTAATGTAAACACTAGGTATACATGAGCATTGAGCATGCGCAATTAGAGTAATTTGTCAGGTTTTAGTCAGTTGAAACAAAACTTTGTTTATATCGTATATTATCGCTTTTTACAAGATAATCTAAATCAATAAATATTTGTGTATAGTTCAGATATCTTATAGATTTAAAAACGAGTGAATTAATAGATGTGTTTTACATTAAAAGTAATAAGTCTTCTTTTGAAAATAAATCGTGGAGGTCTTCCAAGACCAATGTTAAATATTAAACAACAATGCAAAATTAGAACTAAGAATTTTGTTCGTGTTTTTAAAATGCAGTTTTATGATACGGCATCATGATTATGTGTGGTTGTGACAAATTAAATAGTTTATTTTGTTTTCCATGTTAACTATTCGATGGCGACTATATCTACTTGGATTATAAAAGGTGTTTTTGCCAAACAGAAACAGCGCAGGATTGAACTTCTTTACAAATAGGTAAAATATTTTGAATATGTATATTATTTCATTTTTATCCATACTATACCAACGTAGACGTATATATCTATGTAGATATACGTAAATGCATATCGATTAAATACCAATTAATTTATTATTAATTCAGGAAAAAATTGCACTACCAAAAATTATCAAAAATACGATCTACCAGTCGCCACTGGTTGAGAACCTGTTCTCGAAGAAAGGTTTGGGAATGACATAGTCGATACCTTCGGATGGTTTTTTGAACTCCTGAACAATTATGGAGTGTCCAATGTGTGTCTCCCTCCAAGGGTTGACACAATTCATTCTTATGGCAGCTTTCGTTGCCATTTGTTTTCCCAGGAGGTCCAGCGGAATCAGATGTAGGATAGTGTCAAGAGCTTTTGTCTTTGTTTTGTTTTTTGTTTTGAACACTAGTCTTAGGTTTCTACTATTTATTTTAATATTTATTTTAATTTTTTATACTTGTTTTTTTTTTATTTATTATGTGCGACCGACACCCGCTTCACTGGGAACATACCCGTGTTGGAGCGAGAATCAAAATGACATTTATTAATTAGATTGTTACATCACAATTGTACCTTAAAAATAACACATAAAATAACTCATAAAATTCCTAATAAATTTCATCAGCAATAATACAAAAACACAACAATTGTCACTATGTCACTGGCATGTCCATAGATAAAGGCGACAAGTGGCGGTAACATGATAAAACAACAAAAAAATAAGTATATAGGGTACTATGGTTAAATATTTTTTCCTCTGATTTTTCTATTCAAATATTTTCATGTTGGGATGGTGTTTTAAGATATTCGTTGTCACCTCTAGCTCCGCTTTATGTGATCATCTGTCAAAAGTTTTCTAATAAAAATTTAAAGGTAGTTAGCGTCAAATGAGGTGAAATAGCAATTTGTTTTCCATGGATGATTAACTCTAACGACTTTTGAAAAATTTTGTTTACCCACGATGGAAACTTTATTATATTATTACAGCACTTGATTTAGCCTCGTTCAAAAATAACGTGTCTGCTCAAAACTTTTTATTTGTTATGAGCGTGTACCTATTTTCGCAAACACTATTATTAATTATGAAAAGTCATGAGAAGGGGTTATTATGTAATGTAGGCTATATAGTATATTTTGAAAATAATTTCCCCAGTACCCTCAAAAGATACGTCTTTGAAATAAAGAACAATTTGTATTTACATCTTTATACTATTCCATGCGTTTTTTGAAATTTTAAATTGTTTAGTACTTTCCTTTTAAAATTAGTTTTTATAAAACCCTTTTTTAATTTTTTATTCTAAGTAATTAAAAAAAAACTACAAGGCCTATGGAGTAAATTTTTACTTCAATCGAAAAAGAATATGAAAATCTACTGGCTGAGTTTTTAATTATCATAATACTTTAATTACCTAATATTCTTGCTATTTAAAAATAACTCCAAATTTTACCTTTTCTTCGTGATAAAATGTTGTAGGTATGTCACTTATTAGGTGATATATAATATTTTTTCGTGTTTCATATATTATAAGGTAGTTTCATATATTTAATTTAGCGTGCATTTAGGTATGTGTATATCCGTATACACAGCCTATACAAGGGCTTTGACAATGACATTTTATTTCTATTCCTACGTAGTTATAACTCGTCAAGAATGTTATTTTTAAGATTATATTTGTTCGTTTTTTTCTTTGTTTTTTTTTAATTTTACTATTTTATATTGTATGTATATATTTCTTCTTCTTTTTCTGGGTCACAATCCTAGGATTGGTCTGCGCCAAACACTCGATCTTTCCACTTATCTCTATCGTCCGCCAGTCTCTTCATCTCTTTGTAACTGCTACAGCGCACGTCACCGATTATCTGGTCTATATAGTTGTTTCTGGGGCGAACTCTAAAGTTACCCCCATCAATCATTCCTTCGACGATGGTAAAAAGCAGGCCTGGGTGCCGGATGTTGTGGCCTATCCAAGTTGTTCTCTGTTGGGCAATTCTTTTCATAAGTTGCCTTGTCTCTCCAACCCTACTTAGTACCTCGTCGTTGCTGATGTGTTCGGACCAGTGAACTATATTTAGGTAGATTTAAAAATCTGTTTTTCTAATATATTGTTTACCCACACACAGGCATTGCTTTTGTGGGAATTTCGTTCATTTGTAATTCTACTTTGTAATTTTCTTTGCATTTTTTTGTAATTTTTTTTTCTGTTTCTTTAATTTTGTAACATGTGCCAAAATTAAAATAAATAAATAAATGTCATCTATGACCTCCTTAATGTTATGTTTACCTGGTAGATGGAACCTTCTTCGTATAAAGTACTTTGTTCTGATATTTCCTGCCTTATTTTATGCGCTCCTGATATTTGAACCGTATTGTTTATCCCAACCCATGTGTTCTTAGCAGAACACTTTGGTTGGGTTTCCACAAATTGTTCTTCTAAAGGTCATTGATTATTTTATTTCGAATAATTAAACATCAGGCGTCTTATAACTAAACCTCAGGCTTCGTATAACTAAACATCAGGCTTCGTATAACTAAACATTGTGTAGTGTTACATTGAATATAAACTTTTGAATTATTTTTAGAATTGTATCCTAATCTCCAAACGGAAATGTATAATTTACCCGGCCTGATTTATTCTACGAATGTGCCACTTTTGGTTCTCATCCATCTTCCTCCAATTTATGACCTAAATTGAAAGGACAGATTGTCGTTATCCAATTACAGTTAGATTTGTCGAAATAATATGAGTCCCTTCAATTGTTTCAAAGTAATTTATTTCTCCATGTTACTGAAATACGTACTTCAATGTTTATTTTCTTCGTGTAGGCACTTAGAACGTTGATAAATTTTGTCTTCTTATTCGTTTAGTAGACCTGTTGATCTATAATGCCAAAAAATATGAATCCTGAGATGACGAAGTCCAACTATCCTTCCATCTCTTGGGTTGACGGCGACTAGAAGGGATTTAATTTGCTGCTATACACGCAAGTCTAAAGCCAGTTACAGACCTATAGCTAAGCTACGTTAGTTTAGCTTAGCTTTTGGTGTGGCTTAACTCCAATGTCTTCTTCAGGATCTACTCCACCGAACGATGTCCTCTATGTCACATGTTTATCTTATTTCAACATTGTGAACACGATCTGATTGTCAAATTTATAAAATATAACCCCGAAAACATATAAAAGAAAACCCGTCTTGAGTATGCGGGACAGAATCGGAAACACTCGACCGCGTGTTCTTTGAATGTCCGATGCACTACGAATATGACATCTATCCTAACTTAAATGTCTCTCTACTAGTAAACATGTCGCATCTCTTATCACGTAACTCTCTTACTATTTATTCCGCAATATCTAAATTTATCTTAATCTAGTCGTAATATTCACTAATTTATTTTTTCTTCCATTTGGCACAAGTCACTCTTCTAAGGGTGGGTTGCCTAGTATTTAAAAAAAAACGAAAACATATGAATTCTATTTTATCTTTTTATTCTTTTATTTTGTTTATTACCCTGCTATGAATTAATTTTTATATTTAGAACGTAGAACTCCATAATTATCTTGTTGAATATTAATCAAGATTTAATGTTCACGATAATTTATTATTTTTACAGTGATATTTTTAATATTTATGAGGTTGCTTTCGACTAGATAGATAAAAAGGGTGAGATCATTTAAAAATGGAATAATGCGAATTCGGTTTAGAAGTAGCGGCATAGGTGCTCCAGAACCACTCAGTAAATTCAATTACGATTTATCATACCTTTTATAAACTTTGAGGATTGCACTTAACCAGTCATTGAAGAGTAAAATAATCTCAAGGCAAATATAATTTGTACTCAAGGACACTTCATAAATCTGAGTGATTTATGATGTCATATGCTGATTTCTCTTTTGACTTTTTACTCCTCACTAATCCATGTGGGGAGTTATGATATCGCAATTTTTAAGGTTATTTTTTATTGCAGATTATCAACTAGTATCAAGTTGAGATTGTATTCATCACAATGTATCTGTGTGTGTGTGCTGTGTACTATGTATCTGTTATGTACGGCGTGTTTATTCTACTTCATCGATTATAGACTAAAGGATACATTCGATTCTTTTTAAATTTTTCAATTTGTATATCCAACCCCATTAGATTTTGAAGGATATCTGGGGGGGGGGGGGGCAAATCTGGTCAAGCGGTGAAAGCATAATTCTTATCACTACCCGTATCATGGATATAATTATCTTATGGAGTTGTATAAAATCTTAATATATTATAGAACTCCATATAATAATTATATCCATGATATAGGTTATCATGAGGGTTTTGATTTAACCGTTTGACAAGACTTGCCCTCCTGATCAGTGCTTCTCAATTTCTTTAACTGTCAACAATTTCAAAGTGACCCCAGGAAATTATGATATTTTTATTTTCAAATTGCTTAAATGGCACATCACATTCATAAAATGACATTGAAGAATTATCAAATTTTCATAATAAAATATTTTAATCAAAAATAATTTAAAGACTCATTTCATGAAAATGCTGAATTTTTTTTTTACAAAATATGAATTATTTATTTATTTATTTATTTAGACATTCACGGCTTAAAGTCCTTTACAAAACAAATATTAGATGACACAGCATAAACTTAACCAAAGAAACACAATTTTTTAACCTTCATAACATCTATACATATCAACGTCAGCAGATAATATAAAAAATAAAACACATTAGAAAGGTAAATTAGACACGAAAGTATATATGTACAATAAGAATTTGTGATTTGGTAATGAGGATGTGTTCATATACTAAAGTACTCAAAGTTCATAGTATCCTTTAATGTGATGAATTTCAAGCAATTTAATTTAAATATGTTTACAAAGTTAATTTTTGTTGCTTTTAATTGATACTGTCATTATACTAAGTGTGCGTGGTCTCCAATTCTTTATCTTTAATATTTCAAGTTAGAAAATTTCAATTGTGTTAATTCATCTTGTATATACAAAAGGATCCCTCTCTAATTTACTATGTAAATTGAAACAAAAACCCTGTTACACTTTCTTCTACTGCTTTAAATATTTTTACAATTAACGCTAATGGCACGCCGGGAATGAAATGGCTTTGTTCAAACTTGCTATAATTAATTGTGGGGAAAATTAACAATGCTTGAATCATCTATAAGAGCGTAATCACTATATAACTTAATTGCGGTGTAATTAATATTGCTAAAATCTATAAGTATCGAAGTATTGCGAACTTTTTTGTTCTACTAATCAAAATAATAATTTATAAAGCGCCATTTAATGACACGAGATCGTTCAAAGAGCGCTCTTCCTCAATCGTTCGCTGCATTAACTAAGTTTTCTTTTGATAAACGGCGAAAGAAATGTATTAAAACCGGGTAACATGAAATGACACTTATTTATAAATAAATAATTTAAATATGACAGACCAAAAAAAAAATTCATTCTTTAAATTTTTTTATACGTATCATATTGATTTAAAATCAATGATTGTACGTAATTTTAAATACCCTAAGTTGCACACATGCCAGGAGGTATCAGGTATATTCTACTTGAATGTGTATGAAAAACGAAATTTTGGGCACACTTTATTGACCTTAAACTTTTTCTAAGAATGATTCAGAAAGTTCCTATGTGCGATGTCTTTCTAGTGTAGGTACCATTTTTAATACTGACCATCACAAACATTCCTTTAAGTTTTTTCGATGTGAGCTCATTAACTAGTGTATTTTAGGAGTGATATTATGTGACTATTCTATTGAATTTATTCGTATTTTATATTGTTTTAAAACACCTACGTTTGATCAACAAATTATATATAACAAATTATATCTTTAATCAGGTATATACCTATTTATTTTACGGTGTACCTACCTATTTTTTTACACTCCAAGTACCGGATACCTTTTTTAGTAATCATAAGACAAATTATTGATTAAATCCTTTCATTGTTATTATCAATATTTTCAAAAAGAAAACCCGAAGTTTTGTTCTGTGTAACCCACGTGATTTCCCAGGATGATTGCCGATAGTTCTTCTTTTTGATGAAGTTTTGCCAAATACATATTTATTCTAAACCAAAAATATCGATAACATAAAATATCAACATGTAGTCATTATTATGGGTGTCATTTGTCATATGACTTAGGGTTTATACAACAGATAAGATAACAGTAAGAAAAAATACAGTAAAACCGTTTGTAAATAAAGATTTTGTCATGTATGAGAAACGAATAACGTTTTTGTGAGATAATTATTTATCGTGTGAACCATTGGCGTATTTCAAAGAAGTGTTGCCTAAATCAGGTACAAATTTTCCCTAGAAATAAAAAAAAATACCAATTTAAAGAGCGATTCATTAGATACCTACATGAAATGTATTTGAATAAACATACCTACTGGAACTTTAACATCAGGGGAAAATTCAGCCATCTCCATTGAATTACGTTCTTTCTCGACTTTTCCTCGTAACTGAGGATGGCGTCTGTATGATATCGCTTTTGTGTGGCACGCTTTCATGCTATTATGAACAGAACGTAGAGCACCAGTCCCTAAATACCAGTAGCGGAATAGCTTATAGAAGCCGAAAACCCTGGCTTGCCTATAAATATATTATATAGAGAAATATATAATCACAAGTTTGAAAAACTGTCATTTTATTTTATGAATAAATAAATAACTTTGTATTTTTCCACCATATTTTTATATATCAACTAATTTATTTTAATAAAAGGGTACATCGACGACATCCAGCTTACAATTTTCATAAAAAGAAAATAATATTGGTTATTATTATGAGTGCTGGACGTCCAATTATGGATGCACACAAAATTACATGAGCTCTTATTCAATCACACACGTAAGTAACACAAGTATGAGTTACATAAATTAGATAAAATTCGGTTACAAAAGTTAAGGTAAAAAAAAGAAGAAGAAAAAAGAGTTACACAATTTAAGAAAAAAAAAAGTTATAGAAGTTACACAAATTACATAAGTAGAAGTAAAAAATAGGTACACAAGAAGTTAAAAAAGGTTATATAAGTTAGAGAAAAGACAATTTCAAACAGGTTGCAATCAAATATCTAAATTTTATTTATTACTAATTAATCGGAAATACAACACTTTTCATGGCCACAAAATGTAAATATTAATTTGGCATGTGATTGAAATATATTTTTCACTGAAATGAACAACGATGAAATTATGCCAAATAAATTTAATATTCAACATTTTCCAATTTTCTTTCAGGGCTTGCGTAGTCTGTAGGTTCTTAGCACGCCCCTGCTAAATACCATACTACTGATATAATGGATGTTTGTCAATAACTACTCATTTTTATGCTAGGTATTTTAAAATCAATCAAAATTGTTAATTCCTACATATATTTTTGCGCTGCATCATAGCGAGCACTTCCGCTGACTAGGCCCTTATCAACTGGTAAACATAGAATGTTGTCCTAATACAAGGAAAAAATATGTATAGTCATAAATTAAGTTTCATATAAAAATACTCAGTACAATGCAGTTCTACACCTTTAATACCGTCATAATAACGTCAGATTCTATGACTTTTTAAGAACGTTTCGGCTTAAATAGGTGCGTTCCTATTCCACTTAGTCCAAGTTGATATTCTATAACGCTGAAATAGGAACGTTCCTATTTACATTCTTACTCCAAGTGAATCATGCTCTAGTTCAATTCTCTATTCTTTAAACACATTTTAGTCTAATAAACTGTCAAAACGTTCCTTATTTTAGTTCACACCTAATTGAAAGCATACTAGTTATTTTCACAGCTGTTATGGATATTTTAGAAGTTGAAAACATCAGTCGTGTACGGAATAAAATGAAAATGAATTATTTACACATATTGCGTTATGTTGAAAACAAAAATGTAAATCAAATGTTAGGTTAGGCGACATCATGGCGAATTGACATAATAAACATGGCCGAACAGTGCGTAGTACGCATGCGTAGTCTGCGCTCTAGATAATTTGAGTTCAAATTATTATCTACGGTGTACTAATTTTGTAGATTTTATTTATTTATTTGAATCTTTTTGTACTTATAATAAGTACACTGGCGAGAATATTTTCTAATGGCAATTTCTTCCAACCAGCCAGAGTAAATGTTAAATATACAAAACAATGTGTACTAAGGCAATAAGTCAATACATTACAAAATAAACAAAGATAGAAGAAAAGTAAAAAAAAACAAAGAAGTTAGAATATAAGAACAATTCATAGCAATGCTAGAAAAACTAAAGGATAAGAAAAGGAAGAGGAGAGGAAGATGTAATCAGGTATTGTCAGATAAATATTTTTGCTTTAGCCTTTTCTTGAAAATGTTTAGTGAGATAGACGACGTAATATCAGGATTTAGGCTATTCCATAGTTTAATTTTGACGTTATTCCATAAAATAATTTTAGTTTTAGGAACAGCGTCAGTTACAGAATACGAAATTAAGTTCAAATTTCCTTAATTCTAAAAATTTTAAACATTCTTATTTTAGTTCAAAAACTTACTGAATTGGACGTATTGACAAATTAAAAATACTTATCTGTATGTTTATATACTATATTAATATGTACGTTCCTGATAGACGATTCGTGTCCGCCATTTTGAATCAGCAATAATAAAATTGAAACATTTGGGTGGATGGAAACAGGATGGGTGGATGGCAGAGCGGTTAGCGCGCTGGGTTAGTAATCCAGTGGTCGCGAGTTCGAATCCTGCCTCGACCGATCTCGTTCACCTATAGGACAAGCATTTATGCTTAGTTTAGGGAACGTAGGAAGATGTATATGTACTTGTTTAACAAGGACATATTCATTTTTTTATTAAAAAAAAAAAAAAAATTTGAATTGAAATTATAGCGAGGAATCCAAATGATGATTGGGCTGGACTCTGAATTCATAAATCCGCCACTGGTAGATAGATCCGTGTAGTTGTAGTTAGGTGATGATTAATTCTATAAAGAAACCAGTACGAGAACCAACAAAAGATAACGGAACGGATGGGACCTTTCCTGAATGAATCTATTTACAAAACGTAGTCTAGCGTGTTTGCTCCAATAAGATAGAAGTATCCTCAAAGTGTCCAAATGTTTTTTGGGTTTTGAACGATACGTGACTGTGAAGGCTGAACTGTTATTCCCAGGCTGGTACATGACGGATAAGGTTATTGAGAAACCGAAATCGGGTTTCATGGATATTGTGGTCTTTATGGGTTACCCCCTTTGTCGTACACTGAATGTATGCATAAGCAAAAAGATTTTTACTCATTTAAAACGCCTACTAGTCTTATCTTATTATACAGCATACGAAGGTACTCTTATTTTACAACAATCAAATAACGGTATTATTTGTTTTTGTATTTTGAAAAACTTGTATTTTACGCTCATGTGAAGCGAATAGTTTGAATAGTTTATTTCATTAGTAGAATTTGTAGTATGCAGCACTAAAAGCATAGAAAAATATTACTTCATTTCTCTCTTATTTGTACAATTATGATTTTTTTAAGTCAAAACTATCGAAGACTTGCAATTATTCATTTGGAAATTCAACGGCTTGCATTAAAAATATATAAGGTAAAATTGGTACTATTAGATTTTTTGAGATAGAGGTTTTAGAGTTTTTCATCCTGGTTGGCGATGAAAAACTCTATAACCTCTATCTCAAAAGTGAATGGAACATATGAAGAAAATAAAGAAAACAAATCTTTTGATCGCAGAGTAGCGAGGCAGTAAAATTTCCAAACGTGTGGAAAAAAATATGTAATTGGGTATAAATTAATTTGTATTTTGTTCCTTTGTAATATTTATACTTCTTCTTCTTCAGCCAATTTCCGTCCACTCCTGAACGAAGGCCTCCTCCATTTGACTCCACGTCGTCCTGTCCTGTGCAGTTGTGCATCCAGCATATCTTGTTATATCGTCCCTCCACCGCAGCTGCGGCCGCCCCACACCTCTCTTTGTCATACGAGGTCTCCAAGTCAGCACTCTCTTAGTCCACTTCTCGTCCGAGCTTCTGGCTACGTGTCCCGCCCATTTCCATTTCAGAGTCGCCACACGGTGGATTATATTTGTTACTTTTGTTCTTTCTCTCACCGTTTCATTTATTGCCTTGTCTCTTAGTGACAGACCCAGCATGGATCTTTCCATAGTTCTTTGGGTGACTCGTAGTTTCTCGGCACCTAGTTTAGAGAGAGTTACTGTTTCTAGGCCATATGTAGCAACCGGCAGCACACACTATTTATACTATTGGAAATATATTATTCATTCATTCATTCATGCAATATTTCATTCATTCATTCATTCGATCGTTCGTTCATTCATTCATTCAAAAAATGAAATGAGCTGCTAAGTGGGTTTTGCTGATTATCGAGATGAAAATCATAGCACAAGCCACGGAATTTTGAGAAAGGAAAGAGTAATACTCTCAATATGATAAAAAATAAAAGGAATTTTATTGAATAATTTGGCTTGGCTTCTGTGCGGACGTCCTGGGTTCGATTCCCAGCAGAGGAGAAATTTATTTAAATTCATTTCTCACGCTAATATTGCTTCTCTGGGCTGGAAACACTGGTTAGTTGGAAGAAATTGCCATACTGCAATAAACTCGCCAATTGCACAGGGTGCATGGAAGTGTTCATTATTATTATTATAATAATATTTCCTGTATGTTTCTTCCTATACATTGTTTTGACTGGTTTAAATCGTAAGTGTTATAGGTAGCTAGCTGGTGGATCGTGTTCCACACTACAATCTGAGTATTAAGTTCTCAGGAAGTACAAATTGAATCGGCGGATTAAATCAAAATATGCTTTCGCAATCGGAACGCGTGAACTCGTATTAAATCCCCAGAGAAATATGTAGGTAATAATAAAGCACTCGAACGCGCAGTTGTGTGTGCATTTGCCTTATGTACGCGGATTGCACATTATACATATTAGGTATATACTTGCCTATATTGCACATTATACATAGTAGGTATATACTTGCCTATATTGCACATTATACATAGTAGGTATATACTTGCCTATATTGCACATTATACATAGTAGGTATATACTTGCCTATATTGCACATTATACATAGTAGGTATATACTTGCCTATATTGCACATTATACATAGTAGGTATATACTTGCCTATATTGCACATTATACATAGTAGGTATATACTTGCCTATATTGCACATTATACATAGTAGGTATATACTTGCCTATATTGCACATTATACATAGTAGGTATATACTTGCCTATATATCTACTGCTGTTAATTTCACATTTCTGCCTTTACTTTGTGAAGCATAATACCTTTTTAAATGAAAATCTGTAGACCAAGTAGTTTTTAATTACACTTGTAAGCATTGTCGGCTATTTAATTAAAAATACTCAAAACGGGCTAAAGCAAAAAATATGTATCTAATTATAATACTTGATTTCTTCTTCCTTTCCGTATCCCTTTGTTTTCCTATCATTGCTATGAACTGTTATTATATTCAATATTTTTTGTCTTTTTTCTTTTGCTTTTCTTCTGTTATTTTTATTTCATTTTTGTCATGTCATAACCTTATTGCCATATCAATATGTTGGCCCTTATGGCTCAGTTGGTTAGGTGTTTGACTACTGATCCAAAGGTACCGGGTTCGATTTCCATGAACACAGTTTTTAAATGTGTTTTCAGTTCGATCTGTGAGACGATTAATATCGTTAGTCTCCAGAATGTGGCAACTTGTTATTGGGTGCGTGTTAAATTAAATGGTATATCTATGATAAAAAAACATTCTTCAAAGCCTACATAGCTTTCACATATTGCTAAGTGTAAATGTAATTGTAATAGTGAAGAAAAGACTAAAGCAAGAATATCTCTCCAAAATACCTGATCCCTTTACTTTTCCTTCTTTCCCTTTGTCATGTAATATTTACTAAAGAAGGAATATTTATCCCTTAACACTTGATCTCGATTTCCTCTTCTTGTTCCCTCCCAATCCTTTTATTTGCTTTGATGTTTTTTTTATCCTATCTTTGTCTTGTGTATATTTACTTTGTTCTTTTTTAGCTTTAATTTTTTGTTGATGTACATGTATAATTCTGTCACTCCGTAATCTGGTTGGTTGGAAGAAATTGCCTAGTGGCAATTAGCCCGCCAGTGCAGACAAAATGTAAAATAAATAAATAAAAATAGGTACATAATTGTTTAAGAAGGTACCATTTATATTGTTTCACAGTCGATATATTTTTCTTTTTCGTTTGAAATTGCATGTTTAACTATGGCAGTATTTTTTATTAAATTTAATGTGTTTGTAACACATATTATGTATACATTTTAGATTTCTGCACTCCTCCATATGAACTTTAAAAAAGGGGTTCAAAGTTTTAATATAACAGATAACTGATCTTTCGCTAGTTTCGTAAAAAGGGCAGAGAACAGAAGCGTCTGTGGGATTTTAGTTGGGGAGGCAATATAGACACGACTTTCAGCAATGTAAAACACTATTTATTTTCTTTATTTATTGATTTTATTTATTTATTTATTTATTTATTTATTTATTTATTTATTTATTTATTTTTTTTTTTTTTTTATTTTTTTATTTATTTATTTATTTATTTACTTATTTATTTATTTAATAATTAATTTATAAATTAATTAATTAATTAATTAATTAATTAATTTATATTTATTTGTTTATTTATTTAATTATTTGTAAATAAATACACTGATAGACATTATAATAATTATTGAATCTGCAATGCCCCACTAGGCAAAAAAACCTGTGCCGGGCCAATGCATCTCGAAACAGTGACACTGTATTAGTAGTTGATGCCAACATCAATCGTATACAAAACGTGATAATATGACAAAACATATACAAAAATAACATACTTAGAGCAAAAGCAAGTATTGGAAAGAGAGAAGTATTGTGTTTGATCTTAATCTTCTTCTTTTTCTTTGCCCTAACATTTGTCTCATTTACTTGGGGCCGGCTCTCCTGTTCCTCATCTTCCGTGTCCTCCAAACGAAGTCTTGTCTCCTGGTAAACATGTCTGGTTATTGTGGACATTCAAGTGTTTGATAGTCTCCCTGGTCTCAGCAGCTACTTATTTATCAATGATAATCGCTTATATCAAGTATCTCGTGATGGTATTGTTGACTATACGATATAACGTTATGCAGGATAACGTGGATATATTAGATCGCGCAGATTTACTATACCACAGTAATTGTATTATCGGTAGTAAGGTTTATATGTATTAATTTATCCGAGGATAAGCTAAAGCAGATGTTGAACCATATTCATATTAATGATCGTTATATTTTACGATTCAACTCATAATATACTAAGAGAAAATCGATGAGATATGCGTTTTCAAAATGCTGTCATAAATTTATGTTATTTTATAGAATTAAAACATAAATTGAATACATAATGAGTTCCATTATATAGAATTCAAACATATTATAATGAAAGCACAGTGGGTGCCATTATATAGAATTCAAACATAAAATGATGGCATACTGAGATCCATAATACAGAATTCAAACATAAAATGAAAGCACAATGGGTGCCATTATATAGAATTCAAACATAAAATGAAGGCATTATGAGTTCCATAATATAGAATTCAAACATAAAATGAAAGCACGATGGGTGCCATTATATATAATTCAAACATAAAATGAAGGCATTATGAGTTCCATAATATAGAATTCAAACATAAAATGAAAGCACAATGGGTGCCATTATATAGAATTCAAACATAAAATGAAAGCACAATGGGTGCCATTATATAGAATTCAAACATAAAATGAAGGCATTATGAGTTCCATAATATAGAATTCAAACATAAAATGAAAGCATAATACGTTCCATTATTAATTCTAATAATCAACTAGTTGCATGTAACATATGAGATCCAACTGTCTATCCATCCCTTAATGGGATAGGCAAAAGGAACTGCACTCTATATTTTTCGCCTTATCTTTATTCATATATTCATGCTTCGTCTCATACCTACATGTTTTTCTATTATACAGAGCGGTTTTTCGAAAATCTTAACATAAACTGTTTATATGTAGGTAATTATGTATATTTATGTGAATAATTTGTAACTTTTGTAATGTTTATATAACTAATCTTTGTCTCTCGTAATATTTTCATTGGAAAAATAAAGTTATTAATTTAAATATTAAATATTTTGAGTATAAAGCTTCATGGGAGGTAAATAATCTACATTTTATCAGTAAATAATTTAATTCTCTATTAAGCCGTGAGGTCAGTATTGATGGTTCAGCTGCCAGAAGTTAACTTGACTAATAAAGGATAAAAAATAATAATAATAAACAATAAGTATGTAATAAAAAATACTTAATTAACATTGCACGTATAAACATAATATTAATGTCAATATGACGTTGCTTATAATGAGAAGGGAGGATGAACACGTGGTGAAGAAGTGCCTTTCCATGGCTACTGATAGGAGGGGGAGGGGAAGGCCCCAAACCACCTGGCTGACGAATGTCCAAAGGGACATGAAGAAACTGGGTCTAAAAAAGGAAGATACGCAGCGGAGAAACTATTGGCGCTGCATGGTTAGGAAAGGCGACCCCGTGTAACGGGACATGGCGAGGATAAAGAAGAAGAAGAAGAATATGACGTTGCTTCTAATCTGTGATTATATGATACTCAGATATTGGAGTCATATAGTAGATATATGTAAAACAAGTACTTACATAGATGTCACCTAGAAGTACTTATTTCATTTTTATTTGAATTGGTTCTATATTAAAGTTTTAGTTTTATATTTGTTTTAAAGTGACAGTTAAGATTCTAAAAAGGAGGAACTAAAAGCATTTAATGTCGTTTCTCTTTTTACAGGTAAAATTATATTTGTTATCATTATTATTTATTTATGTTTATGTTATTATTACTTTTATTGTATTTTATAATTATTTTAAAAATAAATTTCTCTTTTTACAGAACAACGATTTAATTTGCTTAATACACTCCGTTATATATATTTAGTCATCTATCATTTGTATTGACCTATAAGAATACTCTTTATCTATGAATTTAGATAAATTACTATTGGGTAGAAGACAAATCTGTTAAATTACGATTTTTTTTCAATTTATTTTCATAACACTGATTTCGTTTCTAGTCTTCCTTTGACTAATTCGTGTTTTTATTGCTCCAAACTATTTCGAAACACATTCTTTAACTCGGTAGTTTATATTCGACGCATAATATATGGGATAAGAGACCCACGTGGAAAGTCTTGAAATAACAAAGGAGAAAAAATCCAAAAGAAATTTCAAAGTATAATTAATCTGACGTCCCGGGCTCTACTCAAAACAATTTGTTATTTTAAGTACCAAGTTACGTCGCATTTTAGAATAATTAAATATTCGCATTTACATATTTAACATCTGCGTCAAAGCCATAATAAGAAGAGGTGTAAACACAAGATGTGGTTTACAAAGTCAATTGAATTTATCAAGGAGAATATAAAAGTTATAACAGTAGAGTTGTTATTGATTTTTTAGACATACATGCTCAGGAACCGGTAGCGTTGATAGGTAAGTATTGTGGCCTTACTGCTGAACTGAGTCAGGGAAAATATCCTATGTTTTGAGATAATGGCTGTTAAAGATTTGAGGTATTATTACAACACACTATTTTGTTGATAAACACTGAAATATAATTCTGAGAAGCGTGTTATGAGTAATTCTACATATGTTGACTCTAAAATTACAATTATATTTATTTATTAATTGAATGTAAGGTTAAATACATAATTTCTTAACTTTTTTCAAGATGGTCGTTGAGATGGTTTGGAGATAAGAGAGGGTAGATAGTTAGTAAGTTAACGTGTCCGGCTGGTTTAAACTTTGCCACTCCAGCTAGAATGCACTCAAAGATATGGAAGGGCAAACTCTAGGCGTAACTCTAAGAGACAGAACTAGAAATAAGGAAATCAGACGTCAGACAATAGTTGTTGATGTCATAGATCGAGTTGCTAAACTTAAATAGCAATCGAAAATATTCGAAAAGGCCTAATTCAGCAGTAAATAGATGGACAAAGAAAAAGACAGATACAAAACCAAAATAAGCATTCCATTAAATAACAATAGAAAATAATAACATTTTACAAGAAATAGGTACTCACTCACACACTCACTTAAATTCTCATTCACACACATTCATGAAAAGAAGGAAGGAGAAAAGAAAAGAAAAAAGAATAACACCCCCCAGGATGCACACTTCTTTCTTTTATCATTTTTTGGTTTTTCTTTTTCTGGTTTTATTTTTTCACGATGTTGTCCGCGACGGTCTCTATTGACCGTCGTTGCATTGCACTCGCGTATGCACTTACCAATACAATGACATTCTGCCTGCAGTGTACGGGTGAGTGTTGATGTATCGCGCCTGAAACGTTGAGGCAATTTAAAGTATTATTATAGATCCCTACTTGGCGTCTCTTTATATTAAATAAATAAATAAATAAACATTAGGTATGGGAGGAATTAGATATTAGAAGAGTAGGATAGAGGGTATGGGGGGCAAGGAGTTCCGACATAGAGTGTGATGATTACCTTATTTGGGAGGCCTTGGAGGTATGGCTCTCGTGGAAAGAAACACAGAGGTTTGAAGCCCTGTTCCACTTTATTCGTTTGGGCAGAATCGAACCGCCGGACGAATGAACCTTTCGCACGTTTGGATTGGGATCGAACCAATCGACGTGTACCTATCCTACGGTTTGTCCACACGTGTAATATGGACGAACCGTCCCCCAATATACTATACGTTACCGGTAGTAATCGTATAGAATAGAAGTGCTCAATATCAAACAGTTATTATAAGAGCAGTGGGTATCTAAATATATTAAAAGATGAGTTACATACATAAAGATATATTTTAACACAAACTAGTAAATATACAATGTATTGAAAGACTAATTATGATTAATTATAACTATGCAAATTGCGCGAACCAAAATGGAGAAGACGAGGCGCAACACCTCGACCAGACGAGAGTCAGCAGAAGATAGCCCGTGGCTCGCCGAGTCGCGGTAACAGCGTTCGACCGTTCGGGTCGCCTGGTTGGGGAAAAGGCCAGTTGGCTTCGCCCGCCACAAGGGATATTAATTTTGTATCACCTTTATTATTTTAGCGTTTCGAAACCTATCATATTTTGCGTTGAAAATGTCTACCTCGGTTGAGAATTATACTCTTGCATGTACATTGCGTAATAATATATTATTATGTACCTTTAAAAAAAATGACCCAAGATAAATTCGTCGTTTTATCTACTGTTGAGTCTTTTGACTAATGCAAATGATATAATTGCATCGATGCTTGTTGTGATGGTATAAGGTGAACTTATTGGCATGTTTCATAATGTATGTATTTGGTCTACGTTTTCGTATAACTTTGAATTCCCTCGACTATTCCGGAATATATCAGATAAGAAACACGTCCCGCCATAGTTCGCACAATATTATTTGATTTTTTCAATACGCAGCATATTTTCTTTTTTTATTTTTCGGTCTCAGAGTCGTGAGTTTCTGAAAATCCGACTTTTTCTATAATAACATATTGTTAAAGTTGAAGGCTGTGTATACAGTGTACTGAAACTTTTCTCATGCCGACATCTTGCTCGCTCGCTTCTTACGTTTTGCGGCAGAAATGCGTTTATTTATGTAGCTTTTTTTATTAAGTACTTTCTAACTATTTCTTTTACTCTTACTGTGTACATGTCACGTCAACTCTATGAGGAAATATTACGGATTTTTTTACTTCTTCCAAACAAATCTCAGAAACAACGCCCAACATAATATTTAAAGACAATATATTGCGGATATTTTTTTTAAATGTTGATAAAATTTAATAAATGACAGTTATATTATAAAAAATAGTATATTATAATATGTAATATTTTATCATATTACGTTTCATTATTATTTTACATTACTTCTCAAATATAAATTTAATTCGCACCCAATAACAAGTGGCCACATTCTGGAGACTTATGATAATTATTATTAATCGTCTCACAGATCCAAACTGAAATAAGTGTGTCTCCACCGGGAATCGAACCCGGGACCTTTGGATCAGCAGGAAAATACCTAATCAATTGAGTCACGAAGGCCGACAATATATTCACATTACATTATATATTTTTTTACATCATATTAAATGACATTATATTGCATTACATTTTTTTACTTTTAATATCAATGATATGTTTATGTATAAATCATTACCAGGATCCCTACGTATATCAGAGGGGCAAGTCTGGTCAATAGGCGTAATCAAAACCATCCATGTTTACCCGTATCATGAATATAAATATCATATGGAGTTCTATAACATCTTGAAATATTATATAGAACTACATAAAATAATTATATCCATGATATGCGTAAACATGGATGGTTTTGATTTCGCCGATTGACCAGACTTGTCCCCCTGAATTATCACATTCATCATATTCCAATCTACTGGATTCATCATATACATTGTGTATCTACATACCAACATCGAAGTACCAAGTTTTGTGTTAATATATTTTTGTTATTAAATTTTTTCGCGAAATAGGTACATTTTAAGCGCAAACCTCATGTCTATAATGGAGACTTTTCTTCAGAAATTTCATTGCCAGGTAGAGTTAAACACGTTAGAGAATCTGGGTGACAGTTTTATACAGTACCTATGTTTGTAAAAGCGTCAAGCAATAAATAAGCTATTCAACGTCGAATTTCAACTGATTTAATTGGTTGATTTAGAATTTATTCCTGTACTTAAATTAGTTGGTGTACAGGTAAAGTCACCGTCATTCCTTCGCTGGGCGAGCTCTACTGTGTGCTCAAAACACTTTTCACGTTGGAATTCTCCGGATTACCTTGAAGCTTTGTCAGAAGAATTCCGTCTATTCAATTCCAGGTATCTGTGTTGTTTTATAGGCTCCGAGTAATGGTATTCGATCTAGGCCTCAAAGATTGCCTTCTGTAGTTTGAGGTTTTTGGCCTTCTCTAATAAAACTTATTCCTTTGTTTTGCTTCTCGGAATGTTAGATTGTCTTTTTTTGCCGACCGCACGGAGGAGGTGATAATAATAATAATTTCGTTCTCTTTGGGTATTTTGACATTTCCGGAGCTATTTATCGCTGGAACTTTGTGTCTCACTCACTCTGTGTTTGTCTCTTTCCACCTATAAACTTTTTTACTCCTCACTTACCTAAGGGGATATAGTGTGGAGTTATGAATTCGCAATTTTTAGTTTTTTTTATTGCAGATTATCAACTAGTATCATCTGAGATATCTGATTACTGCTTCTTATTTTTTTAAACTGTCAAATATTTCAAAGTGACCCCAATCTCAGAAAACTTGAAATTTGATATTTTTATTTTTCATTAAATGAAATTATCAAGTTTTCATAATGAAATATTGATTTAATAAATAATAATTTTAAAAATTCATTTCATGAATATAGGTACTAAATATTTTCCATTCAAAAATTTAATACATCGTGGAGTGACTTGGTAGTGAGGAGTTTAGCGTTGGCCACAACCCACTTGTTTTTATTTATATTCTACGTTTCATTCTGTCAATATTATTTTATGCTTGTACCTTAAGCCATAGGATCTTCTTATTCTTTTTATATTCTTCTTCGCCATAGAATCGAGCAATATAATTTGGCCGCTATGGCATAGTGATAGTATGATTTATTTATTTATTTATTTGAAACCTTCTGTACATATAATTAGTACATTTATGTGTAAGCGTGCTGGTTTTCGATTCCCAACAGATATTTTGAATAAATTTTTTTTTTTATCTACTTTACTCTGGTCATGTCTTCCCATTATGTGGGGTCGGCCCTCCTCGCCCACAATCGGCAAGTCTTTCACTCCGGTGGATTCCCTCGTTGTCAGCGGTCTGCCTGGTATTTTGGCCTGCACTTGGATGGCCATCGCTCTGCGTATAATATTGTCCTCAGGCCCCCTTATGACGTGGTTATACCAACGGATGTTTTGAATTAATATTTTTTTATAATTATTCTTAAAACCCACCCTAGGATTCTGGGTAACAGGTCAGTACCCTCTTCAATTCTTACCTATGGAAGAGCAGGGCAGACGCCTTAATGCCTCGCTCGGCGGTGACTCATCAAACGTGGCGATGAGTAAGTCTGCATCATCGGGCGATGGAAATCGAAGCACTGAAAGTACTGTCCGGTGGTGTACCTGAAATTCGTCAACATGAGTACTAAGGGATGGAGGAGCCCCCCGTGATGATTGGTCGGCACGACCCACTCGGCGGTACCCGAGTTGATGACGAGACAGGTGCAGCTGACGCTGCGCCTGGTGTGGAAATCGAAGAACTGAAAGTACTACAGGCGTGGCGAAGGCTCCCTGTGGCAGTCTGTTGTTCGTGGAGCTGCTGGGAGGGTAACCCCTGCTATGATTCACGGGCCTTCACGAGTGTGGTTGGACTCTTAGTGGCAGTGGTATGAAATATGCATGGTGGTAGTTCTTGTTTCGTCCGCGGACAGCCGCTCCGGGGATGAACAGAACACTTAGTTCTATAACGTTCCCTATGGAGTGGGGTAGGTGACTGCGACTTTTCCTCTATTCTTAAAAAAAAAACTCTATAATATACATAAATTTTCGAATGTTATCATCCGAACAATAATACGTGTATTTACCCACATCATGGTGTGTGGGTATAAAAGAATGTATCGTGGTTGCTTTTATAAGGTTATGCAACACCTCTAGGTATATGTCACGATGGTATGAATAATCTAAACGTCTTTATTGACTTATAAAACAATCATTTTTTTATTTATTTTTTATCAATTTGTAGGGTAATGTTACAGTTTTATATTGATATCGGCATTTGCTTGTGATATATTTTTTAAACAATAAAAAGGAATAAACTAGAACATCAAACTAATACTATTTAATGTGTGTACTCAAATGATTGCTTTCATGTATAAAGTTATTGATAAATGGAATTTTTTGTGTTGGTATAAATAAAACTATTCTAGTACAAAACCGATGTTAAATTTTAAGTCAAAATTTATGGAATAATAATTCGTATTTATTTGTTTACTGAAAACATTCCAATTGTGTTGAAATATTCATAATTATTCATTTCAATTGTAAATGAACTTCAATTATTCACTACAATTGAATAAAAAATGTAGCCTGAAAGCTATTATATTTAATCAGTGGAAAATTTGTATAATAACTCTAATAAAGTAGGCAATAGTTATTTTATGTTAACTCATTTTTGCATACATAAATAAAATAGAATTGTTTACCTACGTATTCTATGAATATTAAAGTCTGAATTAAATTCAATATGATAACGCCAAACCTGGGAAAATTTTCAATGGCCGGTGTGGAGCCGTGACACATGTATGGAGCCATGACACATGTGTTGGCACATGTATGGAGCCGTGACAACTGTATGGAGCCATGACACATGTATGGAGCCATAGCTCATGTCTTTACACATTTATGGAGTTATGACATCTGTATGTAGCCATAGCACATGTATGAAACCATGACACATTTATGAAGCCATGAAACATGTATGGAGCCATGACACACGTTTGTAGCTATGGCACATGTTTGGAGCCATTACACATGTCTTGACACATGTATGGAGCCATGACACATGTATAGAGCCATGACACATGTTTGGAGCCATGACACATGTATGGAGCCATGACATATGTATGTAGCCATAACACATGTATGGAGCCGTGACACATGTCTCGATGGCACATTTTTTTGGCCATCTGATTCTTCTAAGATGGAGGAATCGTAAAAATAATAATAACATACTTGGTTTCGAAGGAAAACACTGTTATAGATATACAAGATATTAATACAATACTTAAAGGCTCTGTCCTAGATCGCTTCGAGGCCATTGATAATTTCCAACAACTAAGTTTCAAATATTTATATTAAAGTAATAATTACAATAGCTGTAACGGATTGGTATCTTTAGTAAAAGTGAAAAATCCCTCTCTTGTGTGTCTTATTTCCTATTTATCAGTTGTTCTCAAATATAATCAAAATATAATTAATACAAAAAACAATATCAATTTCAATAGTACATTAATAATAATGTACATAAAGAAAATAAAAAATCAAATACACTTTCACGCTCAAATTGCGGTGTGTTTTAAATTATATAAAATATAAATTTCGTTTTTTTTTTAATTTTTCCGATATTTTAATACATAGTTATTCAAATAGCTCGTTACTCGTTGGCTTAAGCAGATTGAAAGATAAGGATCTGCCTCGGTACTCTTAGATTTTTTGAGATAGAGGTTTTAGAGTTTTTTATCCTGATTGTCGATGTTCTAAGTTAATGGAGTATGTAAAAAAAGAAAACAAATCATATGATCGCAGAGCAGCCATAGAAATTCAAAACTAGTACTGCCTCAGAACAGACTATGTATAGCGAGGCAGTAAAATTTCCAAATGTGTGGAAAAAAAATAATAATTGTTAAATTGTAATTAGGTATAAAGTTTAAATAAAAATATTTTTGTTCCTTTGTAATAATATTTATCATGTTGGAAATTTACTATTTATTCATCAATTCTGCTATTAGGGGCGGAGACGAATATAAAAAATTAGAAATCGTTACAATTGGTTCGGCGGTTCTTGAGTTTCAAATGTTGTAACTAACCCGACATTGTTTTATTAATTTAGATGAAACACTCCAAAGATTCAATTAATCAAGAAATTTTATTAAAACCTTTGGTTTTATTTTATCATTTTTTTATAAATTTTAATTTTCTATGAAGTTCCATCAAGATTGTCCGTTGAAATAATAAATAAAGTTTTTGAGTGTTTATTTATTTAGGGACAAATACAGTCTTAAAATACTAAAATAGAATAATACACTATAAAATAAAAACAAACAGACCAATTAAAATGTCCACAGATATTAAATATAAAACATTTTAAACATCATAAATTTAAATATAGCTAAGATGTATGTTTGCCTGTGACGGGAAAGGAAGGGAAGAGAAAAAAAAAAGGATGGGAAAAGGATTGTGAAAGTTAAATTGTTATATTTTTGTTACAAACAACAACAAAAAATGTAAATAAAAGTATACAAAAGATAATATTAGAAAAAACAAAAATAATTAACAAAAAAAAAAATTAAACATACGTGTTGATTTATTTAAATGTTGGTTGGCGGGTGGTGGGGTCAAAAGTTTGAAAACGTCTGATCCAGAGGAACAGTATGATAATTGTTTGATGTTAACCTTTTATTAAAGGGAACTTCAACATGTTCTGGTTTTGTAATTCACTTTATATTTAATTGCACATTAAGCTTCCAGGATCTGAATGTTTTAGTTAAACTTGGAGGTTGAAATGGTAATAACATTATTTTGAATGGGTTTAAAATTCATACCGGATGTCAATTAGTTAGTCGCTTTATCCTACTACTTCATTGTTCTTTTATTTTGTTTTTTGAAAATTAAAGTGTTGCTCTCGTTAAAAAGGAGATACAGGAATAAGAGATAGGTATTCTATTATGAAGCTTTAGCAAGTACAGGTAAAAGAGTTTTTATATCATTTGATTATCAACTGTTTTGAGTTGATTCATTTTAACACTTATATTTCTTAACAGATTTTTAATTATCTCAATAGAGACGAAGTTGGAATATTTACTGTAGGAGAACCGGGAAATCAAGGCACCTACAGGGCTTACGACCTTATATTTCTTGTTTATTTATTTATTTAATTTAGGGGAAACATACAGCAATTTATTAACCATAAATAAAACAATAACAAATATCATTCATGTGCCAAAATAGTTCCCACAACATGCGTTATATTAAAAAAAAGATAAATTAGCTTAAAAACAAATATAGTAGAGTGAGTTAAAAACTGAATTAAAAAATACAACGTCAACTTCAAAAAACACTTCTTCTTGTCAGCCTACTCCCGTCCACTCCTGGACGAAGGCCTCCTCCATTTCTCTCCACTTTGCTCTGTCTTGAGCCGCCTGCATCCAGTTTATACCAGCATATCTTACAATGTCGTCTCTCCATCGCAATGGTGGCCTCCCCACGCTCCTGGTTGCTGACCAAGAGCAGCAACCAGGATCAATAAATACAAAGAATATAAAAAGGATAAGTAATTCAAAATTAGGAATATAGATAATGGGGTATGTAGGAATTGTGGGGAGTGGGGAGAAAATTAAGGGGATTGGTTTTCCATGCCTCGTATCACTGCGTTATTGTTGATATACTCCTGCGATATTGCAGATATGTGCTGTTGAGTACATCAATGTCGTAAAACCTTGTGTTATACTGCTTACAAATGCGTGGGAAGCATGAATGCGTGATTAGTGCTACAGTGTGGAATATGAAATAGATTTGAGTGTCCACGGTTAAAATATGAATTTAGGGTCGATGGTGATGGCTTTGTAACCAGACAGAGTATGGAATGAAGACACGATGAAAGAATGTAAGATGAAGAAACATGTAATTAACAGAATGAAAGTTAACACATTGAGATGGTTTTCGCCACTTGGCAAGAATAAAAGAAGAACGCCCGACGAAGAAAATATACAAAGCTGACAGGAACGGAATCTAAGAAGCGTAAACAACAGAAGAACATGTATAAGACGATGTTGACGAGGCGATGAATGTGTGTCAAGATAGAGAAATTTGGCGTTCGGTTCTCTCTAACTACACCGTGAGGGACATGGTTTGATGGTATCCATGTAACCAAACATTTTGTTACTTCTGTTCATTCCAAACTATTAGTTTTTGACATTTAATTGATATCAAATAAGTATAGGTGAACTTACCATCTTTCGTTTCTTTTATTTTAATTCGTTATTATTGTTGTTTGAAACCTTTTTTTTGTATAATTCATGTTCATTCATTCATTTATTGATACTATCACGGTATATACCACAATGTGGATTATTCTATTTGGGTATGCAGAGAGAACCGATCGCGAGACTCTTCTCTCTTGACATACATTTCTCTCTTCAATCACATCCTTGCATCGTCCTATACACGCTTTTCTATTATTTTTACTTCTAACGTCTCCATCGTGACAACTTTTTCTTGGCCTACTTATACTTTTCGTTCCTCTTTTAGCAGTTTTTTGTCAGATAGATATAACTTATTCTTTCTATTTTTTATTATTTATGTGGCCAAACCACCTTAGGGCACTTATTTAATTATTTCTTATGATAAGTAGTTAGCTCCATCAAAATGGATTCAGGTATTGTTAATTTATATAGAAAAATTGTGACATCTGTTGGTAATTCAGGTATTGTTAATTTATATAGAAAAATTGTGACATCTGTTGGTACAACTCAAACTATGAATACGTTCAATCCGCTTCAAATTGGTATAATGTTATGAATACAAGTGTGGAATCGAGCCTTGACCCCAATCTACCCATTGACTAATGTTTATTTATCGATTCGTTCTTTAAAAAAATAGGAACGAATTATTTTCATTTCTATGTAGGTACCTACTAAAAAAGATTTGATACGAATATTGGCATATAATGCAAATTTACTGAACGATTCAGTGGATATTCGATTTATGGCGATCAAAAATTCAATCCTTATCTCATTCATGACGCAGTCTATTGAGTCTGCATTGCACAATGGGTGATTCATCTCGCTATAACGATCATACTTCTACGAATCAACTTAGTCATTACGAACCGATAACTTACTGATCTTACGGACGGTAAAAAGACAATCGTGTCTGCTAAACTATCTACAACGGAAGACTGAGTCAATTTTCCCATAAGTAGGGTTGTCACAAATTATAGGAATTAATATCCTGCTGCGTGCATCTTTATATGCATAGTGAAAGACCAACCAAACATTGTAGAGAGCTACCTTAATTAAAAAAAAAAAAAAACGAGTGGGTTGTGTCCAACGCTAAACTCCTCACTAACAAGTCATTCTATAAAGCATATTAATTTTGTATGGAAATTATTCAGCATTTTCTTGAAATGATTTTGTTAAATTATTTTTAATAAAATATATTATTATGAAAACATGATACCTCTTCAATGCCATTTTATGTACATAAGTGGTATGCCTTTTTACTAATTTGAAAATGAAAATTTCAAATTTTAAGTTTCCTGAGCTTTCAAATATTTGACAGTTAAAAAAAAATGAGAAGTTCTATTCATATATAAATCAAAATCTAATCGGGACTAAGAGAGTATTATATATACATATTTGCAAAATTTAAAAAAAATCGAATGAATACTTTAGCCTATAATCGATAAAGTAAAATAAACACGCCGTACATAGCACACAGCACATTGCACACACACAGATACATTGATGAAACTTTCAGAATACAATCTCAGCATGATACTAGTTGATAATCTGCAATAAAAAAAAATACCCATAAAAATTGCGAACTCCTCACTATATCCCCTTGAGCTAGTGAGGAGAAAAAATACGGTTAACTCTTATCTTCACTTTCAGTGAACGATGAGTCAGTTGTATCCTCACAATTAGCTCTCCATGGCACTTTAGGTGCAGTGTCTACAAGATTTTACGGTTCTCCGGACTTTTCCTAAATTCTTTATATTATGTTCTTTCAAGGGGCCGTTATTAGTCCCCATAAACAGAACGGTTGTTGGTGGGGGAAGAACAGCTACCTTCCTTGAACATATCAGACGTAATAGCCATCAAAAGTATCAAGTATTTTAACAAAAAAATATCCGAATAGGTTTAATCATGTCTTAAATCAAAGTAGTCCTTGTTAAGGCAAACATTTTTTAAAACCACGTGGGCTGGGCAAAACATAATATTAAAAAAAAAACATTTCTTGGCATCCTTTGCGCAAGTGGTGAGTTTATTGCCATATGGCAATTTATTAAAAATAACCGCGGTGTTTCCAGCACAGAAAAGTAAGAATCGTAAAAAAGTAAGAAGTAAAAGAAAAAGTGGGGATCGAACCCAGGACAAAGAACTCAAACGGTATACCAACAGTGCCACGCTAGTTGCCGATACCTATAACAATTATTAGCTTAAATATAGATTAATTTATTTTTACACCAAATAGAAATATTTTGGGGTTCATTTTACTTATTGTATTGATCCCACTATCTTTTTTATTTAAAATCTCTATCGTTTTCGTATTTTTTCTAAATCGTCGAAAAACGGGACATGTAGCGACATGAGATACGGCGGTTATTAAGAACGATGTGGCAACCCTATCTATTCATAAGGATATGATCAATGGATCTTGTATGAAACTTCAGTTGGTTTGATTCTGTTGAATGAAATGGAGTCATATCTGCGAACGGCTCACTGACTCAGATTTACGGTTCGAATAATAAACCGAATACAGTCGATTGTTGCCTTGTATTGTATTAAATGTACATTTTTATTTCTTTAGCAATAATAATCTTCGCGTTCCGGAAGTTGGTAACTCCGAGCGAGGAGGAAGGGATACCAGATACCACAGTCATAAATCTTTGTTTTTAAAAATTTTATAGCTGTAAATGGAAAAAAAAGAATTGTCATATTTTACGTTCCAGTTTTTTTTTGTTTGTTTGCTTTCGTTTTGTTTTCAGAACCAAACCATTTTACTTACACAACGAGAACCGTTTTCTCGGCTTTCCTTTGCACATCAATCACAACTCAATTCTGACACTGTCTTTTTTATATTCTATGCGAACCGTGTCGTTTTACTTTTCTTTTTAAAAAATATTATTGTTTGTTTCTCCTTCGCGTTTTTGTTTCGAGTTTTGACTGACGTGCGAAAAAATTATGAATTTTTAACGTTAATTTTTTCCATCTAAAAAAAAGTAGATAATTGATCAATTTCTCTTAACATAAATAAAAATATAATTTATTGTTACTATGAAAAGAAGTAAGTTTTGAAATAATAGAATCTAATGGAAATTTACAATAATAATTGTAAATAAGTATTAAATATAAAATAGAATTTCCTTAAAAAAAATAAAATAAAGGTCCCTTCCTTAATATATCTTCCTACTTTGGCGATCAACTTGACCGTATATTGAGAAAAAATCTTATGTTGACCTGAATGATTTTATAGTAATTTCGTTTTCATATACGTTTTTAACTGTTGAATAACTATATTGTGGCCATAGGGGCCTAGCCATTAAAGTTGGGGGTGGCCGCAGCCCCACCCTAGGATTCTGGGCAACAGGTCGGTGCCCCCTTCAATTCTTACCTATGGAAGAGCAGGGTAGACGCCTTAATGCCTCGCTCGGCGGTGACTCATCAAACGTGGCGATGAGTAAGTCTGCATCATCGGGCGATGGAAATCGAAGCACTGAAAGTACTGTCCGGTGGTGTACCTGAAATTCGCCAACATGAGTACTAAGGGGTGGAGGAGCCCCCTGTGATGATTGGTCGGCACGACCCACTCGGCAGAAGCCCGAGCTGATGATGAGACAGGTGCAGCTGACGCTGCGCCTGGTGTGGAAATCGAAGAACTGAAAGTACTACAGGCGTGGCGAAGGCTCCCTGTGGCAGTCTGTTGTTCGTGGCACTGTTGGGAGGGTAACCCCTGCCATGAATTACGGGCCTTCACGAGTGTGGTTGGAGTATGAAATATGCATGATAGTAGTTCTTGTTTCGTTCGACGAGCAGCCGCTCCGGGGATGAACAGAACAATTAGTTCTATAACGTTCCCTATGGAGTGGGGTAGGTGACTGCGACTTTTCCTCTGTTGAATAACTTATTCTTTTGTTTTTAAAAATCTGCTATATCCCAATGTCTTTGAAAGTTTTCTCTTAGTACATATTAAGGAATTCCTGTTATATTGAAATATCTTTTTCTCCCTAAAAAATATTTTTACGTGATTGATCATATTTAAGAAAGTCTGCTGTATTATAAATCTCTCTTTTTCATAATAATTTTACGTCATTGTATTGAAGAATCACTGCTGTATCGACGTTTTTCTTTCTTAAAATTATTGATTCGTCATTGTTTTAAAAATATTTGTTGTATTGACGTCAACATAATATCATATTTGTCATTGTATTCTTTGTCATTGTATGTTTCTCATATTTGTCATTGTATTAAAGAATCTCTGCTGTATTGGTATTACTCTTTCACAGAATACTATCGATATCTTCTTTGTATTAAAGAATCTCTGCTGTATTGGTATTACTCTTTCACAGAATACTATCGATATCTTCTTTGTATTAAAGAATCTCTGCTGTATTGGTATTACTCTTTCACAGAATACTATCGATATCTTCTTTGTATTAAAGAATCTCTGCTGTATTGGTATTACTCTTTCACAGAATACTATCGATATCTTCTTTGTATTAAAGAATCTCTGCTGTATTGGTATTACTCTTTCACAGAATACTATCGATATCTTCTTTGTATTAAAGAATCTCTGCTGTATTGGTATTACTCTTTCACAGAATACTATCGATATCTTCTTTGTATTAAAGAATCTCTGCTGTATTGGTATTACTCTTTCACAGAATACTATCGATATCTTCTTTGTATTAAAGAATCTCTGCTGTATTGGTATTACTCTTTCACAGAATACTATCGATATCTTCTTTGTATTAAAGAATCTCTGCTTTATTATTATTACTCTTTCACATAATACTATCGATAACTTCACTGTATCCAAGAATCTCTGTTGTATAATAAATACATCTCCTTATGAATGGTTCGACGCGATGCGATGGAGCGTATTATAGAATATCTATTGGAGCGACTACTCTCTTCCCCATAAAAGTATTTTTGCTCTTAATTGTGCAAGTTAAAACGCCCACAAAGTTATCTTAATTGCATATGTTCTAATGAACTCGGGTGCAGAGGTTAGGATCAGATAAGCAGACACCGACTTATGTATTCATAACCAATTCACGTTTCCATATTACCAACGGCTTATACCTATATGTACGCGAACATCTTGAGAAAATAATAATTGTTAGGCAGAAGCGTATTAGTATTAGCTCTCGTGCAGATTATCATAAAGTATTTGCACTGCGATCATATCAGAAGTATTATGTTTAATTAAGCCGTGGAAGAGATTGCTTTCTGCGCTGGAGTGTTCATGCGACATAAAGAATTCTACCACAAATTCTGAATTTTGCCACAAGACAAGACTACTGGTAGACCACTGTGTTCAAATAATTTGCTATCTAAAAGACATCTCACTTTGAATCAATGAACATTAAGAAGTAGATAAGGCAACTTACTTTGATCGCGATTATAATTCAATAAATCCTTTAAAATAAAATAAATTACTCTTCTGATGTACGTGGAGTTTATTGCTAAAGACAACTTTTCATTTCGTGGAGCCAATAATCGTGGAGGAGCGTCCTTGAAATTATATTTTTTTAACTATTAGCCGAGATCTAACAAAGACCATCATCAATGTCTCTAACAACTCTTGATCACTACGATATAGTAAGTGATAGATCAATACCGGTTAATGTCGATGTATCAATTCACGTATAATATTGATAAAAATTTTATTTCATTTTCTATTGCTTCTCAGGCAACAAACATGTATTATGTCAAATACAAAATCAACACACACCCAATAATAAGCTGCCACATTCTTGAGACTTATATTTATCGCTTCACAGATTCAGACTGAAAATACAATAATTAAAAATTGTTTCCACTGGGAATCGGACCCGTGACCTTTGACTCAGTAGTCAGATATCTAACCAACTGAGCCACGAAGGCCGACAAAATGTTGTAAGTTATATGCGGACAAATGTTAGTTATATTTCAATTGCGACAATGTAGAAAAAATATTGAATATTGGATAAACTGACCAAACCGGGAAAATATACTGCTAATGAGCTGTCATAACTGGTTTGCGTGTTCACTTTACAATTTGTTTCATTGAGTACATCTTTGAATTGATTTTCACCAGGAATTGTCTGTTGATAAATCCACAATAAAGATATTACTTTACAAATGAATTCGGTGAATTGATGCTTTTGTGAAGTCCATATTCCTGGAATTGTTTTCGATGTGTTGAACTTTATGCTTATTATTTGAGTTCATTAATTCTTAGTATTATCGATAATATCACGAAGTCTATTAAAGATTTAAATACTTGGTACTTTGGATTATCTGTCAAGGAAAATATAAACCCTTCAAAAAAACCCTTCAATTGAAGCTCAGAGCTGACATGATGAGAAGTCAATATCAATCATACTTTAAATTTGCCTTATTGGAAAACAATGACATAGTTTTATTTGAGTGGTATACAATTTTTGAATTATAGACTCTTATAGGGATTTTTATATAGCGTAAGCGTTTTTAAGCTCGATTTTTTTATCATGGGACACCAGTTTTTAGTATTTGGGTCCATTATATTCTTCCGAAGAAGCACACTATGTAGCGTTTGGGAGGGTTTGCAATCTGCTCAGGAAAATATTAATTCGGATTTTAAGACCCAATTTGTATGGAGGTGGAATCCCAGAATTCGGAAGATCGTTCCACAGCCGAGCTCCTGTGTTAATAAAGGAATTCGAGAAGCGATTGGTTCGTGTTTGTTGAAGTTTTACTGTGAATTGGTATCGAGATTAAGTATTACGAGTGAATATTGTGAATGGATGGAAGAGGTACCAGAGGGGCAAGTTCTTCTTAGCATCTGTCGTGGTAATATCTATAGAATCAACTTAGAATACCGGCCTTGCGTCTGTTGTCTAGTTATTGCAATCCATTAGTCAATAATGGACCGTCGATCTGATGTACAGCGTCGAGGGTATTCAGTAGTTATAAAGGGGCGCCACTCTAGAAGTGACTACCGTATTCGATAATTGGTCGTATTTGCGATTTTTAAGAGTTAAAATTGAGTTTTTGGAAATACCCACGCGCTCTATATAATATGCTATTTTTTTTGGAAGCGGGTTTACCTTAGCTGAAGCCTCTGTATGTAATTGGTTCGTTGTAGTTACTCAGAAATAAACTAAACAGAATGTTTTTAGTGATAAAGACTAAATTGTATGCTTTATTAATTATTTATTAATTTATTTTTCTTTATAATTGTTTTCTTGTTACTTTTATGAATTGTTTCAAATAATGTTATATTTTCTTGTAAAATTCTGTTTTAGTCGTTAATATTTGAAAGTTAACTTTGTGGCCTCATCATAAATCGGTCGACGTTTGTTCTCATAGGTGGTGTAAACAAAGTAATTTTGGATATTTTAAATACATCATAATTCATTTTTGTGATTAGCTTTTTGGTTTTCTAACCAAACAAGGTGGGATATCTCTCCGAAAATACCTGATCCCTCTCCTTTTCCTTCCTTCTCTTTGCTACGTAATATTTACTAAAGAATGAATAATAATCCCTAAACACCTGATCTCGATTTCCTCTTCTTGTTCTTTCCCAATCCTTCTTTTTTTGCTATGATGTATATTTTCTTTTTAAGCTTTTATTTTTTGTTGATGTACATATTGCAAGGGTATGGTGGTGTATGAGAAAAGAAAAAGAGAAGCTAAAATTATACACACCATAAAACCTTACCACCAGCAGTCAGCGATATTGCAATGAGACTCATTTAAAATAATGCAAATATCTCAGTATCTCAGAGCGTGTTGTTTATTGATTAAGACAAAAAAAGAATATATTTAAGTATCAAATAAGAATTTTCTGTTCAATAGAACAGTAAGGAAAACATGAAAAGCTGAGTCAGATGTGATTGTAGGGAAGACCAAGTGATGAAAGAAACGCACAAATACAAAAGAAATTACAATTTATTCATATCATGGTTGGCAAGGAGTGTTAAATATGATACAGTTATCTACGTTACCTGAACTAAGCTAAATATTTGACATTTTAATAAAATAATTTAATTCTTAAATTACAATTTACAAGTTTTTAAATGTTTTTCTAGACCATGTGGTGTATAATAAAAAGAAATATCAGACATGACATAATTAAACAGATTCAACTAAATTTTCAAATGATATCAGTATTTCATATGTTTTTTTTTATAATAACCAGGAAATGAAACAGTTTTAGGAATTTCCATCTTCTTGAAGATGATCAGCAGATACAATTTTTGTGATGAGAACTACCATCGTAGTATTTACGTCGATTTGAAGTGCCATTTACAGGTGTTTTAGTCATTATCAAGTCATGATGTGCAAATATGAGCATGCACCAACCATGATATTTAAAATTATTCATTTTCAGTCATCCATGGTGTACATAGTAAAGTACACCAATGTTGAAGAATGATGAAAAGACAGCATGAACAAACAAGATAAAGAAAGTAAAGAAGAAAGCAAAGAAGCAAGGAAGCAAGGAACAAAGAAGCAAAGGACAAAGGAGGCGGTTATATTTCCTGCAAGAATTCAGTTAAATTAGCGAACGTGACTCATGCCAGATATTTTATATAGACGAGGATCGATGAAATTAGATAGAGAACTTACCCAGCCTCCTTTGAACTTAAATTTCGAGTCTTTGTCGGGTAATTTTGCGTAGGCCATAGTTGAACGATGACACCTCGTGTCGGCTGTCAGCGTTGAAAAGAAAGGCATAGATATTTCGACCCGCCTAGCTAATCCGTTCACGGCTGTGTTCGCCTTACAACTTTTTTAGAAATATTGCCAATATTGCGAAGTGCGTTCGTTTAAGACATTTTTATAAACATTAAATTAAAATTATTAAGTAGTGACGTGTAAATACAAAATAACGTCACATACCTCCTCTGTTAACAAAAAAAAAAGTGTTTTGATAGTAAATTTGAAAAACAGAAATTAGTGAATATAACTGGCATAAGTCCCATGTTCTCCAACTCAACCGAATCCCGCGAGGAAAAACACCTACAATTTAAGGATAAGGAAAATGTTAGAAATAGAGTTCAAATGACATAAGTCTATGTCGCTGATAACGACATATCCTCGTCATTTAAATAACTGGTGGCAGATCTGGAACAGTTACATAATAAAAAAAACAAAAATTATCTACCATAAAAATATATAAAATTCTTAAACTAGCTGAAACAGAAAATTTTCATATTAAATAAAAATTCCAAATTTTGACATACTTGCTGTCAAGATTACTATTCATTTAAATGAAACCCCTCTGTTCATAAAACAGACGTAATAACAATTATAATACAGTATTTACAGATCTGGTGGTGAACGTTTTCAGTCCACTCACGTTTGATTATTTAACCCCTTCAATGACACTCCCGAGAAGCGTTCATTATTTTTTTAATCAATGGAAAACTAAGGAAACCCCATCTTAGCTTTTCGTCTTGTCTCCATATTGTGAGCTTGGATTAGCTTTCATTTGTGCTAATTCTCATTGTGAGCTAGAATCTGCGGAAGAGGCTCTCATGTTGAAACAGAATCACTCAGATACCATGTATCTTCAAGCGTGATACAGTTATCGTGAGTCCATCCTATAAACACCTTAACTCACGATAAAAAAATTCATCATAGGGAAAATTTAAAGTTCAGAATATTTTCCCAGTTAAAACAGCATCATAGTCATCATATCAAATTGTGAGCTTAGCTCAGTATCATACATGCAAGTCTTAATTGTAAGCCAAGAAATGTGAAAGCTAACATGTAAATTTGTCTATGAAAGATTTATGTGTCAGACATAGCAAATGTAAAATATCATTATTTTAATAATCACTATCAATAACTATAAACATCAGTTATCATGAGTACCTCCTATAAACACCTTACCCATGATAAGAAAATTCATCGGGAAGATAAATGCATAAAATTTATCCACTTTGATCCCAGATGAAAAACATTTTTAATATTAAACAAAAGAAATTTCATACCAGCATCTTATTTCTCCATAACAAATAATAATATAATGCAATTTTAAAATTAATATTTCAAGAATGTGATATAAGTCCAATATTGAATTTGCATTACACTATTTTGATCATAACAGAATTCAATCTTAACTAAAATGATGTTATATATCATGGTATTAGAGATCAGGTTTGGTAATAGATTACCCAATATGTCATACATAAAAGCATCAGCTAGACAGAACATCAAAAATGTAATATCTAATGACTAAATTTAATAAAAATTTATAACGTCTAATAAATTGAAACTCTTTCTATTGCACAGCAAGTGTGTCTCCTCATGTATGTCATGTAACAGTGTCTCTTCGTCATGATTAAGGACACTAGTACATACAAAATTATATAAAAAATAATCTACAAAATGACAAGAATTGAGAAAATTTGTAACATTCAATAATTTGTAATATCTTCTATCGCACACCAAGTGTGTCACCTCATGTGTCTCATGTGACAGTGTCTCTTTGTTATGATTAAGGACACTAGTCCATGCAAGGTTATAAAAAAATAGTTTACAGAATGATAAGATTTGAGAAAATTTATAACGTTCAACAATTTGTAATTTCTTGTATCGCACACCAAGTGTGTCACCTCATGTATCTCATGTGACAGTGTCTCTTTGTTATGATTAAGGACACTAGTCCATGCAAGGTTATAAAAAATAGTTTACAGAATGATAAGATTTGAGAAAATTTATAACGTTCAACAATTTGTAATTTCTTCTATCGCACACCAAGTGTGTCACCTCATGTATCTCATGTGACAGTGTCTCTTTGTTATGATTAAGGACACTAGTCCATGCAAGGTTATATAAAAATAGTCTACAGAATGATAAGATTTGAGAAAATTTATAACGTTCAACAATTTGTAATTTCTTCTATCGCACACCAAGTGTGTCACCTCATGTATCTCATGTGACAGTGTCTCTTTGTTATGATTAAGGACACTAGTCCATGCAAGGTTATATAAAAATAGTCTACAGAATGATAAGATTTGAGAAAATTTATAACGTTCAATAATTTGTAATTTCTTCTATCGCACACCAAGTGTGTCACCTCATGTATCTCATGTGACAGACAATGATCAGTGTCTCTCCGTTTTGATTACATCAGACATCTAGTTGACCAAACTAAATCTCCAGATGCAGTCTACGATAACTGAGTTGGTCGACACAGTTATCTGGAAGAAGACCATGGCATTCCATGCACGTGATACCATAGATATAACTCTTATATGGTAGAAAAATGAGTGAATTATCAAATAAATTTCCTATTATTGTAATAAAAAAAACAGAATATAGTGGCATTTCAGTATTTTAAGTTATACCATGACATATAACAATCAATTTCATATTACAATATGAAATTGGTATTCATAAACAAGAACATTACATATGCAGTAACCTACATGAAACAAAAAGGAGCTCTAGATATAAACTTTTATCAAATTGATATACTTAGGTTTTCATTCAGGATCATATTTACCATCAACACAATCTGTATGACATATACTAGACAATTTTCCTTGGAAAATATCAGTTTTATAGTCCAACATCTAAACAATATAGGATAACATTTTAATATAAAAAAGCAAGTACAATGTAGCTCTACAAATTTTGACATAAAAATAGAACTAACTCATCTGAATGAAAACAAAAGTATATGACATCTCAATATTGTGAAGAAATACTCCATCACAGCATTCCCCACAATATAATTAAATTTAAATTTGTCGAGGAACCCATCATATTAAACATATGCCATCAGAGTACCAATATGTTCCTCGAGAAATTTCTCATTATAAAAAAAACCAGTATATTTACAGTGTAAACATTTATCAATGTTTGATTAATTTGGTCATCTGACATATTATAATCCTGCGAATGATAATAGCATTAAGCAGATATGGATGTCATGTATTGGCAATGAAAACATACAAATTATATGATACAGTTGTATCATACTGATGATACAGACATCAAAAAAATTTAATATTAATCTGGTTTTAAGAGATCCTTAATGTGAAAGTTCCCTACAGACTTATTTTGTTCATTCGCTAATGTATAAACTACAGGTGATATTTTTGCTATAATTTTGTTTCTAACAAAGCGTGGAGCTAATTTTGATGAAAAGAATTCAGCGCCTTTGGAGTTTATAAAATTTCTCCGGTAGACAAAGTCACCTACATTATAAGAGCGTTCGACCCTATTTTTGTTATACAAAGTGGCATTGCGTTTAAAAGCTGACATAAGATTCTTCTGAACTTCAAAAAAAATAATTCTTAATTCATCTAGCATTTCAGCATAATCATGGGGCTTTTCTATTTGCATGTCATCTACTGAGATGGGTCCAGGTTGATACCTTTGATGCATCTCACCTGACAGAATTTGTTCACGACCGTGAAAAAGAAAATAAGGTGTATATCCCGTTGAGATATTTACTGTACCATTCATATAACGCAGCAGCATACTTTGATGAAATCATCAATTTATAATTTTCATAAAGCTATAAATTCAAAACTAAGTAACTACCTCAACACTTTAAGTAAAGTATTAATCAATTAAAAATTACATTCCTAAGAAAGTTGATGTCAAAATCAAATTAATCAAATTTAAAAGCATAATGTTGGATTTGTTCGCCACTTGTTCAAATACAAAAAAAATTAGAAATCATCACAGTGCGCCCAATGCCAAACAGTTGAACACCCAGGGCTGAACAAGATTATTAAACAGAAATCTGTCCATCCAAAGCCTATCCAACAATCCGACACCGCACTACACCGTAATATAATTTCATCCTTGTAATTGATTCGTCATCTATACGTTCCATTTTTAAAGAAATTTTATATTGTGGAAATGTCAAAAGAAAGTACAGAAACGTACGAATGATTTTATAACATCAGCTTATTACTCACAATATAGGATGATTTGATACAACATGATTAATTATTCGTACCGAAAACAATAATCTTTGTAATGTGTATGACAATTACAAAAAAAGAAGAGTTTCTTTATAAAATTAACATATTAGTACACGCTACATTATTTCCAATCAATATACAATCATATCTAACAATTACAATTATTTCATAACTCAGAACCAACTATTTAGTTGCAGCACGAGTAGTCATGCAACTACATAAGTTTTCCTCCCGCCGTATAGATGGCGTTAATTACACTTTTGACAAAGAATATAATTAATTTTCATTTATTTTATCTTTAAAACAGTATTATTTCCCCAACATTAATTTTAATGATTGTTAATCATTTCTAAAATAAACTACAATGATTATAGTCAGTAAAATGTCAAATAGATTATACAAAAAGTGTATTGTTATACATAAAAGATTCAATCATTTGAACGATGAGTTCCATAACATTTTCGAATTATTAACATTAATTTCTATTGAATAACCAGCGTAACATGTTGTTGTAGGTCGATACTGTGTACCACACATTAGACAACATAAATATAATATGAAACATTAAACAATTTATTCATATTAGAAACAAGACTCATTTCCATATAAAAATGAAGTTATTATCATCAAGAAGCAACATTACATTTGGTAAATTCAAACTAAATCATTCTCAGAGATGACAATATTACATCATAAGTTTATGTCAGACCAAATTAATAAACATGGAATACCTTAAATAAGAAATAGACCAAAATCCATTTAGAAATATCATCTCTCCGAGCCTTGATTTTTTGTGATTATACAGCAGATTCAAATTCAGCATTCCAAAAAAATATTTCATAGAGTTCACCAACACTTTCCATCTGTAAAAGTGAAAATATTTAATTGCATATTCATTACAATCATAAACAAAACTCCCTATAGCACACATTGATTTGAGATTCAATTTAAAAGAACATTTTCAGTTATTATTTTATACAACATAGCTGAACTTTTAACATCAAAAATTGAGAAAAAAACACATGTCCCCAACAGAGAATAAAGACTCCAATTGTTTTAAAACACCATTTCCTTTTAATTATATTCATTCAACATGAATTGAGAAAACTTTTTATTATTAACCAAGAGTATTATAACAATAATCTCATTATTTAAAAAGACATTGATTATTTTTCACTTGTTACAAGAAAAAATATTAAGTGCCATGCAACAATGTTGATTCTATGCAGGTATCAGACAGACTTCTTTTTGTTAATTGCCACAACAATCTCCTAATTAATATATGTTACCTAACATATGTTATTATAATTATTTTTTACAAGTTCAAATTTTATGACCGACCCAAGAAAAATGTATACTATGTTGTATATTAGCAAAAAGGAAATTACAACGCTTATAAAGATTCATATTTTTTTATCTATAACATAGGTATTCAACATTAAAAATGCAAACCAAACATGAAATAACATTTAGCACAGTCCAACGACAAATTAAAATTATACAACCTGATGTTTTTTGAAGACAGTTTCAATTATAAAAATTTGATACCCTCATTATGTATGTTCAGTTAAAATGTGACATTTTAATTATGAAATCAGAAAAATAATTCTAATCAATTTATAGATTTACAAAAAAATAGACATTAATAATAATTGATGACAACTCAAGTTTTGTACTGAAAAGAATGTGAATTTTTATGTTATAGTCCTCCCGACATTTAATTATTTATTAGTTTACAATACAACCTGATTGAGTAGATTTCTTGAATGGTATTTCTCGAATAAGACTGGTCATAATGGGCTCTTCCACACTTTCTAGAAATAGTTTGGTTGACTTCTGGTCATCTCCTGAATATAATCTCACAGCTCGGCTTTCATGACGATGGATTCTGCGCAGTCCTCAGATTAAGGATGGGTTTAAGGAAGGAAAGGAATCGCTACCACAAAGTACACGAACTAATTATCAATTTTACGTTCTCTACAAACACTAATCTGTCCCACACAAACATCTGACTTTAAAAAGAGTTATAGAATGGGCGCCAGTCTTACAATCAATAAAAATAAAAAATACAAATGGAATTTAAATCCTAATAGTCCGCGCTCTTCAATTTTTTAAAAAATCCTGCCCCACTTTGGGCCGACAATAGCAAAGGTATGGTGGTGTATGAGAAAAGAAAAAGAGAAGCTAAAATTATACACACCATAAAACCTTACCACCAGCAGTCAGCGATATTGCAATGAGACTCATTTAAAATAATGCAAATATCTCAGTATCTCAGAGCGTGTTGTTTATTGATTAAGACAAAAAAAGAATATATTTAAGTATCAAATAAGAATTTTCTGTTCAATAGAACAGTAAGGAAAACATGAAAAGCTGAGTCAGATGTGATTGTAGGGAAGACCAAGTGATGAAAGAAACGCACAAATACAAAAGAAATTACAATTTATTCATATCATGGTTGGCAAGGAGTGTTAAATATGATACAGTTATCTACGTTACCTGAACTAAGCTAAATATTTGACATTTTAATAAAATAATTTAATTCTTAAATTACAATTTACAAGTTTTTAAATGTTTTTCTAGACCATGTGGTGTATAATAAAAAGAAATATCAGACATGACATAATTAAACAGATTCAACTAAATTTTCAAATGATATCAGTATTTCATATGTTTTTTTTTATAATAACCAGGAAATGAAACAGTTTTAGGAATTTCCATCTTCTTGAAGATGATCAGCAGATACAATTTTTGTGATGAGAACTACCATCGTAGTATTTACGTCGATTTGAAGTGCCATTTACAGGTGTTTTAGTCATTATCAAGTCATGATGTGCAAATATGAGCATGCACCAACCATGATATTTAAAATTATTCATTTTCAGTCATCCATGGTGTACATAGTAAAGTACACCAATGTTGAAGAATGATGAAAAGACAGCATGAACAAACAAGATAAAGAAAGTAAAGAAGAAAGCAAAGAAGCAAGGAAGCAAGGAACAAAGAAGCAAAGGACAAAGGAGGCGGTTATATTTCCTGCAAGAATTCAGTTAAATTAGCGAACGTGACTCATGCCAGATATTTTATATAGACGAGGATCGATGAAATTAGATAGAGAACTTACCCAGCCTCCTTTGAACTTAAATTTCGAGTCTTTGTCGGGTAATTTTGCGTAGGCCATAGTTGAACGATGACACCTCGTGTCGGCTGTCAGCGTTGAAAAGAAAGGCATAGATATTTCGACCCGCCTAGCTAATCCGTTCACGGCTGTGTTCGCCTTACAACTTTTTTAGAAATATTGCCAATATTGCGAAGTGCGTTCGTTTAAGACATTTTTATAAACATTAAATTAAAATTATTAAGTAGTGACGTGTAAATACAAAATAACGTCACAATATATATTTATAATTCTGTCACTCTATAATCTGGTTGGTTGGAAGAACAATGCCTAATGGCAATAAGCCCACCAGTGTGCATTATATTTGATTATATTATTTTATTTTATTTTATTGCTTTTATAGAACCAACAGTTTACAATATGAATTTACTATAGGTATAATTATATTAACAGGTTATAAACCTTTTAAAGGTTCTTTTAAATAGTTTAAACTAAGTACGTTAATTATTTAACAATTGCAAAAATATTTTTTTAACACAGGTATATTAAAATATAAAAAAGAAAAGAGTTGTACAAAAAGTAAATAAATAATAATAAAAAATAATATTTTAAATTTCTATATAAACCATTCGACGATGTCAATATCACCTATACATTGTCTGAATTCATGCATTAAATATCAATATTTATGTATTCCTAGTTATGTAAGTATTCAGCATTCACCTCTCTCAGTCATCCAATTACGATATCCTCTAATGTTTTAATGCGGTGAATATGTTGTTTATGCTGATGCCGCTATTTGAGTGCTCTATGGCCAGATGGTAGCGGAAAGTGTCTGGCTGGTTGCTCATTGGCTAATTTCCTTAAATTAATCGATGTCTTGCATTATACTTCCACAGGTACCTACTCTCAATATTTCAGTGCATCTATTTGTCAATACAATACATGAGCATCCATCAGACACCTGAGATATGGTAGAAATTTATAATCTTAGTAACATTTGATTCACTAGTACCATACGATAAATAAATAAATAATCTTAGTTCCTCGTATACTAAATTGACTTCTTGTTTTGAATGTTAAAATATCCTGGCAATCATCGAAAATTATTTTATATTTATTTTGAAATGTCATTAATTAATTATTCACTGAAATAAAAAAAATAGCTATTTGGTATTTGGAAGGAGTTTTTTTTTCCAAATTTTTTTTTTTTTTTAACATGTCTACGTAGGGGACGCCAGCTATTAGGATTTGGGTCCATTTTACTCTTCCGAAGAAGCGCACTACGTAGCGTTGGGAGGGGTTTGCAATCTAGAAATGAGTTTATTAATTCGGATTTTAAAAAGACCCGGGTTGTACGAAGATGGAAACACAGAATTCGGAAGATCGTTCCACAGTCGGGCTGCTGTATTAATAAAGGAGTTCGAGAAGCGACTTGTTCGTATATGTTGAAGGTCCACTGTGAATGGATGCTGCGATTGAGTGAAGCGAGTGACTCTGTTGCGAGTGGGTGGAGGAGGGACCAAAGATGCAAGTTCTTCTGAGCAATTCCCGTGGTAGTATCTATAGAATAAACTTAAAATACCGACTCTGCGTCTGTGTTCTAGTGATTGCAATCCATCAGTCAGTGATGGATCATCAATCAGACGTATAGCACGCCTTTGGACAGCGTCTAGGGTATTCAGTAGGTATTGGGGGGCGCCACTCTTTTTTTATATATTTTTGTTTAATGCACATTAAATAAATGTGATATACTAATAAAATAATCCTCTCATATTTTTCAATAAATATTGAGGTTTTTTGAATTGACGAGGCTGGCTCGTGGCTCGTCAACTCACAGAACCGCGGTATAGGCTCGTACGTCGATCACCCACTTTATGTGTAGCCATGATCCAATTTGTCTGGTTCCCCTTTCTAAGGGTTACGAAGGTCAGATGGCAGTCGCTTCAATGTAATAACCAGACTCGCCAATTCCAGGATCATGGACAAAGCGTACCCCGATAGAAACGGGACAAAAGCGCTAAAGGGAAGAAGGAAGAATCATAGGATTCGTTCGTCTGTAAATGGAAAATATGGAGTACATGAGAGAATATTGTAATATGAAACGTAACTGAATAGGTGTATGAGAAATTGGAAAATAAGATGGTAATTCACGCACACTATTGTTCTAGCACTGTAAATGTTGATGATAATCATGCAATAATAATGAAACATTTATTGAGACAAAATGTTGGCATATAAATAACAATTAAAAAGAGAAAAAAAATTGACAAAAAAGAAATTTTGCGTCTTAAAATGACCATGCTCAGCTATGTTGCAGAAGGACAAGTCCCCAGCAACGGGATTTTTACCCAGATTTTTAAACTTAAACTTTTGAATTGTACACGAAAATTATAAGTCAAAAAATGTAAAAAAAAACTTAATAAATACAAATGGGCAAAATAATGAATAAAGATCAATCAAGTGATAATTTATCATCACAATATAGCATATTACAATTTCTTCAACGTTATTTGAATTCAATTTGAAAACTGCTCTCGTTTCATTGTTTGTCTCTTTATAAATTCCCTCAATCGTCATTGCAATTGTGCAAATACATTAACAAACGCCATGATTTCGCATAGTATTAACCATTTAGAATTGCAGTTTTCGATTCAGTTGTTTTTTTATCGAGTATTAATTTTCACCCTGGGATACTTTGTAAAATGGTCGGAGAATTAATTTAAATATTGATTTAACAGTCGTTTTCGTATCTGTCCTGGAATCTACTTTATCCTAGTTATCTGTTCTGACACTTTCAAACACTTTGTTACACGATTAAATGTCAAACATGCGTTATTTTTATTTAAACTTTTCAAACATACGACTGTAATCTTACAAACAAATATTACATCAACTTCCACGTTAATAATATATCTATCATAAACCATTTGTTATATACTATATATTGCAAACAATTACTATTAAAAATAAGTAGGTACTTACTCAAAAATCAGAAGAAAAATATGGATAAAAAAAGTGAAAGGACGGTTTTTATTGAACGCGTAAATGATTTTCAAAATTTGAAAATATTTGAATAAAGTTGTAAATTATTGCAATGCGAGTAAAAACGATTAAAATTCTCTTGCATATTTTCATTATCTCTTAATCTAATTATTTTACAAAAAAAAATAATATCATCGGCATACACTAGAAAATTTCGTGATCGAAACACTTATGAATGTCGTTGTAGGTAATATAATTGGAGCGAGATGAGATCCATGGGGCATACCAGAGGAACAGTGTCAGGATTTAGAACAGTTATTAATTACGACAGCTTGAGACCTATGTATGAAGTTCCTGTCTGATTATATTGCCGTGTACACCATACTTCGCTGTTCTAACACCATACGAGTATTGTATGACTTATTTTGTCATACAATACTCGTATGCCTTGGAGAAATCGGTATACACAGCATCAACTCCTGAACCCTCTCCCATTGTCCTCAAAATGTAATCAGTATTCTCACCCTTGTTAGATTCGACTGATCTACCTGGAAAAAAGCCGTATTAATTGGGTGTTATAAGTTACTTGATTGCTGGTGGTTATAATAATCTTTTTAGTAAATTGCCTTGATCATTGATCAAGTCCCAATCAGTCGAAATATCTATCAGCGCAAAACATCTAAATATTATAGAAATATATCATCTGTTAATATTTCAGGCGGTTTTTACTGATAACGTGATTTTTCAACCAACGGTTGTTTTACAAAACACAATATAATATTTTTTTGATTACGATTAGTCGATTTTACAGTTGTTTTATATTGCTTTGTTTATTTTTTGTCTAAAATAATATACCATTCTATAACCTATCTCCAGAGTTCTAGCGCCATAACTCTCGCGTCTTAATAATATTAGTTTATACCTACTTGTAACTATTCAACGCAGAAGATTCTTGTACTAAATACTATTAAAATGAAACACTGTGTTTGGATTCTATAAGATATTTTATACTTATGTCGATAGCTATTTCGCCTTACTAGGGCATTATCAAGACTATATCGACTTTGTTTCTGTCTTTTCTTTGTTTCTGTACTACTCCTCTTAAAACGGATTTGTTAAAAATCTAGAAAACGCTTTAAAATAATCCATATATTTTTTTCCTAATCATCTTTAGTTTTTATAACAACTCCCGAAAGTCTTCAATCAGTCGCTGGAATCACCTCGGTGTATTTCTTAAACCATCCAGCTCTTGCGGGAACTCTTCAAGTCTGGCATTAACGATGAACAGAGGTCGACTTTTCTTTTCTTCGCCATTAGTGTGTAAACCGTTATTTTGGATTCAAGTTTTCAGCTCTCCGGTGACTCTTTAGCTGAATTCAAATGAATTAATTACAAGTTTATTGTTGTACTACGGGCGCCGTCAGTTTGAAATATTAAATTTAACATTGGCCAGGGGAATCTCGACTCGTTTTACAGTTTTCATAGAAGATCGTATCAATTCTGTTGACTTTGTATTATTTTCTTTGATATTTTTTGGTCCGGAATACCGAACATATTCTTATCTTTTTGTTTTTAATATTTGAAGACGTATTTAAATATTTGTGAAGTTTAAAAAGTACGCGAATGATGGAAAGTAGGTACTTAGTTATCATATTTTCAACATTTTTATTTATTTATTTTAATTGGTTCTTGGGCAACTATCAGGTACTATGTCGAATATTATATTAACACGGAGATCAGCGTGTTAATTTAATCACAATATTGTCTTCCCATCCTCAGCCTCGGTTTCCCGACCTTTCTTTTGCCACCTGGGTGCCCCTTTAAGACTCTTTTTGGTACACGTGATGATGGCATCCTCTGAACATGCCCGACCCATCTCAGCCTGCTTAGTCTTATATGTTCAGAAAGTTTGGGAGCTTAAATATGTTGCACAACTCATCGTTGAATCTTATCCTACATGTTTGTTCATCATTCACGGGTCCCAGGATGTCAATCTTCTTTATCATCCTAAATAAGGATGAAGTTTTATCACCTTCGTAGTATAATAAATTTAGAAATTTAGATTTTGATATAGAATTTATTAGGATTTTACAGCACAATGTTTCATATTATCAATGAATTACAGGTAAGCAAGTAAATTTAATATTCCATTTTTTATTTCCCGTGCATTCGAGACTTTATACGTTGACAAAATAAGACTGATAACCACTTTGCTTCTCTGGGATAAAGTTTTTTTATGGCATATCGTTAAAAGTATATAGCGTTCTCAATTTATTCGACACACGTGGCCTATCGCAAGGAACTTTTATTTTTATACACATTAATATCGTAAAACGATACGATAATGCTGTTTAACCACATTTTTATTATACTCGAGAAGACATCCGAAAAATATTTTCCTTCAATAAATTTGATGTATATACTCTACCTTTACGTCCCAAACTAGCGGACAGATGTTGACGTTTAACTTATTGATGTAAATTTTTTCATGGCCGAAATAAGAATTATCTTATAAATTCATGAAACCTTTGACGGTTCTTTAGTACCTTCAAGAGAGTTTGTTTAGAAACTTTTACTGATGATAAAATGAATATGCTGAGAGAAGAACTTTCCAAAATTATAGATATGAGTATTGTATATTGCAATGTAACATAATCAAAATTTAGATACAATATATATCCACATATCCACACAGTTCAGCAATGCGGTTCACCACCCATTCTGAATGTCGTGCCTTTTTTAGCATGACGAGGGTGGTGTGTGTAGATTCACGCGTGTGTTGTGCTTGCTTTTATAAGGTAATGAAAACCCACTCGTCGCTGGTTTCCCCACAATGTGGATTATGCCGTAATGGTATGATTGAAAAAAAAAACAAGTATATATAAATTGAGTATGTATCTTGTTATTTCGTAAAGTGTTTAAGTTAGGTTAGTTTCGCAAAGTCGGCGATGTGCAGTTGTGGCTGTTGGTAGACTATGATAATTTATTTTTGTGTTAAGTTGCACTGGATTCGTGGAAGCGATTATAGCTGAAAATGCATAGTTGGAAATTTATGCAGGCGTTAACCGTGTCTTATCACTCCATAAATATATTGCAAAATTGGTAAAAGCTCCGAGGCCTTGCACTCACTCGGCTACGTAACTATCTATTTATTCTTGTGCAAGGGTAATAGGTGGTAGAGTCTCGCCTTGGAGGGATAACGGAGAATTAATATGGGTTTGTTGTGAAGCCGGAAAGAGGTCAACCAGATATCTTAAACTGTATAGTTTACTTTCTCGAAAAGATAACGTTCAAATGCAAACTATACGAAGACTTCATACTACTACGAATATTGTATAATACTCATAGAAAATTATTGCATTATTTACAAGATTGATAAGAGAGAAACAAAAAACGCAAAGTAGAGGTCGGCTTAGGGAATGTTTGCACGATCACATAAATGGGATCTTATATCAGTTGAACAAATTTGTCGTCTCAACTATATGTAGAATGCGGATCGGATACTGCTCAATAGCCCCTCATCTATTCAGAATAGGAATTGTTAACAGCCCATACTGCGAGTGTGGTCAGGATCTCGAGACACTGAACCATGTGTTTTTTGCCTGCCCGTTGATCCCGGATAGAGGTATGTACGGAGAAGTGGTGAAAATAGAAAGACTCTTCTATTGGCGATTGGCTCACTACATATAATATTATTCATCTCCACCACCGGTATAAAGGCTGATTGTAGGAAGCCTTTCTCTCGACCATTAGAAAGTGTCTGACGCATTTAATGATTTATTGGAAATTCTTTAATTGCTCGTACACATGCTTCCCTTTTGCAATAATTTAATGTAAACCCTTATTTCTCTGAGATCTAATGGAATTCTATTTTCACTCTTCTTTTCAACAGTAAATAAATTATGATCTAAATTGTACAGCACAAATCCGGCTCTATTGGTGGCTGCGCCTTATTAAAAATAAAAAAATACATAAATGGGATCTTAAAATATGGAGAAGTAAAAATAATAGAAGAGCGTTGCAAGACAATGAATGAAGTCAGAAATGTATGCTAATATAGAGATGTCTGACGAGCGGTTGTCTCTACTTACCCCAAATAAGGAAACATGATTTTATAGTGGATTGTGATATTATTTATTTATTTAAAAAAAAAATCTTATTATTTTGTATTTTGAAATTCCGGGAATAGTTTTGTGTGACAAATATGAAGATGTTGGAAATATCGAGAAATTCCTTATTCTTGACACTGAATATCAAGGTAGAAGTAAATCATGATTATTTAAAAAAAATGTATATTATTTTGCTATTGACGAGTTTTCAGCCTAATGAAAATATCTTCCAATTAAATTTGCCTTCGATGTCTTTGTCCTCTCTTTAAATTTTACTTTCAAACATTCTTAACATTTTCTTACTGTTACTAACTCACATTTTTTGACTATCCTGCCACCGAATAGTTTTAACTAACTCTTCTATCAAGTAATTTCGTTTTAATTTTCATTATAATTAAGTTTTAAGTTTTAAAAAATATGTCTTTAGTTCTGGAGGGCATTCCTTAGTTAATTTTATGTTCTTGTTTAATGTAAAAAGTTTTTATTAACCCTATAAATAAAGTTGAATCATTGTATATGCATGGACCTAATATTTTTCTTACTACACATAACGATATGATACAGTAAAACTGTTTACTAGTTAAAATTCGGCACCTTATTCAAAATGTCATTCCTATTTAAATACGTGGAAAGTAGAAAAAATACAGTTATTATATACCCTTTTGACAATAATAAAATTGTTGATTTAGTCATACTTACATACTCTATGCTGTTGACTTGTTGAGAATATATACCTACGTACGTTATAACACGTGGAACTTTGTATAAAATAATATTTCTTTTCAAAGGTGCGACACTTGACACGTTCATTTTAAAGGACATTTTTACCTATTGTTCAATATTTTTAACTTGAAACTTTCACGGCGTGCATTTCTAGGGCTTCATCATGTAACTACTTAACTTACTTAAGTCACAGTGGACTTACACACAGTTGAAGTTTTAATTAACTTGAATTTCTTTCCTTTGTAAAAAGTTAGGCTGTTCTTACTAGTTGGAAATAAAAACTTAGTACCTACCATTGTAGGAACCTACTCTACTTGAAATTTTTTATTAAGAATTCTGTTATAAAACCTTCATAGTATTATCGTTAGAAGATTTGATGCAGTATCTAATTGTTTTTTTTTTGTTTCAGGTATGTCAATGCATCTTTTCTCGATTTCTACAGTCGTTAAGGTAAAAAATATTTTTGTTTCCAATTTTGCTATATTTAATGCTGTATTAGTATTTCCAAAGCATCAGCTTGATAGACTCAAGTATCCAGAGTTAATAAACTATAATTTGTACATTATTTGAATATAATTAAACTCAATCGAGGTTTTAATTTATCAAATCCTCCGGGTTTATATCTCAGATAAGCCAAAGTTTTGTGAGAAATACGTTACTTTCGTGATGGAAATCGAACCCAGGATGCCGACAAACAAATGAAACCCACCAACACTTTGTCGCGGTGATTTTAAGTTTTATTTTCTGCGTTTTATTTGCCGTAATAGCATAAAATAACGGAAATAAGAATTTGCTATTCGTTTTTTGCTACCGAATATTCCACTGTAAAAGGTATCAAAATTATTTTGATTAAAAAACTTCTGATTTCTCGGAAGGCAAGGGTGCGGTAAGGTACTAAATGTACCTATTCATAATCTGCAATACATATTCATACCTATATACATAAGACCTACTGACACGGGAAAACCGAGATAAAAATATTATAACATATTCTTTGTATTGTATATTTACTTTGATACCATATTTCCAAATAAAATATTTTTTAAATATTGAAAAACTTGGGTTTGTGCATGTGGCGGTGAATACAAGGGTTGTCAAAAATTTATGAATAAGTGACTTTTCAATAGGTATTATATCATATATGTACTTTATATATTCCCTAAACTTAGACAATGTAAGTACTATCTTCTTCTTCTCAGCCATCTTGGCCACTGCTGTATATAGGCCATCTTCAACGTTTTCCACCCTTCTCTATCCTGGGCATCTTTTCTAAGGTTGACATACTCTTCTCTAGATTGTCTTCCCAAGGTCTCCATTGTAGAATTCGTGGTGTCGGTTTGTCAACTTCCTATCTTGCCATGTGACCTGCCCATTGCCATTTGAGCCATTCCGCATTTTGTCCGTAAGACTTATCCCCAGAATATGTCTTTCCATCGACCTTTGTGTGCATTTTTAGTTTACGTATGGTGAAGACAGTTAGTCATGGTTTCCAAACCACGTGTAATCACAAGGAGGACGCAGGCTTCGAATACTGCCTTTTTAAGAAACATGTGTATATTACTATATTTAAGAATGTAGTGGAGCTTTTCAAAAGGTGCCCAATCTAAAACGATGCTTCTTGGGACTATAGGATGAACGTACTATAGGACAGCGAAGTTGATCGAGAACGACACTGGCATACATTCTTCGTTTTTTTACTTCTGGGTACCGTTTCATGTATGTTTATTGGTTTGGATGAAAATACGTGCGTGGCTCTTAATTCTCTCTGCCTAACCCATTAGGAACTCAGTTACAATATAATTGTTTAAGCTTTGTCGACGTTGATCAAAATCATGTATCGATTGAAAAAAATTTGGAAAGGAGATGGAAAGACGAGTCCAATATCCAGGACGGGAGCAGCAACAGAATAAGAAGTACATTGGAAAACCTATTTATCTCTTATTAAAATATAGATTTGATAGTTAATAATATTCGAATTTGAATATTGATTGATTCGTCCATATATGACCTTCTACATCGATTATGCGAATATGTGTAAATTTTTGATTATGTGGTGTTATCCCAAATACCTATTTGTATTTTTCTAATAGATATCCATGAATATTCAACCCTTCACTTGAGCATCAATTGAATACATAAATATTGATCTTAGGGCATACATTCCAGTTTTAGATGGAACGAATTGAAATAGCCGAAGTTCGGAAGTTAGAAACGTACATTCATTTGAAATCTTGAAAAATACATGAAAATTTAAATATATTTATTTATGTTTAATAACGTGTATATAATAGGGATCCTTACTATCCGAAAACACTTTCTAACTTATAATTTTTAAATGCCGCTTCCATTGCTACGTGTCAGTGATATTTACACCAAAAATCTGTCCATTTTTCATAATAGTAGGTTTAATAAAAAATATGTACCTAATTGTGCAATTCAGAAGAAACACCGATCGTAAATTATTTACAAATATAATTGCTTTGTTATTTACTTTGCTAGTTCTTCCAATAATATTTCAAAAGATAAACCATGGAATTCACTACTGAGCTGAATGACATTGATTAAATTGACAGATTGTTATTCAAAAACAAAACGCAATCATTTTAGGAATTCTGGTAATTAGGGGCTATAATGAATAGTTTGGTTTAGTTTAGTTATTGGTTTGTATAAATATATGTGTTTATTAAAAATGCACGAATTGTTGCAAAATATTTTCTTAAAACTATGTCTTTTTGTAGTTTTAACTGATTACGTGGGAGTTATAACGTCTCACGTCTGCGTCAACACTCGTGCGACGATCGGTCGATAAATTCAAGTTGGACGATTGAAAGCGTCGAATCGCGTGACTGTCACGATTGCCAACGGATTTATGGAAATGAAATCCCAAGCATTGGTGTCGCTCCCCGCCGGGTCTTCAGCTAACTTCACTAAGTTAAACGTTTGTGTCGGGAAGTTTAAAACAACAGTTGGTTGGGGGCATAAAAATAAAAGTTTCATTGTCTCGGGTACGAGTAGTTTGTTTATTTGGTTCTCCGTTCAGACTCTTATTGCCGAGTATCTACTGTGTCCTTTTCGCGAGTTAAAAATATTATTTTAGATACGTTGTGTGGTCTGCTTCTAACTCTCCCTATGTTTAGTTATGTTCAGTTTGGTTTAGAAAGTGGGTTTATTTCAGGTTGGTTTAAAAAGTTGCTTTATTTTGATTCGTCCTATTCCATTCTTTCGAGGAATACCATATTTTTTTTGATCATGAAACAATTACTGTATGATATGGTTTCCATTAGATTAGGTTTAAATATTACTTTTCGTGCATAAAGACGCAATCCGTTCTGGGTAAGACATGCATTTCGGATAAACGAATAGTATTTAATTCTGTCTTTCATTTTCAATTTATCTACAGTACTTATATTTTTGATGAGTTGTTATATAATTTATTACTCCTCATAATATAGTTATGAATTGATTTTAAGGTTATTTTTTATTGCAGATTATCAACTAGTAAGTGTCATGCTGAGATTGTCTGAACTCCAGTTTGAATTTCATGGATTTAACGCTTTCTCTAAAAAATAACGCAATCGACTTGTATTTTATTTATTATTTCATGTCTTTCAACGTTTCTATTCATATTTTTTTCAAAAAATCTATTCCTTAAAGATTTTGTGATTTTCGGATATTACAAAAATTAAACATATCCTGAAAGTGATCAATAAACCTTGAAATATAAACTTTTCGTGGTTTACACGGTTATTATGATCGTATTGTAGACAAATAGATATACATTATATGTTCGTAATAAAATGTAAATGAATGTAGCTACATGTTTGTTATCTACGGCAAATAACGTTCATTAATTCCTCATTTATGCATATCATTAATTTACAATATGTGTTATTACCAGGATGGTTGGAGGTGATATTCGTCACTTGAATTATTTTATTATAGACAAGATTTTACTTAATTTGGTTTTAATTCGTTGTATTCCGTTCATTGTACGAAATTAATTATGAAATATAAATTAACTGTCATTTCTGGAACATATTTAATTCAACGTTTATTTAAAATTGTTCCAAATATATATTTTTTACTTTATCAATATTTCAATCATGTGACGGATTGGTCTGCAACAATCCACACACATTCTTTCCAGATTTCTTTGTCATTTGTTAACCAAGTTGCAAGTTTCTTCTATAGATCCTACCACGGGAAATGCTAAGAAGAACTTGTATCCCTGGTCCCTCTTCCATCCATTCGCAATAGAATCACTCGTTATACTCAATCTCAATAGCTATTCACAAAAAAACCCTGGTCCTCCTTGCAGGGGGCTGGGCGAGAGGCCAATAACCTCTATTCCGAGTTTCGGAATGGACCCGGCAAACGAAATATGGCTAACGATTTTAAACTTGGAACGTATTGTCTCTGTATCGCGCTGGAAGAATTGGAAGACCGAAGCTTCGTTGGCTGGACGGAGTAGTGAAGGATGCTAACAAAATCGGCATCCATAACTGGCATAATGCATCACAAGACCGACATGGAGACGGGTTCTGCAGGAGGCTAAGGCCCGACCTGGGTTGTAGAGCCACAGATGATAGATACAATACCCGTTCACAGTAAACCTTCAATATACACGAGCCAGTCGCTTTCAAACTCTTTTAAACACCGCAGCCCTATCGGTTGTGGAACAGTCTTCCGAATTCTTTGTTTTCACCTTCTAAGAACCAGGGTCTTTATAAAACCCGAAATACACTTTAGTGAGCAAATCGTAAACCGTCCCCAACGCTACATATTGCGCTTCTTCGAAAGATTATAATTGACCCAAATCTTAATAGCTGGTATCTCTTACGTAGCCAATGTAAAAAAAAACCTCTTCATTTCTAAGTTGCTGCTACATTTCACGTCATCTGGTTCATAAAGCTATCTCTGCTTCTGACTGGTTTTCAAATATAGTACAACAGAACTATGGTGGTTTTCCTTTGGTCGAATCACATCCCAAGACCGCTGAGAAAAGGCAAATCCATCGAAGTATTCTTCGACAACATGTCAATTGGATAGGCGATAACATCAGAGACTTAAGCCTATTCATTGCCATTGCAAAGGGATTGGTATAAGGCGGAAATCGAATAGGCCATTTCAAATAAAGTTTTGATTGTTCTTCTCAAAAAGAATTTCATATTTATTCAGTAAATAATTAAATCTAGATATAGAATAAGCTCACTTACATGACTGCTTAGATGACTCACAAAAAGGTGTTTTTTATTGTTTCAAAGTCAATACAAAGGATCATTTAATACAATGATAGTTATTTATTTTATTTTGTTTGAGGAAGCCAATAGCTACTCGTAATTTACACATTAATATTTCAACTTGATGTATGTATAATTGCAGAGCCAAAAAATAATTTATTCATTAAGCAATATTTCTCTATGGTTCCATAACGAACCACATAACGAACTGAAAGCAAATAATTCTGTCGATTTCCTTTTACAGTCACAGTATTATTCTTATAACAGAACTCTAGTTGTGAAATTATTTTCTCATTTCTTAACAAACGGACAGACATTTGTTGATATTTTACACTTTTTAACTCTAGAGTAGGTACTGATATTTTTGATTTTCACCCTGTCACATATCAGGTCTATCATTGATTTTGTGGACAGAATATTATCGTTAACTAACGACAAAATTTCTATAGCAAGTAATGCAATATGTTTGAAACCTTAAGTAGTCTTTAGCGTGTCTGTTGTTATAAAGATAAATTTGCCTTATGTATTACGTTTGATGCTATGTTTTATTGAAAGTATAACGACGCAAATAAATGAACGTCGATATGCGATCTTAAATAGCGTTATATACTTTAAGTTTTTGTCTGTCTTCCGGCGCATAAAGAACTTCATTTACAGTACAGAAAAGTAGCACAATTTTTTATTCTATTTAAGGAATACGGAATATTTTGATATATTTTTTACTAAAACATGTGAACATACTTCCAATTGAAATATCTAGCATTTTTTTAGACGAGAATGTAGAGTAGATCGTGGCATTCTGATTTTCATGCCTATCTGAACAGAGAAACTGCGTGATGGTATGTATCTATTTGTGTTTGTTCGCTTGGATAATAGGTATAATTTTGGTCCTTTGTTGTTCAGCTCTGTTGCTGAATATTGTGCAAAAGGTAATCTAGGTTCTGCTATTTTAATATATGGATATTGTGTCTAAACTAAGTAAGATTTTAGGCCTTAAGTTAATGGAGTGTCTCATTATGGTTTAGTTTGATGCCTTGAGGTATTTCTATTTGACATGAACTGGATATAACATATATGACAAGTGGGACTTTTTGAACGATCTTGCATTAAGTTTATGATGGCGTCTTTGAGAGATGGTTTGGTTAATTAAAACGGTTTGTTCAATCCGGTAGCTCCACTGTATGAAACATTGATGTGAGCTATAAAAGCAGTTTCAAATTGATGTGTCAGTAATAATGATAGGAGCCTGCCGCGAGGTTCAGGAAGAGCTTCTTAATCATATCTCAAAATGATGAACCAGCTGTAATCAATAATTCTACGGTATATTGTACGAAATTTTCACCTATCAAGACACCGTAGCCATATATTTTGATAATTAAAAGGAAAATAATAATTGGCTGGATAATTCGCATTCATTCTATGGTGTCGATTGCTCTATCAGATTAAAAGCTAGAATCGAGCATATTTATTCCTTTGAATTTATAATTACATTTTTATGGCTATGTAGTTTTAATTTAAACGATGTATGATAGAATAAGAAATGAGGATATTAGACGAGAATGTATGATTGAAAGAAATATCGTAAGTAAGATGAAAATAAATGCCCTAAGGTGGTTCGGCCACATAGAAAGAATGAGTGATGACCGTCTGACAAAAAAAGTGTACAAGGCTGATAAAAGAGGAACGAAAAGTAGAGGTCGGCCAAGAAAAAGTTGGCACGATCACATAAATGGGATTTTGAAAGATGGTGATGTTAGAAGTAAGAATAACAGAAGAGCGTGTATGAGTCGATGTATGGACGTGAATGAAGCGAGGAATGTGTGTCAAGAGAGAGGAGTCTAGCGTTCGGTTCTCTCTGTCTACCCCAAATAGGGAAATGTCGTGATGGTATGGTATGGTATGGTAGTTTTAATGTATAATGTTTATATTTTTCATTTTATCAATACAAGGTTAGTGGATGGATATGTAGCTGACTCTCCTGATTAATAACTGCAAAGTGCATAGCCTCACCAGTTCTCGAAGGAAGATTAATGATCTCCAGCCCATCCCCGTTTGGACAAACCAGCAGAACAGCCATTCATGCGTCAGCCGTCTAATTGAATACAGTGTCGCGTTTATCGTATTTTTATTTATTCCGACCCTTTACATCACGAACAACTGAATTATTATTTATTTATTTTTATTATATTAATGCATGTAAATACAAATGCTGATCATGTAAGAAATCTTTTATTTGAAACCCTTCATCATTTTTAATTGAGAATTTAATTTTGAACTGACTGACTTTTGCAATATTATATTTGGAGTTAGATGTTTATTTTTCTGATAAATAATCCTTTTAAATAAAAAAAACATAAACCTCCACGAATATTCCATTATCATTGTTGATATTTTCTTCTTCCTTCTTATGAATGTCTCATGAATGGTCTTACTACTTGTAGAAAGGTTTTGAGCAGATCGAAGGGCTTCGCTTATTGAAGACATGAGCAATTTTTGTATTAAAAACCTCCACGCATCCCCTTACGACGTGCTTCTAGAGACTATACATAGATAATTTGTCTAAATATTGTAGGGTGCTTTAACAGATTAACGACAAGAGATCCTTTATTTGTAGTTCATTTAATATAGATACATTTTCCACTGACACTGACACTGCCACACACCACACCAAATTAGTTTTTAGTTAAAACCCACCTGAAGAAGAGAACGGTAGTTCTTGAAACTAGTTGTAGAATAAGAATAAATAAGTGGAAATAAACAAAGTTATATTGTTATTTTTATTTTAAATTTTTCATTATTTTTAGTTTAAAGTTATATTGTTATTTTTAGTTTAAATTTTTCATAACTAACAACTTATTTGCACCTTTTTAATAAACAATATAATCTCTTCAGCCACCAATACTTTTAATCTCAAAGCAAATGAATGTTTGTTATTGATTTGTATGTGCGATTTGGAAAAATATGGAAATGCGTGTGACACTATTCATAAATAAGTGTGTGTAACTTTCTTAGTCCCTTTTTCGCTTATGTGTGTGTGTGTGTGTTTTTCACAAAAGAAACTCGTATTTCGAGCCATTGTATTGAGTAACCTACATAATATTACTTCTTTACAAAGAATGATTGACTTTAGTGTGACCTGCGGGGGTTACGTTTTTGTTAAAATAATCTCAGTTTGATGTGTGTATAGGTATGTATATTTCCTTGAAAGCAAGTTCCGGGGAGGCAAAAGGTATGTTCAATAATTTTTCCATGTACTTGTTTTATCTCTTTTCCTCCTTATTTTCTTACGCATGTCCTGCTCTTATTCTGTTATGAGAATTAATCTTCTTACGTACTTCGAATAAGGAAGATAATTATGTTAATGTTAATGTATACAATGAGTCGCCATTTTGAATATTTGTATATTATGTAGTCTATTCATCAAGCGTTGAATGAATTTCAGGTAGCTTTGATTTCAAATGTTTCATCTTTCAAAATAACGAGTTTCATTATACGTTTAGTTATTAAATTAAATATTCAAATTACGAGTATATGACGACAGTGTAACATGATTCTAAAGATTTTATTGTGTTATCGCAGTGAAAATCCATTTTAAAATTAACAAATAAAAATGAACACTGTTTTTTTTTACCGATTATTATTACGTCTGAACGTTTTCTCTGAGGTGTCTCGGAATTATCAAGGTAATTTAAATTTATTAAAAAAGGATACAGAAGATATCATGACAGTAAAAAGTAAATAAGATATCACAATTTTAAATTCTCCCGATAAGAAGGAAATCTTGTGCTTCGGGGAGGCTATAAGAAAATTTACAATTTGCAATTCACAACATAATAAAACTATACCTAATTCATATACAGTCACACAAAACTTCAGAGTTCAGAAAATTTAAAACTTGCTATTTGAAGAAAAAATATTAAACTATAATTTATATAACGGTACATAAAACATCACACATATCATCATCAGTGGCTCCACAGCGCAGGATGGGCCTTGGCTTCCTCGAGGAATCGTCTCCATTGCACCCTATCTATGCCCTTTTCTCTCCAATTCCGCACACCGGCTATCTGAAGGTCCTTCTCGACTCCATCCATCCACCCATCGTAGTTTCGTCCTTCCAACACCTCTTCTTCCCTCCGGCCGTGATGTGAGGATTATTTTTGGTGTCTGGTCATCTTCCATACGATGCACGTGTTCTAATCAGCGGAGCCTATTTTTTTCGTTTGGACGATGTTTGGTCCCTTGAATAGGTAGTTCGTGGTTGTACCTGATTCTCCACGTGCCTTGATCGCAGAGGGGACCGAAATTTTTTCTCAAAATTTTTCTTTCGAAAACCAGTAACGCATCCATATACTTTTAGGAAGAACCCAACACCCAGAGCCGTATGCTAGTACAGATCGTAAAAACTTCACACATATACAAAACTAAAAAATTCAATGATACAACGAAGAAGAAATTTTAAGCTTTTTTTATGTTGAATTTGTCAGTAGGTCAATTTGATATATCTATTCAGTGTAAATGAAATTTATAAACATTGTCACATTTGATTTTCAATCCAAGTAAGTTTTGATTATATTTTTTGACACCTTGTACATTTTTTATATTATTGTGGATGGTTTACCTCGTTTAAGGTTAAAGTTTACATTTAGGGAATTCTGTTTTTACGCCTATTTACAAGTAGTGTCTTTTCAAGATTTACATTTTCTTCAACACATTGCAAACCCTCGTAAACGCTACGCAATGCGCGTCATCGGAAGGCACTTCTTTTTCTTTTCCCCAGCAATGATCCCACATGATGGCAGGGTCTGCTTTCTGTGTCTTACCCTCCCATTGTCCTCGGTTCTGCATATCTTCTGGGGTAATTCTGTTGCTCAGCATATTCTGCCTAACCACTTCTTTCGATCTGCGCTTTGGTCTTCCTCTGGATTTTTCACTCTTCGGAAGAGTATAATGGATCAAAATCTTAGTAGTTGGTATCCTGCTGATGAAAATGTTTTTGGTGATTGCGGATCCTATTGAGACAGGTTTTTCAATATTCTTGGCAAATCAAAACTTGGTGAGTCCAATCCTTTTAATTATTTGTCAATAAATTGTTCGAAAAACAATTCTTAATTCATAATTAAATAATTCTTAATAAAACAATTATTAATAAAACAATTCTTAACAAAACAATTCTTAATAAAATAATTCTTAATTAAACAATTCTTAATAACAATTCTTAATAAAACATTTCTTTATAAATCAATTCTTAATAAAATCAATTCTCAATAAAACAATTCTTAATCCGTAATAAAACTATTTCTTATTCAAAATTACACAATTCTTAATCCATAAGAAGACAGTTCTTAATCCACACTAAAACAATTCTTAATCCATAAGAAACAATTCAAACACAAACAATTCTTAGTCCCCAAGATAACAGATCTCAAAAACGATTCTTTATCCATTGCAAAATAGTTTTTTATTTATTTATATAAAGTCACACAATATTACAGCTTTTTTTATTATAAAGCACTAAATGAAAATATAAGAACTTCGCTACTCTCTCTCCATAGAGTTTAAAAGTCGTGTTCGAGAGAGGAGCATCGTACACATAAAAAATTCATCTTATAGAATAATGAATTAGCAAAAATATGACCTTTTTTTCTTAATCCATAAAAATACAATTCTTTATCCATAATAAAATGATTATTTATCCATAACCAAACTATTCGTAATCAATAATAATTCTTTATCCACGATAAAAAAATTCTAAATCCATAAAAAAATAAATCTTAATCCACGATAACAAAAAATCTCAATCCATCATCAACAATTCTTAATCCATAATTAAACAATTCATAATCCATAATTAAACAATTCTTTATACACAATAAAACAATTCTTAATCCACAATAAAACAATTCTTAATCCACAATAAAACAAATGGAAAGCATTTTATTGTCTTATATTTATCAACCAATTAATTCACAATATTAAAGTGGGTATATGTATATATCATTCTCTTAACATAGCGACTACCTTGTCTAAGTTAAATTTATAAACAATTTAATTGTAGTTTGTATGTAGGTATAATGTACTGTGTGTCATATTGAATTTCAAATTGGATCGTTTATTGAAAATTAACAAACATATCCAATTCCAATCACCCAAAGCGGTAATATCTTCAATATTATGTAAATAAATGTTAATGGTACCAACAATACATATGTGTAGATACAATAAAACAAATACACCTACCTACTTTGCTCATGAATAATTTGTAGTAGTCTGCTGTATTATAGAATATATCACATCTGCTTTTAATTTGCTTATATATAAACAAGCATGTGTGCGGATTTTGCTTATTCATGTTCTTCATTTATTTTATTTCAAAAGAATGTATAAGAGACGAGGATTTCCTGTAAAAGGATTACTTACTCAGTTATAAATTAACGTAGATCGGAGAGTATCATCGCCCCGTTCATAAATTTAATATCACTGTATGTAAACATGTTAAACGCTAGCCCTTAGATAAGGGTTTCCTAGTTCTCTTCTTCTGGGTTACAATCCTAGGATTGGTCTGCATCAAACACTTGATCCTTCCACCTATGTAACTCTATCGTCCGCCAGTCTCTTCATCTCCTTGTAACTGCTGCAGCGCACGTCACCGATTATCTGGTCTATATACATAGTTGTTTTTGGGGCGATCTCTACAGTTACCCCCATCTGTACAGACCTGTGTGCCGGATGTTGTGGCCTATCCAAGTTGTTCTCTGTTGGGCAATTATTTTCATAAGTTGCCTTGTCTCTCCAACCCTGCTTAGTACCTCGTCGTTGCTGATGTGTTCTGACCAGTGAACTTTAGCTATGCGTCTGTAGCCCCACATCTCAAACGCAGACAGACGTCCCGTTTCGCGTTGGCTGATGGTCCATGTTTCACAGCCATATAGCAGTACACTCCAGCAGAGTCTTAGAGCTATAATGCCTAGTTGGGCAGCAGTAATCTACTTGTTGTTATCATTGTGAAATATGGTGTGATGAAACAATAAATAAACAAATAATTTTTTTAATTTTGTCAAAGCTGACGGTGTTGAATATGTAGAATTCCATAATAATGGATATTTTTAATCAAACAAATGATTTGGTCTACATATATATTTTTCCTGAATCCAGGACGACCGTTTCAGCTGATACCAGTTGATAAGGGTCTAATAAGCTGAAACCGTCGTCCTGGATTCAGGAAAAAATATTTATGTAGACCAAATCATTTGTTTGATTTAAAATACCCATTATTAACAAATAAATTATTATTACAAGTAACTAGGTACTTACTTGTAGGTATATTTTTTTGTGATATTTTCTAGTTCATATTTGGATTCGGATATTTATCTACTCATATTTATATTATTTGATTATTATCTACTCATGTACTGACCACTTCAAATCTATATTATAAATTTGAATGTTTGTATGTATGTGTTGAATGCGCTCCTAAACCGTTCATCCGATTGCAATGAAACTTTGGTGAATTGTCGAGAGCATACCAGGGATGGTTTCTGGATCAAAAAACTTTTTCTTCTTCTTCTTCTTCATCCACCTTCATTTTACCTATGAAGGTGGATTATCCTGGGAACCGTTCATCCGATTGCATTGAAACTTTGATGAATTGTCGAGCGTATGCCCGGGATGGTTTCTGGATTAAAAAAAATTCTTCTTCTTCTTCTTCATCGGGTATTAGGTCATTGTACCTATGAAGTGGACTATCCTGGGAACCGTTCATCCGATTGCAATGAAACTTTGGGAAATTGTCGAGCGTATGCTCGGGATGGTTTCTGAATTAAAAAAATTCTTCTTCTTCGGGTATTAGGTCATTTTACCTATGAAGGTAAAATGACCTAATACTCTGGAAGAAGAAGCTTCAACTGTCCTTCCATCTCTTCGCATGTCTTCCAGGACATTTTTTGGATTTAAACTTTTTTCTTCTTCTTCTTCTTCATTGTGTATTTGGTCATTTTACCTATGAAGGTGGAGTATTGTGGAAGAATAAGATGCAACTGTCCTTCCATCTCTTCGCAGGTTTTCCAGGACGGTTTCTGGATTCAAACTTTTTTCTTCTTCTTCTTCTTTATCGTGTATTTGTTCATTTTACCTATGAAGTTGGAGAATCCTGGAAAAAGAAGGTCCAACTGTCCTTTCATCTCTTCGTAGGTCTTCCCAGTATTGTGTCGGGAATTAATCTTTTTCTTAACCTACTGAAGGGACGGGAGGTAATGAAGGGAAGGGAAGTACTGGTGGGTCTGACGGGACGGGTGGTACTGAAGGGTCTGAAGGGACGGGAGGCACTGAAGGGACGGGAGGCACTGAAGGGACGGGAGGCACTGAAGGGACGGGAGGCACTGAAGGGACGGGAGGCACTGAAGGGACGGGAGGCACTGAAGGGACGGGAGGCACTGAAGGGACGGGAGGCACTGAAGGGACGGGAGGCACTGAAGGGACGGGAGGCACTGAAGGGACGGGAGGCACTGAAGGGACGGGAGGCACTGAAGGGTCTGAAGCGACGGGTGGTTATGGACTTTTTTTAATTATACAGGCAATACGAAGTTTGCCGGGGGTTCACTAGTATTCTAATAAAATAATTTAAACAGAATAGCTCTATTTTTAATGTTTTTTTTCCAAAAAGTATTCAATAGCTGTCAACATGCATTGATATAATAAAAAAACAGTATATTTCTAAATATTATTACATCATAACTCTTTACTATAATATGTTTCCCTCAGTATTGTCACCTTATGCATAAGGACTGTTGCTTTCATTGTTTACAATCCAACTTTTCAATAGATGGCGTTACAAGTAGGTAATGTTTGTTCGTCGCTTCACAGATTTCAGCTTATTGTCAAACGCACAGTTTCGCGATTAAAACATACTGAACTATTACAAATTGGATTGATAGGGAACTCAATAAGAAAACATAATTGGTGCACGTTGCGTAAGCGCATGGAGTTATCACGTAAACCAGCCGATGACAGGTCGTAAGCCTTGTAGGTGGCTTGAGCTCCTGGTTTTCTTATAATATTCCTACTTATAATATCACTTACAATAATATTACTTATAATATTACTTATTCCAACTTACTTATTTTACGGTATTTTTTTTAGTCTTATTCAGATGTTTAAAATTCATAAAATATATATCCTTTAAGATTGAATCCATTATTTATTAATATATAATCTGTTTAAAAATCATTCTTTTGTTTTTTATACTTAAAATATTGACTATAAGTTTTACATAAGTTTTCTTTGTGTATTTTTGATGGGACATTGTGTTGAAGCTTTTACTGTTTTACGATATCATTATGAAGTTTTTTTATTACATTGCGAGATACCACGTCAAATTTATTATTACTTACGCGTTAAAAAATTCCCACTATATTATGTATGATAATGCTAAAGTTTTTATATCAATGCTACTTCTTTTAATATTCCGTGATGAAAGTTTGTTTTTTTTCCCCTAAATATTATTATTTATTTATATTCAGATAAATGCATTCGACGTGAATTTATAACACAGTCAAACTTGGGTTTACGTTTAATATTATTTGATATAACATATATTAATCAATGCTTCCGCTACGTGTACTCATATGAGAAAAAAATCCTTTTTTTGTCGTCGGTTGTACTTCAGCAATAGCATTCGTTTTATCATAATTCATACAAAGTACAGCTTAATAAACGAGGAAAAGGAAGAGGCGTTCAGATGAAATATCGGTCAAAATAATGATAATGTACATACTACTACACTATTTATGGCTTCACGTTCTTTTGCTAGTTGGAAGAAATTGCCTAATGGCAATAAACCCGCCATTTTATATATTATAGTGTTTTTTTCTAACATACATGCACATATTATTTTGTTTAATTTGGCCGTTAGACGAACACTTTATAAAATATGTTAAAAAAAACTGAAACACCCGATAATTTTGTGTTTGTATTTTTTATTACAAATACTAAAAATTACATTATTATAATCCAGCAATTTTATAAATAAATTAAGTGATTTTGTATCACCTCACTATGCCAAGCCTGTTCCGAGGTTGTGGACTAGTAACAAATTATTATGATATAAATCATAGGAAGCTGTAATATACTATGATAGCCCATAGTGCACTATGTGAGTGCTATGTTAGTGGTTTCAAAGGACACAACAAATGGTTGTTCCTTTTATATATACATGGATTGGATTAATTTGGATTAATTTGATTGTGTATAAATTATATTTCTTTCGATTGACTGATTTCGATTTGATTCTTTAGATTGGGTATAAATTTAGTGTTTAATTTAATTAATTTAATGTAAAGCGCCCTTGAGGTGATTTTCCACGAAAACGGCGCTATACAAGTTATCCAACTATAATAATGGATGATTTATATAGCGCCCTTTCGTTAGAGCTCACCTCAAGGGCGCTTTTCATTGGATTTTGCATGGTTTTAGTGGTGGCTTAAAATCTAGGTCGGTGACCTTAATATTGACTTGAACAAAAACTTTTATTTTACTATTCAAGGGTTTCGAGTATTTCAATCACTTTGACTGCTATTTAGCAAGAAAATCATATCTCATGATGCAGAATATCATATATTTGATGCAAAAGTCCACAAACATTTTGTTTTTAAGTGTGAAGATTGACTGAACCGAAAGAATAACGTGACCAATGAATCTGCGACTGTTCATTTGGGAATGTCTTACGTCGCTAGATGACGTATAACGAATCAACGTAGATCGAACATTGTCTATTCGCGGTTGTCGTGTCTGTGATACTAGCGTGATGCCTGAACATCAGTTTGATTATTATTTCATACTCACTATTCAATCATTTTGATGCACTACGACAGGTTAGCATATCGTCCTGAATATAATAATAATAATAATATGTTCATACGTTTATTTTATGTATACTACGGTATTTTGCGTGTTTCATTTCCATGTATTCCCACAACGGTAAACTATAATCACTATTATTTTTTTTGTTTGTGGAAAACTAATCAACTCTTAGTTAATGCATTTTTTGCACATAATATCAATACGAAGTCGATGGAATTTATAATTTTCGCCGTATAGAGATCTCAAAATTTGACAGTACTGAATACTGAATACGGTATGCACTTTAAATTAAAAATAAATTTGTTCCATGTGATTATGGAGTTCTATGAGGCATCCAAGGCTATTGGACTGAACATGCCAAAGACAAAAGTGATGGGCACAGAAGGATCTACGATCGTGCTGGATGGGATCTTGATTGAGAACGTCCAAGATTATGAAAATAAGCCGAGAAAAGCCAACTGGCTGAGATAAAAAGACGAATTGGACTAAGTTGGACACTTATGGGATATTAACCCACATTCTCAAAAATCGCCTGAAACGGAAGGTATTTGAGACCTGTGTACTGCCAGTGGCGTGGATGCTGTGACAATGAAAGAGCCATGCTGGAATTATTGTACGAGAGAGCTAGCAGTGTTAAACTGCTTTTGCAGTTTAGTGCAAGAATACTTATTGTTTAAAAAATGTAAATAAATAAAACTTTAATAAAAAAAAAAAGTCCAAGCGATAGGGTGCGAAATGACGTCATCAGGCAATGATCAAAATTGGTTGATGTCGTTCACCGCATTCTTACCTTGAAATGGAGATGGGCAGGCCACGTTAATGTTGGCTTGGAGACCGCGAATGACAATCAGAGGTGTTTGGATGGGGGGATGACTTCAGCTGGTGTCAATTGGATGCGTAGAGCACAAGATACATTGGATTGGATGGAGATGGAGGAGGCCTTCCTCCAGGAGTGGACGGGTTTAGGCTGAGAAAAATATCACGAAGTGACAGTTTCAAACATTGAAAAAAATGGTTTTGGGTTAAAAAAAATACTTTCAACTCTTTAAACGTTTTAAGTTGCGCTATATTTTATTGACACTTACATATTTATTTACTGACCATCTTCAGAGTATATGTACCTACATTGTACTGTACATTCTATAAAATACCGCAGAGACTTTGATGTATAAATATACCTCTGAGGATGACATGATAAGTGTATTTTTACGAATAGAAACATGATCGTACTTTCTGACATTGTAACGAAGATAACTTCGGTGAGATCCTTCATACGTCATCATATGTACAACGAAATTATTTCAGCATAAAATGTGAAATATCGTCGCACCAATGAAAGCTTAAATTGTATAAAAAAACGTCGTTCCTTACAACATTCAAGTTCATCCGATTAAAATTATATTTGGATTCGCCTTTGGCGTATAATAATAATAACATTGTTTGAATAGCTCGCTTTGAAAGGGCACATTATCTTCAAAGTCTTTTGATTTAAACAAAATCTGATTAAGAAATGTTCCTGTGGTTCAGGTTTCAACCGCGTGTAAGATATCATAAACAACGCCGGATGATTTACGGCGATCGCTGACTTGAAATTTTAAACTTGCGGAGAACTGCCTCTGACCACGCCACGGCAAGCTTAAAATTCGAGTTCTTTTAAATGACTTAATAGAAAAAATAAAGATTTATTTAAAAAATAAAAATCGGGGTGAAGTTTTTTTTTCTGCCACTATCGCATGCAGTCATTTCGCACGTCTAACGCATCAAAATGGTGGTTTAAATTTTGCAATAGACTCGTGTGATTGCAAGTCTTCAATTATATTTTTGGAATACATTATACATATACCTGAGCTTTTACAACTAATTAATATTCATGTACCTGGTAGAAGTACCAGAGCACCGAGTGTTTTTTCTTGCGACAATTATCTTACAAACGCACAGCAAAATGTTCATTCGCATGCAACGTCTAAGTAACGAGTATTCCTCAAGTATAGACTTTTTTAATGTTGGTATTGGCTTTTCTAAGAGGGAGATGCACAGAACCCTTTTTTAAACATGTATCTTTTTAAGTATTGCCTTATTGTTTGCTTTCATTATATTATATTATTTTATTATTATTATTTCTTTATGTATTTTTTTATTTTTTTCATTTCTCATTCTATCAAACATCGTTTTACAACTTATTCGTCTTGGTGACCTCAATTCAACCGCGTTAATTCTATGTTTATGCGTTTTCGTCCATCTCCATGTCTCATTTTCATACTTTAGAGTCGGTACGACGCAACGATACCATGTACCGCGAGCTGAAAAATAAAGAAAAATTATAAATTTGGTTACCCCTGATTGAACTAAAATTCAAAATTCTGTAGGCCTATAACTATTTATATATTCTGAAATTTTGGGTTCTCTAAATTGAGCGGATCAAAAGTTATAAGGGGGGACGGACACACGAAATGTTTTACTCTGAATTCTGAGTAAATCCATATATATAGAACATATATGCTGCGAAGCCTCTAATATGGTGTTTTTTGACTTCAAAGTTGGAAAAACCGTGAAAAATATAGACCTTGCACACGATCTTGCGTATCCTGGCTTGAAAATTTGTCGATATGTTAAGAGAACAATGTTCTCTTGAACAAATCGACAGTTGGATTAAATATTGACCAATAATGCTTTCTTAACCTTTTTTTTCTAGCTATAGATTAACTGTGTAAAACTGTTGACTGTCTTCGTGACGGATTTTTAATAGGAGTTTTTATTAATTATTAATAATTTTCAAAGGAAACTATATGAATTATTTAGAATACAAGACGCTGTTATCAAAGTAGTTACAATTAGTGGATATGTTTCATAGACTCGTTTAAAATAATTGGATTTTGCATATCAAAGAATATTATCACGAAAGATATAATTTCAGCAGCCACAGTATTTCTGTCTTAATTTCTTTTGTAATTTGGCTAATCTCTGTGTCTGCAAAAGGAAAATTTTGATTTGATTTTTTTAGGGTTTTTTGCCGCTTGTGGGTAGGTACAATTGTTATTTTTTCTTCTTAAATGTAAACTATAATTTTTTTTATCAAGATTTTTTTGTATCGTCTCGGGAATTGTTTCAATAGCAAAGTGTTTGTCAGGGAGAAATTCAAATAAAGCAATTGACAGATTCTGCTCTGATATTTTTTTTGTTAATTGATTTTGTAGCGATAAAGAGGCCTTGATTATAATGTACAAAGGCGAGTTTTCATCCAACCGACCTAAAGTTTTAGTCTCTAAAGTTAAATCGGTACAAAATTATTTAGTGAGAAATAAATTGATAAAAAATAAAATAGAGAACTAAAAGAATAATAAAAAGAACACTGATCATAGCAATGAGGAAAAGAAGGATGTTACGGAAGTATATAGAAGGAATTCAGGAACTATTTGACAGATAAAGTTTGTTTCGTTTACCTTTAAATATTTGAACGTATTCATGTCTGTTAACTGATTAAATTATAATATCACATCTACTACATGTATTTGAGTATAGAAATATTTTCATTTATTTGTTATTTGAAGGAAAAAATGATATTTTAACAGTAAAAATCGGTTTTAAAAACATCGCAACTGAGTCGCTGTAACAACATTATCTTTGACAACGCCGAGGTAGCTTATTGTTTATACCAGTGTGGTGTGATGCTTTGTTTTGTGTTCTGGGGGTAGAGTGTTGTGTTACTGTAATGGCGTAAACTTTGTCAATTACCTTTTGTTTTCGCGAAACAAAGCAACAAAATGTTAACATAATGCACTTTGACTATTTGGGTAAAGTATTAAAGTGATGTTATTTTGATACAGTCTATCTGTATCTGTGCAACGGTGCTGGCGTCGAAAATTCATTTTGGAAATATGATTACTCCAACGAAATACGTGTGAATTTTAAAATGGGTTTCGGGCAAGCGCTGTTTGAAATAATTTCAGTCAATCGAATTTATTTCACAATATATTTAAATAACGGGTAAATTGTCATGTTTTTATTTAACTGGTTATTTTTTCTTTCCCACAACAGCTTTGAGCAATGATATATATCAAAATAATAGAGGCGTTACTAGTCATTAAATTCGGTAAACAAAAACGAAGGCTCATGCATACCTCACTTAATTCTTAACGTCCTTCCGTTTCATTCAATATGTTGTAGTGTTCAGACTTATTGCCGTAGTCATAATACCCCGTATTCAGTAACTATTGTGACTAAAATAGGAACATACTCAAAATATTGATTTTAGATTTACGGTCTTATTTCAGCGTTATAAAATATAAACTCGGAATAAATGGAATATGAACGTACCTATATTGGCCGGAACGTTCTTAAAAAGTTACTGAATAAGAACTATTTTGAATAATTATGAAAATGATGAAAACTCCATAATTTTCATAATTATTCATAATACGTCTGATTCAGTAACTTTTTAAGAAGGTTCCGGCCAAGATAGGTACGTTCCTATTCCATTTAGTCCAAGTTTATATTTTATAACGCTGAAATAAGACCGTAAATCTAAAACCTACAATTTTAGAACGTTCCTAATTTAGTTCCAATAGTTACTGAATTGTGTGATGAAAACAAGTTATAATATGCTAGAACTGTGAAGGAATGACGAGACATATTATTTCATGCTGCATATTTGATCGATAACTAATATATTTATATGGATTTTTCGATAGTTTTGAGTAAAAGAGCTATTGTTGTATTCGCTTTTCAGTCATTATTTGGAGTGAGAGATAATTATAATGTGATTGCACCGGAGTAAAAGAGAAGAACATATGTCTGCAGTGTGTATGTATATATATTTTTGCGGCGCTGGCCGATTTACTAATGATATTTATAACAATTAAGCACTACAAATAATAACACTCAATTATTATTATTACCATTATACACTTCCTCAAAAGAATTAGCAGATCAATGCGTAAATTGTAATTTATTTAAAAGAGCAAAATAAAATGCAACAAACGCATCATCAAGCTTTCAATTGGGAATAGTTCACCCATCCAGATACTTAACATATCAAAGGATTAGGCTCTGAGGAGGTCTCTATACTACCTAACAACCCTACTGATTCCCGAATATTAACGTTTAAAAAATCTTTAACGATTCTACATGTATTCATAATTACCGTTTTTTGCATTTTTATTATTAAATTTTTCGATAAATCTATAATTTCTAAATTACGGATTAACGATTTTGGAATAATGCCAGTGGCTGAAATAATGAACGGTAATATTATTATTTTACGAGAATGCCAAAGTCTTTTAATCTCGTTACCTAAAGCGGTGTATTTTCTAATATTTTCATCAAAAGTTTTTATAATATTACTAGAATTTTGAATAGCCACGTCGCAAATATATGTTATTTTTTTAATTTTATCATGTATTATTAAATCGGGTCTGTTATGTTGAATTGACCGGTCAGTTAATATTGTTTTATCGTAATAAAGCGAAATATTATTATTTTCTAAAAATGAAATCGGATCATATTCATAATATGGTTTAATGTTTATGGCGTCAATTAATTTATATTTAATAGCTAAATTTTGGTGTATTATTTTTGCTACTTGGTTATGTCTAAATGTATATTCTGATTGCGCGAGAAAAGAACAGCCCGATATTATATGCTCGATTATTTCCGGAAAAGCCAAACATTTCCTACAACTATCATCTACTACATTTATGTATTTTATTATATATTTTTGATAATTTTTAGTTTTTATTACTCTATCCTGAATCGCTATTATAAAACCTTCTAAATCCGCGTCCAAATCACCAACACTCAACCATTTGTTTGACCAAATTTTGTCAACATAAGATTGGTTGAGAAATTTTGGATGTACAGAATGAATTATTTTATTTAGCCACGAATTTAGAAGGTCGTCATTTATATTTATAATATAGTTATTGGCATTCTCGTAATTTAAATTTAATGTTGTTAAATTTTTGTCCGCCTCACATATAACTTTATGCATTAAAGAACTCTCAGATTTTTTGTGAAAGAAAGATTTTAGCGATTCGATTTGATTATTATGTAACGATGTTATTTTTATTATACCCCTACCTCCTAAATTCCTAGGCAAATTGATTCGTTCAATCGCGGAATTAGGATGATGACAACGAAATTTAGTAAAACGCGTTCTAATTGTTCTTTCTAAACTATCTAAATCTGTTTTTGACCATTTAATAATTCCAAAAGAATATGTCAATATCGGTATTGCCCAAGTATTAATAGCTTTAGTTAAGTTTTTAGCTGACAGCTTGCATTTTAATATTTTCGTTATCCTATCTTTAAATTTTATATCAATATCTTTTTTTATTTTAGTGTGGTCTAATTTGTTAGACTGCGGATAACCTAGATATTTATATACCTCCAACCCTTTCAAACTATCTATTTGAAAAATTCTCTGTATATCTTCACCCATTTCTAGTATTTTACCCTTTTATATTATATTTGTGTGCTCTTTCTTGGTGACTTTCACTATGTTTCATGACGACAATAATGCTATCTTCATACTGTGATACCTATAAATGTACTTTGACAACACGGCAGTACATTGACCTCTATTTGTCAAAACAATAGGGTATATAATGAGGACAATAGCTGATTCCATATCTCTTTTCCTGTCAAACTTCTTTCGTGAAACATCAACTCGATATTTTCTTCTCGCATGTGTTATTTGTTTTCTGTTTATATAAAATCATGTTTGTGCTAATACATCAATTGTAAGTTTTACTCGATTGTAATTTCTTATCTCAACTCATCATCTCACCTACCTATTTTCCTCTAGTACTAATTTGCATTAGAGTGATAATAGGTATTTCAACCTCAGTGAAATACGCTTACACTAATTGATGTGACTTGTTGGAACTTAAATAATACTAAATAGAGTTCGCACTCTTTTTGGTGAACAGAATCTGTTCTGGTGACCTCTCTTCCAACACGTCACAACAAGGAGTTCAATTAGGATACTAAATCTTTAAATTCTCTTCTGGAGTCAATATTGAATACCTATAACGGTAACTCCTCTGTTAACCAACTATATTTATTAGTAACCCCTCTGGTTACCAAAATTGCTTTATGTATGTCATTGGCATTTAGCTTGTTACAGTGCGACACCTATTCGTTGTATTATTGAATACATTTTTGAATCGCTGAACACTTCAAAAGAAGACATCAGCTTCAACAGGTAAATAATACAGAAATTCGTACTAGGGTGTTGCGTGCAACCACATTTGCACGAGCGGCAGGTATGTATATGGAACAAATGGTGTCTTCTACCTCTCACGTAGTTCGGTGGAACGTAGAGGTCTAAGTTCCCAAGTAAAAATGGGCGGTCTATAATAAAATTAGCAACTTTGTAACCCACCAGAAGTAACGAATTAGCTCGCTTTTTTTAAGACTTCGGTAGGAACAGGCCTGAAGAAGATCAGGTTGATTCATGCAGATATATTATTTAAATATACCTAATTCTTTGATAGACGTCTTTTGGTTAAAATTTTTGAATTGTGTGAAGATATGTGAATATATCTTGCATTCTTTAACCTCGACAAAAAATCCAAATGTAGATCATAACATATGACACATAGGAAGGTCGCACCATGCTTTTGTACGTGTAGCGAATAGACAAAATATTGGGGGTCAATTGTGTACCCCGTTAACACATACAAGTTTTGCACAGCACTATTGCACGTACAATGTGGTGGTGTGGTTTAACCAACTTGAAACATATTTGAGACTGGCAAATAAATATAATGAATTAAAAAAAAAGAAAAACTAAAATAACCATATTAAATTTGACTGATTTGTAAATTATGTTAACTTCTTTTTGTATAGATAATATTTTGTGTCTTTTGTATTAAATTGTCTCCTTTACACACGAGTGCTTGCACTCTGGTAAATGGAAATATGTTTTTTCTTACTGTGCATCTTTTTTCTATATTTTTTGATTGTTTTATTTTGATATACCTATGTATTATAAATTTAATAATTAATGTATTTTGTTAAGATTAATGTATTTTTTAACGAAAATTTGAATTCACAATTAATCCCTTTAATTGCTTTATCCACCTTCAAGTAACTGAAGTAATGAATAATTTATTCTATTAAATGATAGAAACCTTTCCCAGTTTTATCATTTTTGTACACAGGCCAATTCTATTATTTTTTACCCACGTCTTGTTAGTTCTTTTGAATTTCTGCTTGCTGAGATTACTTATGTGAGTAAAGAAGTAAAGTGAAACTATTCCAGACATATTTTATAGCTCTTAAGTGATTTACACTGGCTCAAGTAAGAAGATTGCATGCATACTACGTATTATACTATTGTATTTATTTTCTAAAGACATAACAATATAAATAGTAGACTTAGGCCAAAAGCAACATTATATATGTATATACAGTTATGTTTGAAGTATTTCATTGTTATCATGGTCTCCACACGACACGGCAACTACTTTATAAGCTTTCAATCTAGTTAATAGTTTTATTTCACTTCTGTTATTGGATGGAATTTTATATTTAAGCAAAAGATGAATTATTTTAGTATAATTCGATTATTGTATCTCGTTTATTGGTTATGAGAAAGCCACTGGTTATTTATTAAGTCATTGTAAAATCATTGGTGTTGCGAATAGGACCGGAGAAAAGAATTGGATTGGACAAGTATTTATTTTGGACACGACGGTTTATTCAGATAGCTTTTTAATATTATTTTTAGTATGAAAGAAAATGACAAAGACAGCTGGCGCAATGTGTTGCAAGTTTCAAAAAATATATAATGTTTGTCAAATTACAAATATATTATAATTAGAGATAAGAGTTAGTAAAAATAAAATGATTAGGCCAATAAAAGCTGGTACAACATGATACATTGAAAGATGGAGAAATCAATCAGAGGAGACCATAGATTTGTTAACTTTCATACTGCCAGTGTCAAACATGTGTTTAATGTCAAACGCAGTTGTTTTAAATCCAAATTAAGAACATGTTAAAGAAAAATACGTAGTCTACTGTGAAACAATACCTTTAAGTTGTACTTAAACCTGGAATGCACTGTTGAGATAATGACGTTATATAAATGATTTTTTTAAATATTTTTATATTTTATTACTTATCTCTATCTGAATCTCTAAGCAAATCTATTTTTTCTTTGTAACTTCTCTGCGAGAAATATTTTTTCTTTATGTTTAAAATAAATATGTACTTGTGTGATGTGTAATTGTTTTTTTTCTTAATAAATAAATAAATAATTTTATACTATGCTAAATGTGAAAAGAAAACTTTCTACCCCTTGATGAGAACGTGATTTTTTTTATCATAAATTAGCTCTAATAATGACTGTTGCAACCTAAAAATAATGTATTAATTTCAAATTTTTGCCTGTGAATGAAACAATATTCAGGGGGTTCTTCAAACTTTCAAATATAAGTATTATTTTAAGTCGTCCACAAATAAGAGTCAACTGCCTGAAAATACTTCATTTTCTACGTATTTCCAACGAGTGAATCAACATTATCGTCAAGTGAATCCACTTATGATATTATCCAATATTTCTCGGTTTATCGCCGGACGTTATTCTCAATAGAATTGGGGTTATAAATTAACCCCATCAGTTTCACGTTTTTCTAAACAACTTTATCAACATGATCTATGTTTTACTCAGGAAGTTTCGGACATTTAATGCTTCGATAAATTTCATATCATTACGTCTCTTTGACATTTAAAGTTGCGACATTCACCTGGGTAAGTATCACCATTGTAGAGGGTAAATTAAGAAAATTGCACTTGATATTTACGATATACTATGCAGTTTGCAATTTATATAGGTTAATCCCTACTAACCTGATATAATGCGAGTTGATTCAAACGAACCGGACCACAAAGAGACCTTCGTTGATTTAAAATAACGTTCTTTGATTTATTTAAGCGGCGGACGCATTTGATTAGTAAAGCAATGGAGATATGATCGAATCCTGCCTCGACCGATTTCAATCGTTCACCGTACAAGAATTATTACTTCGAATAAAGAATGCATGATTATGTATATTGTAAAAATATTTAAAAACTAATATGTTTAATCATAACAGTCTATTATACATATATTATGTAAAACAAAGTTATAAAAATGTGAAATAATTGACATTAAAGAAATAAATAAAATGTATAAGAAAAACATATGAATTAAATATAATCTAAAGACTATCTTCTTCTTCTTCCTCTGGTTTTTGGCTGAGGGCCTGTTTTTTCAGTCGGAGATTGCTTCTTGTGATCTGGATATCCAGGTGTCACTCCATCTTTTTGCTGGTCTCCCCTTTGCTCTACGACCCTCCGGGACTTCCTTGGAGACAATTTTAGGTAATCGCGTGTCTCCCGTTCTCTCGACGTGGTCTCTCAATTGACGCCTTCCCCCTCTACCCCAAATATCTATCTGAATTGCTAAAATCAAAAGTTCATTTATTATTAATGGCGTCGTATTGTAATTTGTAAAAAAAATGTTCCCACTATTACAACAAATATGTTATTCAATATTGAATATTGCATTACTTCCTTAATTAACTGACAAAATGGCGATTTCTTCAAGTAACCGTAGTGTTTCCGACCCAAAGCAGCGAGGTTTGCATGAAAAATAATTTTAAATCAATTTCTCCTCTTCTGGGAATCGAGTAGAGTCAGACGAAATACACAGCCAGAATATTCCAGCAGTATATAGGTTAAGGATAACATTATTTTTCTTGATATTCTTCTTACAAAGTGTTATATCTAACAAATAACGATAGCGTGGGCGGTGCAGGTTAGTTGATTTCAATTCAATTTTTTTTCGTAAAGTTTTTTAATGAAAAACGAAAGGAATGTGTTATTCAGATGGTATGTATGGGTTAAATTCTATACCATTATCGTCAATTTCACCCGTATGATGTAATTTAATAGTTGTAGGTCGGCACCGTACATCGTCACAACTCGCAATTTATTTATTTCTCCTACTCTATTTCCTGCAGTTTATATGCCCGAATCACGCAGTCTTTTCTGGAATTTGTAGAGGCCACGGAGTGAGGAGTCAGAATCGAATTGTCAAAGAGTCGAGAGTCGGAATCGATGTAAAAAGTAAACAATAGAATGATGGTAAAATATGACACTTTTTAAAATTTATAACTGCCATTTTTCGGCATATCTTTTTGTTTTTGGTATTATTTCTTTAAAAATGTATAAATATGATATGTTAAAAATATTCTGATAGGTATTTCGTACATGTATGAATCTCTTTTTGTTTAATTTTTATAATATTATTGTATGTATTAAACGTGTTTGTACTATTTTATTTTGTATGTAATTGTAAAAGGCTATTTAGCCGTTGATGGAAATAATAAATAAATAAATAATTATTTTCTTAAAAAATAGTAATATTATCGAGTTAAAAATAATTCGTTTTGTTTCAACTGAACGTATCCGAGATTATCATTATCATGGTCGTATCAAATTGAATCTGTGTAGAGATGCTTTATTAAAATATATTTGATAATTTATATATTTATTAATAAAAATAAAAATAAAATTTTCCAATGGATAATTTCCACTCTGTTAACACAAAAACTTTGGAATTATTTGATACTGATGTTTTTTATATTGCTTTTCGACGAGCATCGTCAAAATGGTGAACAGAATAATATTAAAATAACAAAAATCTTTGTTTATATTAAAATTTGAGAATAAGTGGAATTATAAAATATATGTATTTTTTAAATGAATATATCCTTGTTAAAAAAAAGTACTTGTAAATTGGTCGTGGCAGGATTCGAACTCGCGACCACTAGATTACTAGCCCAGCACGATAGCCGCTCCGCCATCGATGTATATGAAGTTGAATGTATACATAGATTGTTTCAACCATCATTGTTCTAAAACACCTTTGGTACATGTTTTTAGTTTTAATAAATCCTGACGATGTTCGTCAACGAGCGTTAAAGGTGTACGGCGAAATAATAGAAAAATACCGATATTCAATTTTATATGTTTTTACTCTTCACTATCCCAAGGGGATATTGTGGGGAGTTATGAAGTCGCAATTGTTAAGGTCATTTTTTTATTGCAGGTAGTCAATTAGTATCAAGCAGAGATTGTATATTGAAAGTTTCATCACAATATATCTGTGTGTGTGTGTGTGTGTGTGTGCTATGTACGGCGTGTGTTATTTTACTTTATAGATTATAGACAAAAGTAACCTGCTCATTATACTCTTAATTTTTTTCTTAAATATGTGTATCTAACACTCGTTAAGACCCCGTTGGATTTTTAAGGATATCTGATCAGTGATAAGTTTTTCAACTGTCAAATATTTCAAAGAGACCCCAAGATCAGAAAACTAAAAATTTAATATTTTTATTTTCAAATTGATAAAAATACACATCACTTTCATAAAATTACATTGAAGAATTATCAAGTTTTCATAGTAAAATAATTCAACAAACTCATTTCATGAAAATGCTCAAAATTTTCCTTACCAAATTTTAATACTTTATGGAGTGGACAGTAAAGCGTTGGCCGCAACCCACTTGTTTTTTATTACATTGACGTATTCTGCCGGTATTTCTAGTTGAGAATGCAAACAATTCTTAACGATCAGTTCTTAGTAGTTGAAAATCACCTATTGTTGATTCGGTCTTTTCGGTTCTTTTAATACCGACTTGAGATTCGTTCATTTATTCCACTCATCCCTTATGAAGGTAAATGAGATTTATCCAGCATATGTTTGTATAATAAATAGTTCCAATCTACCATTTTGTGGTTATTTTTTGGCGTCAAATGGGAAATAACAATCGATTAATCAGAAAGGCGTCTAGAGGCGTGGAAACGCTTATTTATTTATGAATAATAGACATGTTGGTTCTTTTTCATTACTGTTTTATTTTATTTACATTGTTTGTTGTTTTAACGAACTCATGTTGGACGGCGTACACGATTCTAATGTTGCACTAGTTTTTTTGTCATTTTTAATTTGAGCGTGTTGATTCCTGTTGTTTATTTATTACGTGTTAATGGCAACACATTTGTTTCCTTTTCAGTATAATTTTAAAATAAATAATTTAAATTGTTATTTTTCAACTAAGCCGTTTTTGAGTGTAGTAATTAAAAGAAAACATTTATTGATTGGGAAGTGCGGAAAAATATTCTAAATATATAAATATTTTTTTTTGTTTTTGTTGGACAATTATTACGACTCGCATGACCGAATTAAATTTCAGTAGTTTTCAATCTTTCGATTGAGACAGCTTCTAATTTGTAGAATTCCATTATAATTTGTTAAGAAATAAAAGAAGAGGGAAGAAAAATATAACTTGCTTCATTTAATACAGAAGGGCAAGATAGAAAAAAGGTCACCGAGGGACTGGAAGGGATTCGCCAGAGTGATCGCCATTGTCGGGGGCTCCTGACATGGCACCAGAAGAAGTATCGGTCACTGGGTTAAAATCTCCAGAGTGTGACAAAAATTGGTGAAGCTTATATGATGTTAATTTAGGAATATTTAACATATTTTTTAAAAGTATTTAAGGAAACGGGCGAAAGAAAAATGTGGCCAACACCTCAAATTTTTATCATATTTAGGCTTCAATTTATCTCTCCCTTGTCACACTTTGAAGAAGGTGACAAAATACCGATACTAGTTGGTGTCTATTTAATTCTAGTGAAACTACAAATAAAAGTTACTGTTTTATTTCACCAGAAACAAATTTTTACTAAATCTTTTCACTCTTGTTTTTTTTTTGTTTATATAATAATACCTTAACTTTTTTCCTTATATCAAGTAACAAAATATTACATATTATTTTATTTAAATTACATTATTTTTCCTTCATATACCAGATATAATATTGTCAAAAACTGCCCAACTAGGTAAATACCTGTTCTGAGACAGTAGGTATATATATATATGTATTCTTAGTTTGCATTTTTTATTTGTAGTGAATATAAGGTGGTAAATTTTTTTTTATATAATCTCTGCCCTTTTGTTTGAACTAAATTTTGATGTCTCGTTCAAATTTTTTCAAGTAACTGATTTGTCTAGGTGTTGTAGGTAGTTCATTGAATAATTTGACTCCAAAATATAGGAAGTTTTTTGTGCATTTACATTATTCCAGCGTAACTATACCCAGAAAAAAAACTTTTTCATATGCAACCTTTGTAATCAGCGTTTTCACATAGGAGTCTATTTTTAGTCTATTATAAAATGACGTACTACAATAGTCTGTTACACAAATTGCGAAAGCCGGGGAAGGTCCAGAATAACGATGTGTCAAAAATAAGTTTTGCATAATAAATTTTTTGATAGCATTTTTTTCGGCTCGTAATTAGGACCCAAAATGGGCGTTCGCGTAATCATATTTCAGCCGGCAATACATCATGGGACCTCTAATCACTAACACCACGTCACAGGCGATGTTTCACGTCAAGGGACGACGTAAGTGAGGATTTATTCGAGCGTATTTTACGTGACGCGTCCACGTGCGTAATCCTTTTACGGTTGTGACGTAAATGTACGGAAAAGCGAAGATATGGTGATCTTGATGTCGTATTAATTAGACTTCTCCAATTTTCATCCAAAAACGTGATAAATTGAGTGAAAATTAATATTTTGATTATTTTGTTCATAATATTAGGTAATTGAAAAGACATACCGGACGTAGGTATCTACAATATGTTTTGTGACTTAAGTGCGCACAGATGACCTTTTATATACTTGATAAAAATAAAAATAATCTTGGCATAACAGAAAAATATCTACGTTGAAACAAAACCTTTCAAAGAAAATTTATAGCCTTCTCATTTTACTAAGCATATTTAGACTAATATTGCTATTGACGCAGTATCAAATGTAGAATCTAAGCATAGTGTCTTTTTAATAATTAACATAGTGTCTTTTTAATAATTGACTAAGTTTTTATTTTATGTGGAATCAATTTTACTTTTAATTATAGGCATCATTTATAGTGTCTTTTAGTGATGGGAAATTTGAATTAATACGACCACAGCACATATATATCACAATGTGAGGAAACCAGCAACAGATGTGTGGGTGTGCATTAAGCACGACACAAGCGTGTAGTCCTGGACACCTGGCTTGCCTCATTTTAAAAGGCAACGTTCAGAATGGGCGGTGATCCTCATTTTGATTTCCTTGTGGCAATAAAGCTATTTTTGTGTATTTGCTGATTGAATTGAATGCATTTCACACAATTTGAATAAATAGTTGCGTCGTAATGTATGCCTGTTTTATAAAAATGCATATAAATGTGAAATTATGTTTTAACTTCCTTATTATTGGTTATTATCAGTACCATGTGAAGTTTTAGCTGCGACAGTTTTTCTTTATAAGGCGAAAAGATACTTGTTTACTGGAAATAGACAGGTGATCATTCTTCTTTCATTACGTGTGCTGGTTACTCACTCCCCTGCATTGCTTTATTCACTAGTGGAATCAATTTTGAAACAATTTGTTTCATTAATTTCAATAATTATTTATTTATTTAATGTAAGGAGAAACATACAGCAATTTGCAAATAACAAAAGACAACAATGGTTTTTAAATATTTGCCAAAATAGTTTGCCCTCATCACCATACATTACAATTTATATGATATCAAAATAAAATTACTAAAACATATGCAATTAGTAGAATTTTTTTTTTATTTTTTATTTATTTCTTTATCACACCATTTAAATAATCTTCATTAAAAATATATTACTGCTGCCAAACTAGGTATACCTGTTCTAGGGCTAGCAGTGTACATATTATTATATTTCACAGGAGTAACTATTTGCATTTTTAAAAAGTATCTAAACAATATAAACTTAACTATTGTACACAGATTAAGAAAAAAAATGGAACTCAAGTCATCATGATATGCATATATATAATATTATAAATGTAGGTATCTTGTAATTTTTATTTGCTAATTGCACAAATAATCTGATTCGAGAGAACAAGTTTGAAATTAAGATAAAAGAACTTGAAAAAAATATATAAAATAAAAAAAAAACATCGAAGACCACACAAGATAAGTTATTAAGGATTCAAAACAAACAGAAGATAATGGGATATGTAGGAAAAGGGGGAGTAGGGAAGGGTAAAGATGTTAGGTGTTATATGCCTCATATCACTGCGTCATTCTAATAATTAGACACAATGTAATAAGCTGTAGTTTTCTGAAATAAAATAAATAAATGAATAATTAAATGGGAAAATATCATAAATAATCAAGTTTCAAAAAATAGTCCACGTATCAATGTGTGTTAGTTAGCTAAATTGTAATAACTCCCCATTTTACTTATTCCTCCAGTACTTCTAAAGAATCCGTTTTCATTCTCGACCCTCGAAATCTTGACCAAAAGAGGGAAAGAAATGTTACGAACCAGAATGTCTGAGAAGTTGTATATAAAAATGAGTTTTTTTAATTACATGTACACAATCATCTTCTTCAATGGTGCTATAGCCCATATTGAGCCTTGGCCTCCGTCAGTTTTCGCCTCCAGCTTCTTCTATCGTCCGCAGCAACTCTCCAACTGCCCGGCACTTGCAATAGTTGGGAAACATCCCTTCCAACTTCGTCCTCCCATCGCAGCCGCGGTTTTCCAACCTTTCCTCTTCCACCTGATGTCCACACAGGGCTTTCTTTGGTACCTATTCGCTGTGGTGGCATACGTAATCATACATTCCCTAAATTAAGCATAAATACTTGTGCTTATGGTTAACAAAACGTTTGTGACTGGATTCGAACTCGCGACCACTGGATTACTAACCCAGCAAGATTACTAACTGCTCTGCTACCGCCCAACTTGAATCGTATTAGATATATTTTCAAATTTAAAAACGGAAATCTGTGAACTAGGATACGAATAGAGAACCAAGTGTTTTATTTAAAAATCAAAAAGTTGAATTGATTCCTTTAGTGTAGATAAATTAAGTATTGCTGTTGGCTTTCGTATTAAGCCGTTGTATTATGAACGCGAAGAAGGAACGCCTTATCCTATGATAATATTCTCTTCGAAGAATGATGTGTATATCGTTCTATTTTATCCTGTTTATCAATCTGTAGCTTTCTTACTTGCACGATTATCCACCGTTAAACTAGGCTATTTATATTTGGAGTTAATGAACCGTGATAGTTAAACGATGTTTGCAATATCGGCCCTGAATTGTTTTATGAGTGTGGATCTGTTAGGCGATTATCTCCATAAATTAAATAAAAGGCTTGTTATTGGATGCATGCTGTAATAATATATGACCACGTATATGACAATTCACTGTTTGATGAGATGAAATATGAAAATAAAGTATTGCCTGCCAATTTTGACATAAGAGCAAAATAAAATGCAACAAACGCACCAATATAGAATATGGTGTTCATTTTTTCGGCGGTTACCTTGTGATAATCCATAATTAATCTTGATTAAGTAAGGTCGCTGGCCTTAAGTGGAGCTAGTGATGAGCAAATGCAAGACCAAGACCAAGACCGGGGTGGTCTTGGTCTTGCACCCGCGGTCTTGGTCTTGGTCTTGCGTTTACAAGTATAGTCTTGGTCTTGGTCTTGGTCTTGCATACATAGTCTTGGTCTTGGTCTTGGTCTTGCAGCAAGAGTCTTGCAAGTCTTGCACTTTTATGAGTAGGTAAAGTAGGTACATATTCGATTTTTTTTAATAAAATCTAAATTTTCCTTAAAGTAAACATGTTATATAATTTTAGGTACCTATCAAACATATATAATCTAAGATCAAATTATTACAATTTTTGGAAAAAAAAAATCACCAAACTATGAAATATCGTTTATATGTCGTCTTGAAATTTCTGTATTTTTACAACTTTTCATATAATGTTGTTATTCTAGTTATAAAAAATGAAATACAAACATGTTGAAGAATTTAAGATCCATAACGTCGATGTATAAGCTGAAGTGAATCAAAACTAAAATCATTGTCTGAATATAATAAATCTTTCAAAGATTATTCTTATGAAAATATCTAACAACATATTTTTCTAGTCATGAACATTGATGCCAATAATTATATAAGTCCTCTCCCTAAAATTATAATAATATACAAATAAATACAAGGAAACTATCAGACATGCGATAGTATGTTTAGTTAAAGAATACGCACAGAAATAGAAACCCCTAAATACAAACAATTGAATATTTTAAGATATTTTGTACTCTATACAAAACATGTAGGTATGTATGTCAAGATAGGGTAGTATGGAGAGGTCAGTCCTTCCTTCTTACCCAGAATATGAAAACAGTTTGATGGTATGTATTTATTTTGAAGATTAAGTATCAAACTATTTAGTTACCTTAGATCAATGATATTATATTTCATTGCCTTATAATATAGGTATTGTGTATAGGTCACTGCCACACAATTTTTATGAAATGTCGTCACTAAACTTTTATTACAATAATTGTTAAATTTTGAGATGCCTTACAAATTGTATGAAAAGATGTCGTCACTAAATTCAATTTTTATAAAAAATGTTAAAAAACATTACATACAAAATGAATATGTCCTTGCTTAACAAGTACATATATATGTATCTTCCTACTTTCCCTAAAATAAGCATAAATGCTTATGCTATAGGTGAAAGAAAACGTTCAAGGCAGGATTCGAACTGACAACCACTGGATTACTAGCCCAGCACGCTAACCGCTCTGCCATCGACCCATCTAATAATAATCTATTTATATAACATATATGCTGAGTAGCCTCTAAGTAGACTTTTTTTACTCCAAAGTTTAAAAAAACACGAAAAATATAGACCTGGCATACAAATCTCGCGTATCATCGCTTGATATGTTAAGAGAATAAATTCCCTTAAACAAATCGACAGTTGTTGTTGGAAAATAAAAAAAAATTAAAATATTTATTAATGTGTGTTTTTAGTTTGATACGTACTCTTAAATTGTGTCTCATGTGTTACATGCAACTCGTGAAATAATGAATATACCTTCCAACTTACTTGAATGATAGATATTTATGTAGGTATAATAATATTATATCATGTCAAAACTCGCACAGAAACATATACCTACGTCCTACACAGGATGTTAAAATATGAACCGTGCCAGATTCAAAATGTCTTATTTCGTGCAAAATCATGCAAACATATACTTTTATGATACAATCATAAATGTTATGTTTGTCTAACGGCGGCGTAACACAAGAGAAGTACTAATCCTTTCTTTGACATACATACCGCTCGTTCAGAGCCGAGTGCCGTGTTTTTTTTTATTAATAATTGATTTTATTTTATTTCCTTGTATGGTAAATTTAATTAATCATTTTTTATTGTTTAATTAAAATAATGTGCATCTATTATTAAAAGTGGAAAAAATGTTATGCTTTTAGAAAATTGGCTTTTTCAATCTAACTTCATACAAAGATTTCTTAAATTTGTATGTACCTACTAGTGATCATCCAATGGTCAAACAATCATACGTAATTCATTAGATTTTTAAGTTTGAAAGTCATTGAGGTTCTTTTTGTCAAAGAGTATACCTCTATATTGCTTATGTATGTATATACATAGGTACCCTCTTCTATGGGTACCCTATATAATATTAATTAAATTACATTCTTTTACAAATACATCATTAGAGTACGTGTTGTTTGCCTTAAGTACTTACTGTTTATTAAATATTGTTTCACAGTAGATATTATGTATTTTTACTTAACATGGTTGAACCACTGCGTTTGACATTGGCAATATGAACGTAAAAAATCAATGGTTTGATGTGAAATATTTTTATCCTCCACTACCCCCGAAGGTGATATAGTGCGGAGTTATGAATTTGAAATTTTTAAGGGTATTCTTTTTATTGCAGATTATTAACTAGTATCATGGTGAGATTGTATTCTGAAAGGATTACTTTACAAAAATACAAAATTTAGGTATTCATACTAATAAGAAAATCTAAACACTTAAAAATATATACATGCATACATACATACCCATATATACATAGATACATAATATTCCAACTGTCGACACGTTCAAGAGAATATATTTATCTTAATGAATCGTCAGTATTAAGAGAATTTTATGCCAGGTCTATATCTTTCATGTTTTTTTCAACTTTGAAGTCAAAAAACACCAACTTAGAGGCTTAGTGTGTCTGTGTGTGTCCCTTATATGTATATTTAATGCTTTGTTTGCATATTCATTCAATCGATAAAATAAATAGGTACATTATTATGTTTTTCTAATTGACTGTGATGAATATTTTTATATGTATTGTGTATAATTGTAATTGTAAATGGCCTTCGGCAGTATTATTCGTATTAAAATTAAATAGTTGTAACGTGCTCCATAGGAATGGTATTTTCAAAGTTGAAAATACCATGAAAAATATAGATCTGGCATACATATCTCGCACATCTTCGATTGAAACTTTTATCGGTCTGTTAATAGAAATAAATTCTCTTGAACAAATCGAAATTTGGAAAACATTAAATAAAATAATTAATTGTATTTACTTTATGCACAAGGTAAAGTACCTACACTTGCAACGCCTCTGAGTACGTTTGTTTACATCGGCCAAAATTATTGTCTCGAAGAATAATATTATTTTATTCTTTTACACACCGCGGTCAAATATGACATTTGCGCTAGTAATGATAAGAGTTATTTTTGCATCACGTAAACGTAATATGAGACAATTTGAATCTGAGATGTTGACTTCCTGTGTATACACGCACGTGTTCATAGTATAAAAAATATTTGTATTTTAAACCGATATGTAAATTTCATTCTTAAAGAAGTACCTACCTAGAAATTACATTTTGGTAACTACACCTATTTATTATTATGAATTCATTTAACAATGAAACAAAATTATTTAAATTATAAATTATTTTTATACCATTTTTAAAAAATGATGTCATAAAATTCGATCTTTGTATGTTATTTTAAACCATACTACTAGTTGCATGTAACACATGAGATCCAACTGTCGATAGCGATAGTACCTATGTATAGTTGAAGAATAAGTACCTACCAAACTATAAACCCAAAAATCAAAATTATTGAATATTTTAAGATATTTTGTTTTACATACAACACATGTAGGTATGTATGTCAATAAAGGATAGTGTGGAGGTCAGTCCTTTTTCCTACCCGGAATATGAAACCAGCATGATGGTATGTATGTATGTTTGGAGATTTAAGTATCAAACTATTAAGTCTTCTTAAATATTGTGTATAGGCGACTGCCATACAAATTGTATGAAGCGATGTCGTAAATTTTTATAAAAATTGTTAAAAAAAAAATGGAGATGTAATACTACAATGCTAATGAGGTGTTTCGGCTTTTTGCGATATTTTTAAAAATTATGGAAATATAGGCAGTTAAACACATAAATTTGTCATAAAAAATATATTAAAAAAGAAACTCTGTAATTTTTTTGAATAATTAAATTTGAGATTTTGTATTTGTCTATATTCATACCAATTTTCAGCATTCTAGCTTTTATGCTTTCTGAGATATATGGAAAAATAAAGTGAAAATTCAAAAGTTGATAACTCCTGACTGAAACAAAAATTCAAAATTCTGAGTATAACAGTTTTGTAGGCCTATTACTGTTTATATACTCTGAAATTTTCGGCTCTGTGAATGAGCGGATCAAAGTTAATACGGGGGACGGACACACACACACACACACACACACACACACAGACTCACGAAATGTTCTACTCCGAATTCTGAGTAAATCCGTCTACGGAACATATATGCTGCGAAGCCTCTATGTTGGTGTTTTTTGACTTCAAAGTTGGAAACACCGTGAAAAATATAGACCCTGCATACAATCTCGCGTATCTTGAATTTAAACTGCCTCTTCCTTCAAGAGAATTTCGTTCCCTTAAACGAATCGACAGTTGGATAAGTCATTTACTGTCGTTCCAATGCAATTTCTATGAGTAATATGTCAACATATTGAAAAAATGCAAGACCGCAAGAGTCTTGCATTTAAGTCTTGCAAGACTCTTGGTCTTGCAAGCATGGTCTTGTTCTTGGTCTTGCGTACCTGGTCTTGGTCTTGTTCTTGCAGTGAAGTATGTGGTCTTGGTCTTGGTCTTGGTCTTGCAAAAAATGCAAGACCAAGACTGCAAACTTGCAAGACTTTTGCTCATCACTAAGTGGAGCTGGGCTGGGCATATTGCCAGATGCCAGGATTCACGATGGACCAAAAAGATCTTAGAATGGCGACCGAGAACAAGCCGAAGAGGTGTTGGCAGACCCCAGGCAAGGTGGTCTGATGACATCAAGAAATGTGCCGGAGGGAGATGGATGCAGTGTGCCCAAGACAGGGAGTTGTGGAGGATCAAGGGGGAGGCCTATGTCCAAGAATGAGAATAATTATAATTAGTATGTAATTCATATTGTAGTTAGATAAAACATTTCATCGTCATTTTCATATATGTCGTTAGTAACTTCACCTATAATTTCAAGCATTGCGAGGAATACCGCGCATCATATAGAGAAGTTTCAAAATTGGATTTATTAGGTAGCTCAATAAAGAAGGCAGTATTGGTGAATGTTGAGCAAGCGAATGAGCAAGAGAAATACAAATATCGGTTATTTCTCTCTTATTCTTCGCTTAATCAGGACGTACAACTCACTTCATCCAATGAATAATATTGACATCTTCTCAAATTCCAAACTGTCATTCAAAAACCACATAATTTCTCAGTTCGAAACCTTTTTTTGTATTCATTTCATACGCTCACTCTAAAGTTTACGGCTCTAAACTTACTGTGTAATTTCCACCCGCAACATACATAATATAAAAAATACATTGCACATACCGCACACTGCATAATGATAGTGTGGTGTAGGTAAGCAATATGTACCCAAACCATACGCATTATGCCTATAACTATTATTTATATAATTATTTGGGCATTCATGCCTGTGTCTACCCTAAATAAAATATATACGATCATAAATATTTGATCGTCGCTATTTTATCGACTCGCTAAAGAATTAAGTAATAGTGGTGTTTTCGATAACAAATTTGAATGGAAGACCGCGGAGTTGAAGGAGGCATCTTGGTTGAAACGTCCCTAGATCGATCTTTAGTCTACAGTGATGACTTGATGTATTAATCACCCTTTTATATAATCCACCGCGTTTTAATATCATCAGAGTTATTGTTTCTGGCGTTCTTATTAATGGTCGGACATTTATATCTTAGGCGGGGAAATAATGTTTTAAGCTGGAATTATGGCTTCATTTTTGTTTAATGCCCGACGTCTCGTTCTGGTGCCTCTTTATTGCCGTCGAATTATATATTTTAGCCGTTTTGAAAAATGAAGACATTACCACCGGTTGTATTTTAATCATCACACTTTTGAGTGTTTCAATTGCTGTAATTAACAAAGATGCTCAGAGTGTTGTTGTAACTTCACTAACGAAAATATAATGTTTTATGCATTTTTATGTACGTATCTGAAGAGATAACTGTTCGTTCTTAAAATGGTAATTGTAAACGGTAGTAATTGTTAATGGCGACAAGCTGGACGAGTATTAAGAGGGAGCTGGCGGCGCAAGGTGTCCCACAGGAGACAGCCTAGAGTGGCAGATCATGGCGACTGATGACTAGGAGGCCTGACCACCGATCAACTGGTATATATAGGCAGGAGTTGAAGATCATGTCAATTGGAAAACTATTATAAACGTTATAGAAGGAATGTCGTTAAACAAAGATAATTTGCTCTAGAAAATAAATATGTAGCTTTATCAATGTTGTACCTAATTCTAATAATTGTACATATCTCTATTTTTTTCTCAATCACCATAATTTTTGGGGACTTTAAATTTGAACTTAACCAAAACTTTAAACGGTCTTTTTGTTCGCACAAATAAAATTTTATTTGAATGAAAATGTATGAGTCCAATAATAGTTTCTTTAAATGAATCCGAGGCTCCATTATTTTGGTATCGCTAATGGAGAAATGAACTATTTACTATTGTAGGAGTTCTAGAAGTAATAATTCCATTAAACTATATTTTTTGCTGTAGTACAAAACTGTTTCAACGTTCCAATTATTAGGTTTATAAATTATTCCACTTTACATATTTGATTCTGCTCAATTTTCTTCTCTGACGATCGTTGACGGCTCTCTGTATAGAGTTATTCATACGTAATTACATTGTACATACATACATATCAATTTTGCAGATTTCAACGATTCGTTAATATGAACGATTCATTTTTTTATTTATTAAATTATAGAAATTAAAGAAACAATACAGAAAAAGATGCACATTACAAAATATATTTCTCTTAACCAGAGTGTAAGCACTCGTGCATAAAGGAGACAAATTAAAGTCGTTTGACATTGGTAGGTTAATTAAATAAATAACCAAATGATGAAAGTATAAACAATGCAGCATGCAATCAATTTTGCAGATTTCAACGATTCGTCCATAATGAACGATTCAAATGATTAATGACAGCAAATATATCGGTACTAGATGATATAAATAAATGATGAAACAGTATAGAATATATCAAACGATGCCAGTTGTAGTTTCAATGATTTGATAATCAGATTTTTTTTATTAGCTTATATGGCATTCCACCCAATCATTAGGATGATTTCTGCCAGTATAAAATGTTATTATATTATTTTGAGACTTGAGGTTTTTGCATTAGGTATAGATTGAATCCATTAATGGGAAGAAATTTTGCTATGTGTAAATAAATAGGTAAGGAATTTAAGAATAGAACATGTCAAATATTGATTGGTAGTAGAGTATTGAAAAAATAGTACAAATCGTATTCAGTGTGAATTGGTTATTCAAGAAACACATGGTCCAGGGTCTCGACTTCCTCTCCACAAGCACACAAAGGACTATCCCTTACATGTATCTTGTAGAGGTGACTGTTAATTAGGCAGTGTCATCAGATAGATTACAATCAGCAAATATTTGTTCGTGGTTTTCAAACATAAATAATTCGAATTGCAACGAAAGACTTCATAATATAAACGTTGAATCCGTAACAAAATTGGCATTTGACTAAATGATTCGATTCCAATGCTATAGAATGAATGATTCGTAACATTGAACGAGATTCACTTTTCCTAATAAATACGTGCATACACACATATAAACCTTCGTATGTATGTGTGTATGCATATTCAAGCATGCTATATGTGTTATTTGCATTTATGGTTCTCCTTTAAAGTATATTGGTAGAAACCGCATGTCGGTAAACAGTCCTATGCATTGTATCGCAAAATAAAGAATACAATTATCTTGGATTCGCTAAATCTTACATTTCTTGGATCATTTGTTTGTTTGCGAGAGTAAATTATTTTTTGTGAATTGGTATTTTATTAATAGAACCTCTTAGGACACGAGTCTCGGGTGCTAACTGAATTGTAATTAAAGCTTTACGTCAAATTATTTATCTCCTTACAAGGCTGAATTCATTACTCCAAAAATTAAATTACTTTCGTGGAAGGAATGCAGAGGTGGCCGGATGATTTGAATATTAACTAATGTCCACTGGGATTAGCATCTTTCCGTCTTCTAATTAATATTTGTTTTTATTCGTATTTTATCCCGAAATGGCTTAACTGGACTATTTAATTACGCTTAATGAATTTTTGCGTTTCAAAATATGACTTCATAATAATCGGAGAATCGCGTATTTATTGATTAAATTTATATTAATTTCTTCTCACTGATGAATATAATTAATTGATGCTCTCCTGCATAGTTTCTACCGCCGTAGCATAGTGGTTGGTTATATGTCAACTTTTGAGTCATAGGTTCGATTCACAAGGAAATTTATTTTTATATATCTGAACGGATTAAAATTAATTTATTATAAACATATTTGATTCCTTTTTTTACCACCTTTACTTTACATCTTTGATATCTGTTACTTTTGATAACATATGTGTTTAAATAAACATTCGCGTTTACTATTTACACAGTTTATTAATAAATACAGTAATTAGATATTATGAGAGTTAAGTACAATATTAGTTTATAAATGAACCACAACGTGAGAGCACTATATCATCGATCAATACCCGATCAATCCACCCCCGGCCTTACCCCAGACATTTCTTTATATCAATCTCCCTACTCCTGAAGAATGCCGATCTCCTGTTCGTGCAATCTCGCAAAATGCTATAAACATTGCCTGTTGTAAGGCGCAACATCAATAATAATATTAAGAATAATAATATAAATGTTAGCTATACAGGATCAGGTAATAAAAACAAGGAATTACAGGAAATAAATCATGAAGGACAATGTAGTACAAACTGACATATGTAGAAAATGCCACCAAAAGTCAGAAACCATCCAGCACATTACAGGGGCATGCGTCACTCTCACACAAAATGACTATACACACAGACATAATCAAATCGCAAACATCATCCACCAAGAATTAGCTATTGCACACAAACTAATAAATAAAAATGACAAAATGCCTTATTATAAATACACCAGTTCTTGAAAACTCCACTCACAAACTATACTTTGACATATCCATACTAACTGATAGAACCATACATAACAATAGACCAGATATTACACTTGTAGATAAACAAAATAAACATACAATGTTAATTGACATCGCTGTACCAAATACACACAACATCGAAACAACTACAACCGAAATAAATAGAAAATACACTGACTTGCAAGACGACATGCAACCTGTGATAATAGTACCAATAGTAATTTCCACCACAGGAATTATTCCATTAAACTTATTCAGCAGTTTAGAAACCATCAAATTACCTAAATACACATACGTCACCATGCAAAAAACAGCCATATTAAACATGCAGACTGGTGAGGTAATTCCTCCAAATCGACGACACTACTGACCTTACTAACACATAAATACTACATTGCACCAACACACAAAACACCACATTTTATAGACTCAGTAAGGATAGTACTTGGCAGCATTGCTCGTGCTACCCCAAATCCCACCAGGTGATAAACCTGAGAAGGTGTTAAAGAGCCCGAAATAATAATAATAAAAATTTATAAAGCGCCGTTTAGTGATACAAGATCACTCCAAGGGCGCTGTAGCTTATTTGTTGGCTCTACGAAACAAGGCAGTCTTAAGAAGTTTACCGAAGGTGTCAATGCTCTGAGCTCCCCGTATGTCAAGAGGCAATTTATTCCATTTTAAAGGCCCGTTCACACTAAAACCGCGATCATAGTAAGCCGCCTTATTGACTCTGTCCAATTCTTTTAAAGAGTTGGTACTCTGTGATTCAGACGATCTCAGCGTAAGCTGCCTCCCCGATGGAACGTTCCTCTGGCACAATTCCTGAATGTAGTGTGGAGCCAAGTCGTTCAGAGCTTTAAACACCATCTAAAATAAATTCAGTATAATGTTCAATATATTCTAGGCACACTACTCTTTTTCGACCCAAAAATTACAGGACTAACGCCGCGACAAATACAACCATCAACAGAATTATTAACACATATATAAAACACGAGAACACGCTTAACTTGGACCTATTCAACGATAATAGAAATTCATTTCGTCAAAAGTTAAAAACACTTATTTAATAGGCCTAATCATTACGCACCATACATATGCTTGCAACCTCACATACGCACCACTCACACATACACACACTCACACACATTACACATTCACTCTCACACATATACTTACTACACATATAAACACAGTGATACCATGAGAATACGGATACATGTAAATGTACCTATAAAATATTATGTTACTTTGATAGTATTGTAAGCTTATAATTGATGTATGGAGTGGGTATTAAGGCAAGTTATTATATATTCTGTATTTATTTTTACTTCATACATTGTTAGCTTCAATTTGAATAAAAAATAAAATAAAAAAAAAAATTACAACATCTAAAATAAATATCCTTGAAATAGCAAGGACAAATTTTGTATGGTTAAAATCTAACATGATCTATAACTCTGCCAATTTTAATTCCTTTTTAACGATATTTTCGTATTACAAAGAATTTTTCAATTGATAAAAAAAAATATACAAAAAAATAGAAAAATATATGTAAATGAAAACGAAACGATCGTCCTATTAAGAGAGCTTTTTCAACTGATAAATTTATGGAGTCCTACAAATAAAATCGCTTATTTAAAATGTGTGTATTTTAATTTACGAAATTATGGTGTATCAATTTTAAAACCTTTTTCATTAAGGATATAAAGGAAGTCCCCACCACCATGTGGGATTAATAATGCCAAGGAGAAGAAGAAGTGTATAAAGAAATGTTCATCTTCCTTTTCGAGAAATAAACACATGCCTTAAGTATATTATTGTTTTTTCAATACTTAAATTTGAAATTTTATTATATCTGAAAAAAACATGGTTGTTAAACTAAATGTTTTGGTTTCGTCGTAAATAATCTCGTAAAATTTATTAATGTTTTGTTTTCCTAGATTCCAACTTTCAACAATATTTTCCTTTATAACGAGCCGTTCTGGTTAATTTCTGTCTTTATTATATTTTATTTTATTACGTCGTCGATTGTATAAAGATTTCCAAATGTAGTTATACTTTATGATCTTCATTTTACTCAGTCTTATTTAAACGTTTTCGCTTTGAAGATAATTTTCTCGTAATTTTTGCTTAGGTACCTACTTTATCACCCAGACTTTCCAAAACAAATAATATTTCAATGATTTTTTTTTAAATTTTTACGGTTCAGTTAGTGAGGGTTTAATTCGAAGCGCTTTGATTTCAAGAGTTGGATTAGCAAAATGATAACGTAATTTTTTTCTGATAATAGATACCTACCTGTTTTCTCCAATTATTAATTATCATTAACACAGAAATTATGAGCCTTTGAAATCCATTCTTTTTTAAATCAAATGTATTTGTTAAATCCATTCTTTTTTAAATGAAGTATTTTCTTTTTTTTTTGTTTTAATTTTTATCATAGTGTAATATATTTTCTTTGATTTTTTTGCTTTATTTTTTTTATTTCATAGTGGTTGATAGTATAAAACAATTTCTACATAATAAGCATGTCCATGTGAATGATATTTTAAAAGAAATAAACATAAGATGCAAGAACAATCGACGAGCATGTATGAGACGATGCATGGACGTAAAGAAAGCCAGGAATGTGTGCGAAAATAGAGGAGTATGTTGCTCGGTTCTTTCTGCTTATCCTGTAAGGGACCTGGCGTGATGGTTGGTAAGTAAGATAGTGGTTGATAATATAATATGCCCTAATCTGATTCGTTTCAGTATACGAAGACGTCTAAATCATCGGGCGACCGTGGATAAAAGGATTTGATCCGCGCGTAATGAGTCCCTTATAAATCAGTGAACTTTTTGACATTTCTTGTGTACTAAAATTCAGACGGATTAAGTCGACGGTTCGAATCCGGGCGGGGCACGCACCTCAAGATTTTTAAAAATCTATGGCTAAGGGGAAAGAAGAAGAATAGGACAATATTATACACTTTCTTAGTAATGAGATTCTTTTTCTTCTTGGTCACAATCCTAGGATTGGTCTGCACCAAACACTCGATCTTTCCACTTATCTCTATCGTCCGCCAGTCTCTTCATCTCTTTGTAACTGCTACAGCGCACGTCACCGATTATCTGGTCTATATAGTTGTTTCTGGGACGACCTCTACAGTTACCCCCATCAATCATTCCTTCGACGATGGTAAAAAGCAGGCCTGGGTGCCGGATGTTGTGGCCTATCCAAGTTTTTCTCTGTCGGGCAATTCTTTTCATAATTTGCCTTGTCTCTCCAACCCTACTTAGTACCTCGTCGTTGCTGATGTGTTCTGACCAGTGAACTTTAGCCATGCGTCTGTAGCACCACATCTCAAACGCAGACAGACGTCCCGTTTCACGTTGGCTGATCCATGTTTCACAACCATATAGCAGTACACTCCAGACAAGAGTCTTGATCAAATTTTTCCCAATTTTGATGGAAATATTAGGGGATTCAAAAATTGTTGATCTTTTGTTGAAGGCGACTCTTGCTTGGTGGATTCTGCTTTTGATGTCTGCTGTTGAACGTCCGTCTTGAGATATTCTGCTTCTTTTTTTATTTTTTTAATGAGATTAAGTATATTTTATATCATAACTTATAGTTTGCAATTAAAATACATATTTTCTGTCATGACTGTTTGTTGGTGGGTTCTTGTTCCTCATCATCTATACGTCATGGTCTCAAGTATCAGTTCCCTTAGGAATTGTAGGATGATAAGGGGGTTTGGTCGCTAGGCCGCAACAAATTTCTTCCGTTTATACCTACCAGTGGCGCTAGTGCTCGCTAGTCGACCCTGACACACAGAGAGAGAGAGCTTTCCCTTATAACCAAATTAAAATAATATGTAGAAATTTGAAAATGTGAAAAGATTAATTACCACGGGAAAAAGCGGCTGGGAGAATGAACGACGCTTTCAACCGAAATATTCCATTCGTCCTATATTTACATATATACTTGGAGCATAGTACGTAATGCTCAAGCGGAAACCGAGTGTAGAAGATTTATGGTAATTCAATGGAAAATGTGCTATCGTCATCTTTACACACATTTCTGATTTTGTTGTTTTCATATTTTATACGTCTAGCACCAATTCATTTAATAATTACTTGATTAATAATCGGACCACGTTTAAGATTTCTTCCACTACCACCATCTGCTATTCTTATAGGGATTGATAATATCATGCAGAATTCTGTAAAATATAATGAGTCTGGAGAACTCTAAAATCCTGCAGACATTGTACTCAAACGTGTTAAAGAGAACTCTATGGATGAGTTGTTAACTAAAGTATCGGTAATAGTATAGTAAACATACTTTGATTTCAATATTGCGTCGTCTGACGTCATTAGATTTCAAAGAAACAATAAAAAATATTGAACAATTGTATGAAGTTGAAGTATTTGAACTTACTTTGATTTTAATCTTTGTTCGAGAAACACAGTCAAATGAAACAGTAGATTTTGAATGACTACTGTATGGGTTATTTGTTGATAACGGGTCAATGATGAAAATTTGAACCATTGATGTAAAACATCGTGAACGTATTAATTCATAAGTTGTCTGTGTTGATATAGTCAGCACATATTAATATGTTGACTATATCAACACAGACAGAGTAGAATATGGACTTTGCCAGATGAAATGTTTATTTTTTTCTCTAGCCATTGTTTGCGCCCTTGGGGTAAGGTTATCACAAAACGGCGCTATAAAAGTCATCCCAGTTTATAATTATTAATGTTTCAGGTACAAATACTAAATTTATATTTTTCTCTTTACGACTATATTTTTGTTGATTTATTTGACTTAATGTACAGGTACGTTAAAACCCGGTGGGCCTTTTTCAAAACGACAATTTATTCCTACCAAATAGAGTTAACATTTTTTCCACTTACTAAAGTTAATTATTGAAAGATGCAAAATAATTCGATCAAAAATATATGTGAATAATCTTATATAATTTTTTATCGTCTCATAATACGCCATCACGCTTTTAATACCCATTATTCTGTTCTCATAAGTCTCATGTTGGTATAATAAATTTGGTTCAATCCTTCAAATAAATGCCAAATAAATCTCACTTGAATAACGATGACATCCATAAAAGCTGAATAATTGATCGTTGGTTTACGGTTAATGTATTTTACATTAGACCTTTGAGATAAACTCCCCTATATTATATGTATGTGTGATGTATGACTTAAAACAAAATATCGTCGTAAGTAAACATTTGAAGAACAAATAGTAGGTACCTATATGTATTGTTGACGAAAATTGAAAATGTATTTGTTATTTTAGTTATAAAAAACTTTTTCATCTCCTGATGTTTTTTATCATCTTAATTCGAAGGCGAGATTTTTTTTAAAAAATAAATTTGAAGGGCAATTTTAAGAATATTTATTTCTAAGAAATGCGCGCAGTGCTTACAAAATATATTCAGTAAATAGCATTTTTAATAATTTTTTATCAATTGTGTTTATTCATGTAGCTGTAGATATTTAAGTATTTTTCACTCGTTTGAATTCAAGTAATTTAATTTTTATCTTAATCTGTTCTGAAGGAGCAGTCAAATCCGAAAACTCATCGTTAAATATTCAACGTGTGTTTAAATGCAAAATCAGTATAAAAAAAAAACATTTGTGATATTTTATTTCAGTTTATCTATTACATAGAATGTGAAAAGCGCAACGTGAAGAGTGATTGTAATTATTAATAGTAAAGATAGTATTTATTTTGGTGGTTTGGGCACATATAAAGAATGAGTTATGACCGTCTGGCAAAAAAAGTAAATAAGGCTGTTAAAAGAGGAACGAAAAGTAGAGGTCAGCCAAGGGAAAGTTGGCACGATCACATAAATGTAATTTTGATAGACGGAGACTTTGGAAGCAAGAATAATAGTAAAAGAGCGTGTATGAGACGATGCACGGACGTGAATGAATCTAGAAATGTATGACAAGAGAGAAGAGTCTGGCGTTCGGTTTAGTTATAAACAAAACATTATCATTAAACGATAAAGTATCGATCTATTATATATTTTCATGATTGACCTTGGAAAAAGTCCCTGTGGACAGTAATTAATGTAAGACTTGAATGTAAGCTATTGATGTCTTCCATTATATTGTTTTTTATAGTTATGTAACTTGTGTTTTAAAAGTTAGGTAACTAATATGATTTAAGTGAACGTTATGTCGCAATCTAAGGGGAGTGGTATGTATAACAATAAAAAAGAGATAACCACCCTCTAACAAGAATGTTCGACATTGTTTAGTACTTCCTTTTCCGTTTTTCCGAACATAATCGGAATTCGATATCTTTCAGCGAGTATGTTTCTCTTGCCAACCATTATTATTGACTAATACAATTTTAATGTACACTTGTAACTTCTTTCAGAAAGTGATGCCTAAGTATCGAAACAAAAATATTTAAAGTTTTGAGTAAATATCAACTTATGTTGGAAATAATATTATGAATATAATAGAGTTTTTTTTGGAACCTTTGAAATGATTTCATTGATTACTTCATGGCCCAAAACAATGTGGATAAGTATCTTTATTAACAATATTTAATAAAAATATACTTACTAATACTAATTGCTAATTATTTTGAAAAGTGTATAATGGTAATAATAATAATTGAGTGTTATTGACTGTAGAACTGACAACAAGCAATATTTCATAGACTATTTCTTTTCTTTCCCTGACACTTGAACTTGTTGTAATATTTTGGTAAAAATGTTTATTTTACTTTGAATATTTATAAAAATATTAAAAAATAAAATACATATAAGAATTACAAAAAATGTAGATGTAGTTTTCAGAAATAAAATATTTTTTTTAATTTTATTTATATATATTTATACTCGTAAACTGTATTATTACTGTATATTTTAATGTGATCTTGTTAAAGCCACGTTGTGCGAATAAGTTAAAGAACTGACCTTGAAATTATCCAATATTTATCTGGGAGCGGTCTGATTTCATTCATCGGAAATGCTGATGAAAATTTATAGGCAAGGGTTGCGTGGTATAAATATTTGTGCGGAAAATATTTGTAATACAAGTTGATTGGTTTGGTTGGCAGTTTAGCTACTTCATACTCACCTACCTACCAATGTACTATCCAACCACCTGGTTGTCACGCTGTGCTGTGACTTATTAAGTATTCGTTTTATTAAGGGAAAATTGAATTTTACCTGATAAATTATTATTTTATAACCAGACCAGGAGCATTGTTGATTTTATTGCGCTTAAACGATCAGTAAAATGAAACTAGTTTTCATTTAAACAAAACTACACATAGCACAATGTTTGAATTATTTTATATAACGCATTTAAAATTGTTGTGTATTTTTCTTTCATAAACATAATTAATTTTTGAGCATGATGGATAATTTATTTATTTATTTAGATGACAACATACAGCGTATAGTAAAATATATATAGAATAAAGATGATTTGATTAATATTTAAGCCAATTACTGGTGGTAACTGGAGTAATTGTAGTATAATGGTTGTTATTGGAGTTATTGTAGTAATGGTTGTTTGAAAAATGGACGAAAGTCATGTGTTCTTGGTCGTTGGTGTTCTGTTATTTAATCCTATATTTTTGTATCAAAATATACTAACATTTTATATGGCAAGCGACCTCTAAAATTTCTGAGAGTAAAACTTTGTTTTATTTATTTCTGTCGCTGTTGAAATTGAATATAATGTATTCTACCGAATTCAATGTAGATGTTTGGTTTGTCTAGAGATTACTTTATGTCAACAAATCCGTCTTGCACTTGTTTGTACATAAAAAAATATACAAAGTGAAGGTGTTATTATAAAAAATTCGCTTCTTACTGTTGCGCACCAAATTGTAGTGCGGAAGCGCAGCTTGGGTGCCCTTCCAAAGAAAATAATCTGATTTGTTGGAGCAAATCCAGAAGAATGTCAGAAGAGGTGCCTGTACATGCGACAAACATGCACTACTCAGAACTTTTGACGGCTTGTTCCTATCAGAGTATCGAAAGTAGGCGTGATAAAGCACTACTCTTGAACGGCTTCAAGATTTTAGAAAGGCGAGGGCTTTTTGTACCACCCAACTACATAAAGGGATAAAGACATAATCTTCTGAACGTCCCCAATTCCAAAACGGACGTAGTGGCCATCAGAACTCTGGTGCGTATTATGGAAAATTGAACTCGCTCTCGGACGAGGTAGATATTTTCCATTGGTGTATAGGGCACTTCAAATCGTACCTTAAAAAGATATAGCCATCGTCGAACCGCATATCACACTGTAATTGGCAGCAGCTGTCGTGTGACTACGTTTAAAAAGTTTACGCTGAAACCACTAATGAGTTATTTGATTCGACCTGTTTCGACGTAATCCATTTTTTCAGGACGGATTAAAACTAACTCTAGAGCAGTGCGCAACGAAACGGTATTGAAAGGTGAGCATGGTTGAGGCGTGAACTGTTATCAATGAAATAGTTCATTGTTTCATAAGACACATTTCATCTATGGAGAAATCAATGTCTTTGAAATATTTGTCTACTTTGTCTACTTTGAAATATTGACAAGTTTTTTTTTTCAATTTTTAATGTCTTTGTGTTTGTTAATATCATCATATTTCATCTCAAAATATATTTTGGCTTATATGGAAATACAAATATTTTTTTCTTTTCGCTCGAAAGCACACGCCAAAGTTTCGCCAAAATTCGTACATTAAACAAAAAAACATATCTCCAATAGATGGATTTTTTTTATATTATTATTAAAGTGTATATTTTGAATATCAATCATTATATTTCGCTTGGGAAATATGGTCCATAAAATTCGACGTCTAAATCAATTTAAACACGAAATATGGAATAAAACGTTTCGGGGAATAAATCATCCATTATCAACATGGTTGCCAGACAGCAGTGGCCACCAAATCCGGACTTATTTTGGAGGCTGAAATAATGCCAGAGTCTCCGAAGAAGCTCTGAAATCCAAAAACTAGAGAAGCAAGTAGAAATTAATATAGGTACCTTAATACTTCAATGTTGTTTTTTCGAAGGATCGATTATTTTAATTGTATAAGCGCCATCTATCTCATCTCTTTAACATAAAATATATTATATAGTCGGCCTTCATGGCTCAGTTGATTAGGTATCTGACTGCTGATCCAAAGGTCCCGGGTTCGATTCCCGGTGGAGACACAGTTTTTAATTGTGTTTTCAGTCTGGATCTGTGAGACGATCAAAATTGTAAGTCTCCAGAATGTGGCAACTTGTTATTGGGTGCGTGTTAAATCAATATTTGACATAGTACCTGTTAGTTGCCCGAGAAGTAAAATAAAGAAATATTATCCTTTGAAATGATGATGCGACAAAACGATAGTTTGCTTATGAATAATATTTTTAACTTGTAAATTTTGTCGACGGATAATTCGTGGTGAAACTCCATTATACTAGGTATAAATGAAAACACTAATTTGTTTAAGTTTCACTATTTAATTTAAAACTGGCACTGACCGATATCGATCAGTTAAAGATCATCGTCAGAGAACTCTGACTAGTTTTGTTTGTAAAATATAGCTGCGAATAAGAATTTTTCTTAGAGATTATTTCATAACTGGTATTTATTTATTTATTTAGTAATCGAAAGTATTGTAATTTGATCGAATATTTTTATTATTGCATATGCGCAAACATTGGATTTTTTTCCCTGGAAAAAAATCCAATGTTTGCGCATATGCAATAATAAAAATATTCGATTACTTACACATTGGTACAAGTAGGTAAATAAGACAAAAATGACCTTATAAGTCTGGCGCAATTCAGGGGTGACTTCTATGCGAAAAATGCATTGTCACCTCAGATATAAGAATTGTAGCTTTCATTATTTACAAAAAACCAATTCTCTCAATAGATGGCGTTCCAACAAAATAAATAAAAATAATAAGATTGTTGTTCATAATTTCACCCATAGATGGCTGTAGTAAAAATTCCTTATTTTCAAGCGAAAAGAATTTCAGTATTACAATATATAGAACTTTCAAAATTGAATTGATAGGGATCTCATTAAAAAGGCATAATTGGTGAACGTTGCGCAAGCGCATAAAGTGATCACGTAAACCAGCCGATGACAGGTCGTAAGCCCTGTAGGTGCCTTGATTTCCCGGTTCTCCTACAATAAGTATTCCAACTTCGTCTCTATTGAGATAATTAAAAATCTGTTAAAAAATATTGTAATTTGAGTTATTATGTTTGAATAAACCTCTAGGATTCAATACATGTCTTTTTATGCCGAGTATTTTTCGATTCCGATGGCATTTAAGCCTTGTAATCCAGTTTATTTTGCTTCTATCTGTTTATAAAAAGGTGATTTTCCATTTCGATATCCTTTCAAGCTCTTTTTTACTTGTGTTTCATATTATCGATTTTCAGAGTAACAACTTCTGGATCACAGAGTAACAACTCCTTAAATGACTAGAACTGAGCCAAAAAGCGGCTTTACTATGATCGATGCCTTAGAGTGAGTGATCCTATAAGTGGAAAAGACTTCTTTCATATTCAATCACTCTCGTACAAAATTGCGATAAAGCGCCAACTTTGCACTGATAACGTAACTCATAATTCCACTGCCTAGTATCTACATATACCTATATACCATCCTAATGGTTGCAAATACACCTATTTCGTTAAGTACGTTAGAATCCCATGTTATGATTCTTGAATATAATCTTTGTACTGTTTCCTGTATGTTTCAGGTATGATCCTATAATTTTGCTTTTCTTTTTTGGAAAAAAATAGTATGTTAAACTTTAACAATCACTTGATATGATGTCCTGTTATCATGTACCGTAGTCTATCATTTACTGTTTTGTCCATTGTTCTTAATCTCATACTATGTTATGATATTCTTCTGTTAATTTGGATATCCAAAAAAAAAGCAAGAGAACTTTTTCTAAAGGAATGAAAACAGCTTTGTTACGTAGAGCAACATAAGACCGAAATGTAAGCGCACTTGGAATGATCCTGAATCACTAAACGGCGCTATATAAATTATTTATATGATTATTATCGAGAGGTGTATGTTGGTTCGCGGGACACGTGTAATTTTTCAATGAATAAAGTGTGTCGCGTAGTTATTTGAACGACTTTCAGCCAGGTAAGGTGTGGCAGTGAATCATCGAAATTGTCCATTAGATCCCCCTTTCTCATAAAACCCTCCTTTAGCCTGACAGATGATCACCAGACGAAGGGTTCAATTGGACACTAAAAGCCGACATGACTGGGCAAAAGGGCCATGTAATGTTCACTACTTATATTCGCGATAAATTTCCTATTCATTACATTTCACTTTACGCAATTAGAAAGACGAAAAAGTAACCATCTATAAACAGTTTAACGATGGACTTGAGTTGAATGTATTGAATATTTTACGCCTTGATCAATTTAGAAACTACAACATTGAAATCCCAAGTGATTCTTACAATAGTTTTTACTTGTATTCATAGCTAAGTACAAATGCAAAAAAAAATTATAGTGTCTGTATTTTTTTAATTATTAAATCATGTTCGTGTCAACGATGCGTTGACAACATGGTTCCAGATTAATAAAGGGGTGAAGCAAGGCTACGTGTTATCCCCATGGCTGTTCAATCTGTATATTGATCACTGCTTGAGAACATTAAATAATGAATATAAAGGCCTGAAACTAAGTACTGTGAATGTACAAAGTGGAGATTGCTGAATGTGTGTATGAGTAACAGTATTTAGTGAATAAAGTGTATGAAGGATGCCTGCAGAATGGACTGAGAATGAAAGTGAGTAAATCTAAGATATTGGTATTCAAAAAAACTTAAAGTATAACTGAATATGTGATAAAAATAGAGGACGAATAGCTAGAACAAGTAAATGAATTTTTATACTTGAGGAGTATGTTTGAACGGAAGGTAAGGCCTGATAAAGATATTGAAAAAAAGAGTTTTGGCAGGTAATATAAGTAACGGAGGACTCAAAAAAAAATGCCTCTAACATAGCCTTGTAACGTTAAATCAGTACGCATGATAAAATTTATAAATCTGTGTACGATTGAAAGACGTGTGCCTTAAATTGAACACGTATTAGCAGAAACATTTTGCGTTGCTATACCATGTGCATTTGGAGGATACGTGCCTTGAATTCAATACGAGTTTTTTAGTTCATTAGCGCAACAAACTACTGCCTAATTCGAGGCAGTACTTGCCTCCTAATCAACACGGAAAGGTAAATACGCGACAAGGACACTCTAGAGGCAATATCATACATTGTCACAGAGCCACCGAGAGACAATCGCTACATAATTTATATGATAAGAATATTGTTATTTATATATTGTTAGGAAATATTATACTGACACATTTCAGGACTTCAGGTGGACTCAAATAAAATGTTATCAAATTATATTATTTATAAGGCAGCACCGTTTTTATTTTTAGGTTGTAACAACAGATAAGGGTAGAGATCTTTTCTACCCGACTTCCTTATAAATGTGGATTACTTTGATATAAACCATTTTACAATTTAATTTATTTATTGTATAACTATTTTAGACTTTTAATATTAAATTAACGTAGGTTCGTCCCTTAGTTATAAAAATATCTCTGTATTTTTTAACGAAGTTTGGAATTGAAACTAACGAAACTGGTATTTGCACGTTTCTCTTATTTCAATTTTACATTTGGTAATCATTTTATTCATTTATTAGGTAAAAACATACAACTTTTATAATATTACAAAAAACATACACATAAAGAGTAAGGGCTTTAATCCCACTAATACTTAAAACGTTTCGTCTCGCGTTTGCGAGTTTCATTATAAATAGAAACATAAATCGTTTTTAAACCTGTTATGTTTTTTTAGAAAAGCATTATCGTTTATGTTTTTATATAATTATATTTTTTTCTTTAATTTTTTATTACTATGTACAATACATACTTACTTATATGTTTATTTATTTATTATTTATTTATTACTTCCATCAACGGCTAAATAGCCTTTTACAATTACATACTAAATAAAATAGTACAAACACGTTTAATACATACAATAATATTTTAAAATGAAAACTATGTGTTGTATTTTGTTTTTTATTTTCTTGTCAAACAATATATTTTAAATACACTGATTTTACGTGTCATTTTTATGGAAGTGTATTATTATAATTTTTTTTCTCATATTGTTATTATTGTTTTTTTTTGTTTATTGTCGATCATGTGGTTGATGTTTATGATGTTGTTGTTTTGATGTGTGCGTATGTATGTGCATGTGTGTATGTGTATATGTGCATATATGCATGTATATATGTATAATGTATATTATTGTATTTTACTGAATAGCCTCACCTTAAGACAGGCGTAGCCGTTTAGGTGAGGTTATGATTAATAAAAAGAGAGAGGAGGAAGTTATTAAAAAAAAAAAAACTAAAAGAGATGTATATAATATGTACGAACATTAAAAAAGAATGAAACATAAAAAACAGTTGGAAAATAAGTCATGAAACATAATATAAAAAAGAGATGCCTAAAAATATGTATACATCCATACAATATACAATACACTAAATATATAGATGCAGAAAAAAAATTACATAAATAACCATTTAACAACAAAGTAACGTAAAAATGGATTACAAGAGAGATAGAAAAAGAGAAAAAGTTAAAAGAGAGTCCCATATAATATACCATAAATTCAAAATAAAAAAGTAAATAAAAGAATAATAACACATTAAAACGAAATAAAATTGACATTTTGCTTCAAGAAATATTGATGCAATAAGTTTTTACATTTTGACAATGACAAGTAATAAATATCGCCTAGACTAGAGTATGCATTATCCAAATAATGAAGCCTTGCTATTGGCGAATAATATTGTTGTAGTGTACGTGCGTTAGAATAGTAAAAAGGTACCGTTTGCCTGTTAGAACGTACTGGCGCATGATATACAATTTGTTCAATCAGAGCAGGGCTGTCAAAACTCGAATGTACCATTTTGTGTAGTGTAATTAAATCAAAAATTATTCTACGCTCAGATAACTTAGTTAAATCAGTCCAATGCATAATGAGATTATAATCCATTTGTTCTCTGGGTATATTCAATTTAAAATTTATATACCTAAGAAATTTGCGTTGTATTTTTTCAATTAGTTGAATTTGATTACTATAATATGGTGACCAAATTGTTGAATTATATTCCAAAATGCTCCTCACGAGTGATATGTATAACAAGCGAATACTTTATATATCTGTAAACTTTTTTGTGATACGTATTATAAACCCTAAGATGTTTACAGCTCTGTTTACTATGTTAGTAATTTGACAAGTAAAAGAAAGCTTATCATCACATGTCCTTGTTTAGGTAGGCAGAGGGAACCAATTGTCATCGCCTCACTCATATTTACACATAATATATTCAGACATGCTAGTCTATTATTTACCCTTTTAACGTTTTATTCTTTCAGAATAGTAGCTATGCTACATGGCAACCTTTGTAGACTGGTCGGACGTGACGTAGAAGAGACCAAGTATAGCTGTTGCCATATAACTTGAAATTTTATCCGAGAAGGGGGGTACTTTACACGTAAACCATCGAAGCAAAAAGACACAACCGGAAGCTCGTTCAAGATGTTTGGCAAAAATTATACGAATTCAAATCCCGTGACTGCTAATTTGCTGCGCTGGCTACCGCCCGCATTCTTACGCCAGCCTCGTACACGTCCGATCATCGTTCAAGAAGAAGTTTTCCGTCCTCGATTCTTATACAATATATTCCGATATATATTCTAAAATTATTATTTATAAGTAACAATTAAACACACAGAGCTACACTATGTTTTCTTGGCCTGCCCTCATATGTCGTTCCTTTCTTCCAGCCCTATAAATTTTCTTTGACAGTCGTTCGTCATAAATTCTTTCCATAATGTCCAATTCTGATTCGTTTCAGAGTACGAAAACGCCTGTACCCAACGGGCGACCATGGATAAAAGGATTGTTCGCGCGGTGTGACGTAATGAGTCCCGTATAAATGCAAGCACCTTTTTTACATTTCTCATGTACTAAAATTCAGACGGATAAATATAGACGAATCAGAATTGGACATATTATGACCAAACAATCCAAGCATTTCTTCTTCAAGTTACACTCGACTCTTAAATCCTCGTTACTGTATTCCAACACTTAAAATAATTATAAATGATACCTATTCTATCCCACGTTTATCACGAATTTCGGAAAAAAATATGAAAATATCACCACCTTCACGTAAAATATTTATAACGATAACAATGTGTCATTATCTATATAACGTGGAATGTCACAGTTTTTGTATGTTTATCTTTTCAAAATAAAATATCTTATGTTTAGTCACATGATGTATCATGTGTTACCATGTTATGTTGGCTGTCTGTTCTTGTTGTGACATTGAATGGCACTCTTTCAAATTGATATCGATTCGTTGATGGTTCCCTTTCGCCCGTTATTTATTATTTACCGTTAAAGAATATAATATACCGACATGATATAACGATTCGTTGAAAATCAATCGGTGCCAAATCCGATGGGAATTTTCGTCATACACACTACTAGTCCAATCGATCCTGTCCAATTTCGTTAGCAAGATTCACAGTATTATTAATAAAAGTATTTGGATGATATAGCTCTCATAGATACACCCAAAAATAATTAATAAAAATAATAGTCCTTGACCCGAATGCACAGTCCTAGGTAACTAAATACTAACTCCTAACCTTACTGGAGTATTTAGTATTGTTAAGTTAGCAATTGGGTTGCAGAGACATCACTATCTAAATACCTACCTAATACTACTTCAAACTTAAGGTCGATGGCGTAGTGTTTCCCATTATTACATATGAAGAATAGGGATATATAGTTATCTATGGGTTTAGAACATGGATTTTTATTATACATAATATACTAGATGTAGGTACTACTCCGTGAACAAAGGGAGTCACGGAATATCGCGCGTTTGACGTTTTGCTTGGCAACATATTTCAGTTTTCCTTACATTTCAACACATTCTAGATAACTGATCTCTAAACCTTAATAAACAAATAAATCCGAAAACAATTCACATTAGTCGTTATTCTCTATAGAAAATCTATGTATAAAAATACCTCACTTCGATTCATACAAAATCTATTGTTTAGATTGACGTTTAAAATGTTTTTTTTCCATAACAACACAAACACATGTAACCAAGCTCACACTGACAGCTTGATGCCGCGATTTTTCTGAAATTCCAGCGAATTTTCGGCATCTCGTATAGATCGCTGAATAATCTGTTTGGTATTTGATTTGACCAAATTACCAAATACATATTTAATAAAGCCTCAGGTGTGTAGATATTCTTGGTATTCATAGTCTTCTAACATTCAATATCACCACATGCATCATAACCTTAGATTATATACATTATAATTCTATGATCATAACATAATCTTTGATCCTAAAAAAACAGAGAAAAGAAGCGTCTGAAGTATTTTTGGGAGGCATAAATAGGTATCCAAGATGGACACGACGTTCAGGAATGAAGAGCAACACTAAGAAAAATGATTCATTATCCTGTTCTTCAAACAGTACCTAAATCGTTGTTTAGGATTCAAATTGAATTGTATTAATTTATATGATAAATGATATAATTTTCTTGCTTAGATGTTCATTATAAATTTATTAAGTTTTCACTATCAGCTACTTCATGGCATGGATGTTTATTTCGTGAACTAGGACATTAATCTAAAAAAAAAATGTTTTGACAATCAATTTGTTTATTGTTATACACTAATGATATTATTATTTCTACTTTTTTCGACAATTTTCTTTATATTATTAGAGTTTTTTGCTTTGTTAATTCCATCACAAATATTATTCATTTATTCGTCCATCTTTGTAGACAATTCAATTATGCGTTTGTATATTTAAAAACTTCTTTAATTCCTTAAATTACCAGCAATTTTCGCTACGGACACAAAATATTGTCTCATGTTCAAGTTTGTTTGTCTTGAGTTTTTTTTTTGTTAATTTAATCCAATTTGCTCTTGTATACCTAACCATCTCCCGAATCACACAAATTAACGAATTTCTTGTCGACAGTAATGAAATGGAATGAGTGAGTATATTAGAGTATATTGTTCAATTGGTGTATTGATTTCTTTTAATTAAATCATCTTGTAATCTCTTTTGTTTTGAAAAAGATCTTTTTAAGAAGAATCTTAATCAAATCGTACTTACTTTAGAATCAAATATACTTTATTTCAGTGATTATTACTGTTAGCGCATGTTTCTTCCATCTGAGACAGTTTAACATTATCAACCAAAGTTTGCCCAAAAATGAGGCAAACACACCTATGTATAAACGCATTTGTTGTATTTAGATTAGATTATTTCAATGCGATATATGCTGGTCGACTCATATGTCAACTAAATTGGTTGCATCTGGTGTTTAACGCAGCTGCGAGGCTTTGGAAACTTTGGGGCGGATAAAATATGCCAAATAACGCCTTTTCTAAACGAGCTGCACTAGTTGAGGTTTCCAGAACGAATAGATTACAAAGTGTGACATTATCACTATTTCGTAATCTTTCTCCTATCCCCCTACATAGGGAATATTTTAGAACTATATAGTTCTGTTCCTCCCCGAAGCAAAAGACAAAACAAGAACTACCATCGAGCGTATTTCATAGCCCTAACACTAAGAGTCCAACCACAAACGTGAAGGCCCGTCAATCATGACGAGAGTTTCCTACTCAACAGTGCCACGGTAACACGTGACTCGACAGGGAACCTTCACCACACACCTGTCTCATCAGCATGGCGGACTACCGCCGTGTGGGTCATGCCCACCAGTCATGCCCACCAGTCATGCCGGGGGGCTCCTCCACCCCTTAGTACTCGTGTTGGCGATTTACAAGAACCAAGCCACGTAGAAAGTACTTTCACTTCTTCGATTTCCACGCCCAGTGAATGATGCAGGCTGGATCCTCGCCGAGTGTGACTATTCACCGTCGAGCGAGACAATTAGGCGTCTGCCCTGCTCTTCCATAGGTAATAATTGAAGGGGGCACCGACTTTTTGCCCAGAATCCTAGAGTGGGGCTGCGGACACCCCCAACGTTACTGGCTAGGTCCCTATGGCCACAACCTAGCACCGAGGAATGAATCATCAGAGAGACGCTTAACATTGAGATTGTCAGAATCACAGAATACCAATTCTTAAAAAGGAATTGGATAGAGCCAATAAAGCGGCCTACTTTGATCGTGGTTTCAGTGTAAACGGACGTACCAAATCGGATAAAATGCCTTCTGAAATGCGCGGAGAGCAGAGTTTTTGGAGCCTTCAGTAAATTGCAGAAGACTTCTTTCTTTCGTAGAGCCAACAGATAAGCAATAGCGCCCTTGTAATGGTCTTATACCATAAAGCGGCGATATAAACATTTTATTATTATCATTATTTTAGAAAGGTGCCAAGTATTTTCATACTGTTAACGATATCCTCCTTCAAGTCATCCTCAGTTCTTATGTCCTCGTTTCTTATTCTGTCATTCATTGTTTTTTTTGCATGAAATGAAGTTATGTTTTAATATTATTTCTTATACAAGTATATTTTTGTTACTGTGCTACGGCGTTTGATATATTTACTTACATAAAAACGTTTCGTTAAACATTTTTTTCAAGGAAAACATTTTTTGCAAGTTTATTGTGTGGGAACAAAAAAAAATCCTTTTTAACTATGTATTTAGTTGGATATCCTTGAATAAAAATTATAAGGATTTGGTCACATTTCCTTTTATTGCTCCGTTGCTTTTCTTTTGTTTCTTGCCCGTCTTATCGTATTTATCACATTTAACGGTACAATTATTTCATAATTTATTTTCTGGGAAAATGTTATTTTTCTTACACGCCCCGGCTGTCATGTCTACCAACCTTTAGGCATTTGGTTAATGAGCCTTATGATATTCAATATTTCTCATGGAATACAAGTACGATTGATGGTGATCTTTTTGTTTATAGTTTTATTATTAGTTCTCTAGCAAAGGAATGGATTCATCTGATCGTATTTTTTAATGTTAGAAATATCCGAAATTCGTTTATATAATCACATTTCCTTACCGATTTTCTGCGATTGTGATTTTTGCTGATGGCAGAATGACTGTTATTGTTCTGAACCAAATATGTAGCAAAAATACCTAATTGTAGAACTAATTATGCTCAGAACTCCTACATATATAGAACGTGTTGTAACTATAACGCGTTCTTTAATGAAATAGACCTTTTCAATAACTCCTTAAACGGATTTAAATGTTCAATTTCTAGATTACTACTTTTCTTTCCTACTCCCTTCCTCAAGACTACTTCTTTTTGTAAATATAATAACGATAATACTTGTAAACTTAATGGGTTCACATGTCATATTATGTATGTTAGTAAAATAAGTAAATTTATCTGTCTGTTTACATAATTAATTAAATTAAAAAAAAAATAAAAAAGATACAAATTAGTCGAATATGGAAAAAAAATAACAATATACATAAGGAAAATGTATATAATTTTTTAATCGATTTGTCTTTACATTTTTTTTTATTTCGTGTCATGTAATATGTTGTGATGTAACCATCATTGTATAGATTTGATAAAATAAATAAATATCATCATCATAATCATTCTTATATATTGTTATGTAGCCATAATTGTAAGGATTTGATACAATAAATAAATATCATCATCATAATGGGTCGATGGCAGAGCGGTTAGCGCATTGTGTTAGAAATCCAGTGGTCGCGAGTTCGAATCCTGCTTCGACCGATTTCTTTCACCTATAGCACAAGCATTTATGCTTATTTTAGGGAACATAGGAAAATGTATATGTACTTGTTTAACAAGGACATATTCATTTGAAAAATCATTTATATAATTACCATCATTTTTTACATCATGTATATATGGTTGGATAATTTATATAGCGCCGTTTTCGTGAAAACTCACCTCAATGGCGCTTTGTAGCTATTAGTTTTTCATGTTAGTAAAAGCTTAAAATCTAGGTTATTGATCTTAAATTAAATTTAAAATTAACATCAAAACGATGTATACATTAGTATATTCTATTTAATTGAATCTAATGCCATGAAACGTTGAGAAATGTCACGGATCAGTTAATTATGTACAGTGTTCTTAAGTTGGTTTCATTACATTATATTCAAATTTGGGAGGTGTTATTGTGTGAAATATTAAACAGGTGTGTCTTAAGTTGTTTTTTAAACGTGTTTATATTGTCTATTTGTCTAAGTCGGTATTGAAGTTTATTCCATGAGGATGGACCAGCAACAGCGAACCTTTCGATCACCAAAGTTTATTTTTATCCCTCTCTGTGGAACGTGCGACAAAGCATAATAAAAATTTCGCAGTAGAGAATTTTTCAAAATTTATATTGATAGTATAGTTATTGATCATCAATAAAACATTTGTTTTTTTTTAATATAAGAAAATAATTATAAAAATACTATAAAATCCTATCCTTCTCGTGTTCAATTTCGACTTATCTTTCGGTAACTTTTTGAGTAAAAATGACTTGTTTTCCATTTTTGACTTAGTACTTTTCTATTTATTTCTTTTTTATGAGTAACTTCGCGACATGTTTAGGAATAGATGTTTCGGAAATCCGGCGTGTTGAGACTAAATGTTGATGCGATGTATATATGTAATATGGAGCTCTAAAATATAACATAGTTTTTATGTTTTCTATAACCTTATTTTACGAAGCAGGCGTTTACTTTCCACAGTGCGTCATAGTCCTTCCTCATTGCTGAGCATCGTGACCTTTTTCTCTCCTTGTCCTTAACACATTGCGGGTACTAATCGTCCATCTCTTCCGACAAACCATTTCATCATGGAAGACTATTAATATTTGAAATATACTCAGCCATCATTATTATCATAATTATCAACATCGTATTAATCATTATCATCATCGTATTCACCATTATCTTCTCTAGCATTATTAACGGCGTCATCCTAATCATCATTATTGTCATTATCATTAACGTCTTCATAATTATCATTTCTGGGTACGAGTTTTTAATCACAATTCCGTAACTCTTTGGACAATGGCACTTTTTTCAGCTTTATCCTGAAATGTTTATACAGAAATCGATCAAAGTCAATGTCTCATAGCGTATACAGTTTTGTCAAGATTAGTTGATTTAATATCCGTTATTTTTATTTGTATTTATTTGTTTATTTATTATAAGAGTTTGTTCTGAAGCAATTATCAAAGTTTGTATACTTTTAAAATTTCAAATAACAACAAAAGTAAAACATATAAACATTGAATTTTTAAATAGAAGTATCACCACATGACAAATCATATTACAAATTGATATTGTAAGTACGCTAAACAAGTTTCATAAGAATATAAAACGAGACAACAATTGATGATATCTAATTAAAAGACAACTTAATCATCTTGAAGCTATCTTCCACATTTTATTTTTAATCGTCCACAATAAATCAAAGCGATTATTAGTACCTGCGTGGATAATGCTGAGAAAAAAATGGGTATAATCTCGCTGTTTTAAGGTATAACAAGTTAGGATATTTTCTGCCATGTATATTTTTATTTACTTAATACCCAAAGTCTTTTAATGTTAACGGGAAAGTTTTTCGGTTATCTTAGACTACGTAAAGGCAAAACGAGCAGAACCATTATTTCAGTATAAATTATGCGATATGGGTTGTTAAAAAAAATAAACTGGGAGAGAGAACAAATTAAATATTCAAAATTTATGCTTCGCAAGCCCAAACGAGGATTCACTTAAGTGTTTTTATTTTTACAACAACACTTACTTAATGCCGGTAGCTATCCTTAAGTTGTGTTCTTCCTTTCATACATTTCAATTTGTTGCTTTCGTCTTGACTCGCTCAATTTCGTATTTTCGCCTTCGCACTAATAGTGATAAGTTTTCATTAGGCATTTTTTAAATAATGCTGTATAAACCTAAGTACCCTAATTTGAAATCAAATTTTTCAAATAAGTTAAACAGTGTGTTTAAAAAAAATACCTTAATTATTTCTCTAGTGAATGTTCGTCACACAATTCAAATATTAATATTTATACTTAAGCCTTTAACTCGACCATTAGAAAGTAACTGATGCATTTAATAATTTATTGGAAATTCTCAAATTTCTGGAGACCTAATGAAATTCTGTTTTTACTGTTCTTTTCAACAGTAAATATATTATGATCTATATTGTACAGCACTAATCCGCCTCTATTGGTGGCTGTGCCTTATTAAAAAAAAATATTTATACTGGGTAAAATTAATTTATGGGTATATTAATTTATGGGTATGGGTAAAAATTAATTTGAATTATAATTATTTTTTTATGTATTAAACATAAAAACTTATTTCTTTCTTTTCTTTTTTTAGGTGAGTTGAGATTCATTATACACGATTTGAATTTACATAAGAATTAAAACTACCCACTGAAGGAAAATCGTCAAAAATGCATTTGCAGGTAAGTCTCATACTATGTTTTTTCATAATTGATAAATCCTCAACATATAACTGCATAAATATGTCATTAATAGAATGAAAGTGAACACATCGAGATGGTTTGGCCACATGGAGTGAATGAATGAGGAACGCCTGACGAAGAAAATACACATTGCGGACAGGATTGCACTGAGTGATCGGGGCCGTCCAAGAAAGGGATGGCACGACCGTGTGAACGATATTATGAACGACGAAAATGTTAGAAGTGTGAACAACAGACGAACATGTATGAGACGATGCGTGAATGTTGATGACGAGGCGATGAATGTTTGCCAAGATAGAAAAATGTAGTGTAAATGTGGCATGACGTGATGATTTTATGCATGTTTGTATATAATATGAAGATTTACTATTTTTGCAGTGTTTTAATAGGAAGGCGTTATGAACATTTTAATATATTTTAAATTGTTGGTATTTTTACTGTAGGAGCCACTTTAACTACACTCTGGTTAAGGACATTTTTTTAATTGTGTATCTTTTTCTGTATTTTTTTTATTGTTTTTTTAATAAATGTAATAAAAGTAAAGTTAATAATTAAAAAAATCGTCAAGTATAACGTTATTTCATATTGAATGCAGGTGTGGCCTACATTAACGAGCAAATTTCTTATCGGTTTTATTGATTAACTTAGAATTAAGACGACATAAGATGGTGGATTTTGCTTTATCCTGAATTATTAATATAATGGACCTTAGACATTAATGTTAATGTGCCCCAGCTATTAAAACTATCTTAGTTTTATTTTTCAAATCACTTACATTCTCCGAAATTGCTCTTAAACGAGGGTTGGCAGACCGGTGAATTTTATAGGTTTCGATCATCCATGTATTGGAATTGTTTAAAATAGAAAATGGTTGACTCGGCAATGAGAAAATTGGGATAACAGGAAGATATTTTTTACGTTGCCATGTATGGTGTTTTAATTACTATGACTTTGACGTGTTATATTTTTATTGCTATTTTGTGGTGCGTAAATATGGTGGTGTTGCGGGGATTTGCTGGTTCATTGTAAAATTGACAAATTTGGTATTGGTATTTGATTTTATGAACGATTTTTATGCATTGCAGTTCAATAAATATGATACCTCGTATATAAGCCAAAAGGAAACAATGCACTTACCTTTAATTGGCTGGCAGATCCTTTTGGCAGAGGGCACTCTTCTTTTGCAGTGTTAGCGGGCGTTGAAGAATGATGTAGCGGTAGTAGCGGATGAAAAAACTGTTGAAAATGTTAATGAACTGCGATGTTATTGTAGACGATAGCGGTGGAGATGGCGGAGAATTTTCGGTAAAAGTAGCGGTTGGAAATTATGCGGGTTTTATTTAATTAGCGGCGAAAAGCGGCGGTCACACAGACACGAACAAAATATGGATCTGTACCACAGATAATATAGAAGTATACTACTTATCTGTACTCTGCGAATGACAAGCGGGAAGTCTATTTGTTTTTCAGTGTTGCCAACTCACAGGTGCGAATATTGGCAAAATGTTACAAGTAGGCGGATAATTTTTAAATGCGGTAGTTGAGGCGGTGATGAGTGCGGAAGATGACGATGAATCCCAGAAGAAGCCTCTTGATTGCCAATGGCCATTGGCTTAGTGCATTACTTCTTCTGGCGATACACAAAGGCATCAAATTCATCGAATACAGTGCATTTTATTTTATTTTATTTTATGACAAGTAAATGGCGCGAACATATGGAATGCTCCTTATAGATTATGTGTTTGTTTTTGTATTGCTTCTCGGATAAATAAGTTAGCTCAGGAGTCAGAAATTTAACCTACTGACCCACGAAGGTTTTTCCGTTGAATAAATCATGAATAATGAAATTTCCAGATTAGCGTTGAGTACAAAAAAATGGTTGTCCATAAATTGAATGTTACTTGTTACCCAGAATTTTTTTAATAATATTGTTGAACCTGGCGTTTTATGTGCTACATACTCTATACAATATCACACCATATACCTGTTATTGGAGTAGGCAAAAAGAACCCAGGCCTTTCACTCCTGTCTAGAATAAATTCATCGTCTCACTCATGTGACCCAGATTTTATTAATAATATTGTTAGACTTGAACAAATAATACGAGTGTTGGAAGACCCCCTAAAAGATGAGCTGACGACATATTCCAAGTGGCCGGTAAAACATGAATGCGGAGGGGACAGAACAGAAACTATGGAAGAGGCCTTCATTCAGCAGTGGAGGGACGAGGGTTAGAGAAGAAAACGAATATTGTTGAAATTGGCGTTGATATGTGCCACATATATTCTTATGTAGCAGTTGTTTCTCAGCAGTGATCGCCAACATCAGGGGGGACCTGATGTGGCACGGAGAAGAAGACATTTTATGTACCATAACCCCATATCCCTGTTATTGCACAGAGAATCGAGCGTCATACACTTCTGTCTAACATAAATTCATCGCCTCATTCATATGTATTTATACACGCTCGTAAGTTATTTACATTTTTAACGTACCCTTCTTTCAGAACATTGTTCTCATGATAATGTCAGTGTTTTCAAGGTCGGCCCTGAGTCTTGTTTCTTCTTTTTCAAATTTGTAAATTTTCTTAGTCAGTCGTCCTTCATTTATTCTTACCAAGTTGTCGGCCTTCGTGGCTCAGTCGGTGGAGACACAGTTTTAAATTGTGTTTTCAGTTTGGATCTATTAGACGATTAATTTCGTAAGTCTCCAGAATGTGGCAACTTGGGTGTTGTGTGCGTGTTAAATTAATATTTGATGTAGTACCTGTTAGTTGCCCGAGAAGTAATATAAAATAAAATAATAAATATACAAGTGTCTTTACTTTTATTCTTTTGACAATTATATCCTATTGTCGTTTTTGTATTCTTCTTCTACTTTCTTTTTATTAAGACCCATTGGCCTGTTAAAGTCCTGCATCAACCCGCCTGTGTCGTGGGTTGCCATCAGTCCTTCCATCTCTTGGGAGGACGTCCTGGAAGTCTACTTTCCTGGGGAAAATTATCCCTGGCCACTTTTAATACAACCTTCGGATTTCTGTATTTCGTACTCTATCGTTATTTTATTATTTATGTTGGGAAATAAAGAAAAACTCGGGTTGACAATATAGATGTTAGGAAACTGCTTCTGGGCTTCGACTAAAAATGATATAAGAGACCATATTACATCGGTTGGAAAACTTCGGACAGAAACCAGGCATGTTACAGCTATTCAACTATCGACAGGAATTCAACGTCTTATATTGTGATAGTCTTTGTAGGTACTTTATTTTCCACTAAGTTTGACAACTTTATTTCTATTAGGTAAACTGTTGTGATATCAAATGGATCTACTGTCAATAATAGTATAGTTAAATATTTGTTTGAATCTTTATAAAATGCTTTAGCTGTGAGGCACCGGCTTGGAATAGTGCTTCCACTTTTTCTATTATTATTGTTTTCGGGTGTCCCGTAATAGCAGGTTAATCGAAAATACAAAAAGCATAATAACATCTCACATAGTTCAGCCACGAGGTTCACCGCCCATTCTGAATATAGTCTTCTTAGGTGAGACTGGTGTGTGGAGATAAACGCACGTCTCTTGCTTAATTTTAAATGAATGTATACCCGCACACCCGTTGCTGGTAACGCCGCATTGTGGGATATGCCGAGATGGTATGTCCTTTAAGTTAATATGAATCAATTCCTTTCGTTGTTTTTTTCAGTAAATATTTCTTTCGATATGAAATTTACGTATATATTAAGTTCATAAATACTAAAACCTGCAATATGTATCACGGTCCTCTGAAAATTGTAAACTTTTTCTGACCTTTTCGAATTTATTTAATGTCATCATTCCACGGAAAGAGGACCTCAATTTGGAAAATGTTGAGACGGGAGGTGACAGTGATGGCCTTAAATAAAATATACCAGTCCATGGGTAATTTAGTTATTTTTTTCACGAAAGATTTTCAAATTTACGAGCGAAGGAGGGAAAGGGGAAAAGGGTGGAAGAAAAATAAAAACCATAGCATTTTTATGATCTCTTTTTGCAAAGTTTTTGATGCGACTTTGTGAGTAATAATAAATGTCGCTGTAATGAATTAAGGTGCGGACATTTTATTACTTCAACAATAATAATAATCTTTCCTTTGTCCGACGAAAAGTAAATAATTTTGTCAACTTCTTATCAACTCATGTATTTTTTTTTTTTCATTATTTTATTTAAAGGGTACATCGACAGACATTCAGCTTACAATTTTCATAAAAAGAAGATAATGTTGGTTATTATTATGGGTGCTGGACGTCCAATTATGGATGCACACAAAATTACATGAGCTCTTATTCAATCACACACGTAAGTTACACAAGTATGATTTACATAAATTAGATAAAATTCACCATATTGAATTCAACATGTTAGTCTCGACACGCCGGTTGATGGAAGGACAGCGCTTCCGAAACATGTCGCGAAGTGACTAAAAAAACAAGTTGTTTATAGCTAATTTATAATTCAAATATGGTCACTATTAACTACCACAAAATATCCGCCGAATCATTAAATGATATATAAAATTCGGTTACAAAAGTTAAAAAAGAAGAAGAAAAAAATAATTACATACTTTAAGAAAAAAAAAGTTATAGAAGTTACACAAGTTACATAAGTAGAAGTAAAAAATAGGTACATAAGAAGTTAAAAAATCTTAAATATGTTAGAGAAAAGATAATTTCAAACAGATTGCATTCAAATAGCGTATATGAATATCACTGAGACCTTCTTAAAATAACACGCGCGAGTTAACTTTTTTCTTTTAAACAGAGAGCGAATCCGCAAACACGTCAAGATCAGGACACTCCCTTGTCATATCGAACTTTCATTTTGATAAGGTATAGAGCATTATATTTTTTTTATAAATTAAAGAAGATCGAAATATCTGAAAAATATGATGTAACGTTGCATTAATGTATCAGTTTAAGTTTATAAACCAAAAAAACTTTTATTTCGCAATGGCGCTGAATGGAAAATAAATGTTTGTTAGGTTTATATACTAAACCTGAAGCATTAATGCAACGTCACATCATATTTTTCTAGATATTTTTGTCTTCTTTAATTTAAAAAAAATATGTTGAACTACGCCTTATATTTTATTAAAAATATAAGATAAACGTTGAAAATCGGGGTATGCCATTATTTTTCTACAAGAATTTATACATAACATTATCAAAAAGTAAAGATATATTTTCTTTATTAATACCCAAACTATCTAAATTATTGTTTTTCAAAACGATTTGATAAGTAATAATGATGGTATATCAAATTGAAAAATAGGTACGTTGGCAGCAGTCCCCCCTTAATATATAAGTACTTGATATTGAGTAATAATAATATTATTATTCCTTCGGTAGAGTGAATTCTGATTCAAAGATTTGTGGCAATAATTATTCACAAAGCATCTGGGTCAAAATTAACGTTTCTCAACTCGAATCAATGGGATTTTAGCCATCCATTTAGTTCACAGGAAGACAAAATTAATGCGGTGACAATAATGTGACTCGTTGCTGATTAGTACCTAACTATCTATTTATACATATGACCATTTAATTAAATCTAATTATTATAAAATTAACTACTTCAGATTTATATAGGTATATTTAAAACACGCTTTTGCTAATCAGCTTTATTACACGGAAAAAATATCAAAATATACACAAACATAGTTCTTCTTCTGGTCCATTTTCTTCGTTACTGACGGTCGTGTCCATTTTGATGGACATAGATAAATTTTTGGTCCCTCCATCGAGAATGGGGCACATCGCGGGGGTATCTGTCGAATAGACAACATTAAACAGTAAATAATGTCAAATAAACAACATAAGAATATAATATTAAATATAATACATGATAGACTAAAAAAATAACATACATTTGCGATGTGGCTATTCCAAATTATCAAATCATTTGGCGAAAAAATCGAAAAAACCCTGCTTTAGGTAACGACATTAAAAGACTTTGCCACTGTCGTAAAATAATAATATTACCCTTCGTTTTGTCACCCTCTAATATAATTCCAAAATCGTTTAACCGTAATTTAGAAATTTTTTGATTCATCGTAAAAAAATAATAATAAAAATGCAAAAATCGGTAATAATGAATACATCTACGTTGAATCGTTTAAGATTTTTTAAGTCTGATCAGGTATGTGTAAGGTTGATATGCAGTATAGGAATCTCATCAGAGCCTAATCCTTTGATATGTTACATAAGTATCTAGATGGGTGAATTATTCCCAATGATTGAAAGCTTGACCGGTGCGTTTGTTGCATTTCATTTTGATGTACTTATCAAATGATTTACGATTTACCCATTGATCCCCTTATTATTTTGGGGAAATGCATTATGGTAGTAATGATAATTGAGTATAATTATTAGCAGTACTTATGTTTTTTAAAAAATATCAAAAATAAATCGGTCAAGTCTTGAAAAAACAAGGAAATTAGTCTGAATTATAATTGGTAGCTATTAATAAAGATATCGTATGGGTGTCATAATCTACAGTTATTAAAAACAACACAGAATTCAAGTTCTTTTTTTGAAGTAATCTATATTCAATAAGACTTTGTTATGACCGTCGTCAATATCATTTCATACGAATGAACATTTATGTGTTAACGCTTTATTCAAATTTCATATTCCAAATCTCTTCTTTATTGCTATGAAAATAAAACACTATTTTGATTCAATTTATTTTGATGCTTCTTATCTTTATCTATATTATAATTTTTTTATGATGTTTTGATATTTGGATTTCACGCTCTATAATTTTATTCGTTATTTTCAAAATCTCCGGGACAGGTTTTATCACCTAGTCTAGAATTGCAACGACAAAGGTATGTGTTAAACAAACAGAATTATTTTAATGAAACTGACCTTAAACTCGGGTCATAACATATTTTCTTTTCCATACTTAATTGGTTATTTAATCTTGTCAATAGAATACGTTGTGTGAAATTTGTGTTATTATTTTTGTGATTGTGTGAATTTTGTGATATGGTTTAGGGTTTAAAAATATTTCATTGAAACCTTTGATGTTATATTATATCTGAATTCTGATTGTGGCCCATTGGCCATAAATTTGAATAATTTTCAGTATTGTTTCATTATAATTACACGAGGGTATCATGAGAGCATATTATTCAGAAATACATGTCATGTTTATAATGTCGTTGAATACCTATTAATCGAACCATAGAAACAGGTATATGTTATGATTTTATTGTTTTTGATTGGTTTTTTTCGTGAATATGTATTTTCTATTTAAAAAAAAAACAAAACAGTTAATCAATTGTTTAAACTTTCCGTTATGATTTTAATTATCATCAGTTTTCAAAAAAATACGAAAAAGGATATAAAAATATGATTTTATGATTACATGAAATAAAAATTAAGTATCAAGACATGTTCAATAATTTAATTCAACTTAAGACCAGAATTACTTGATGAATTTCGTATTTAATTTTTAAATATTGTTTAAAATGCTAAATTGTTTGTTTATTACAACATATAAACCGGTAACCTTGTGATATATACCTAATGTACACTTTCTTTGACCCTGTGAAAGAGGAATTACTTGGAAATGATATTTTTTTACAATTTGTCAACGCTCTTAATCCAGAGAATAAAGATGCGTTGGAAATTATTTTTAATAAGATCTCCTTCACTCTCATTCGAACCCGTTACTTTAATTATTAAAATAATTAATTATTTTCTTATGTATGTCTAATTGTTTCGGAGTAGACTTACAGGTGCATAATACAAGTCTGTTCAGACATAGGAACGGTTTTGTTCATATTAACCATACATAACTTACTAGTGGTTCATGCTTGTTCACAGTAGTAAAACGAAGGATGAGATTTCTCCGAAATTAGTAGGAAAAAACATAATTTACTCAATAATGGTTCATAAAAAGTAATTTATTTATTTCTTTTGTAAATGTTTTATCAACTGATTTATTTTGAAAACTTTTTCTCAAATATTTCTCATCGAACCGTATAATTTACCTACTTTAGAAAACAACACCTCATTTAAAAGTCAGATTTTATAGAAGATATCTCTCCCTCGTATTTAACAGAAGACGAAATGTGTGAGAAAAGTCTTCGACATTAACTAATGATGGGAGTTTCGAATGTTGTGACTGAAAAATTCTCCGAAGACCTTTTCCAAAAGGTCAAATGTAAACACCCCCTTTTGAGTTTTTCTTTTGTCATTGTGTTGGTTGACTCATAAATTGTCTTTGTATCCTCATAATTTACTGGAAACGTTCTCAATAATATTGTGTTTAATATTTTTTAGATTTTATTTTCATTGATAATGACGTACCTAAATAATACTTATAAGAATATTTCACCTTGTGAAAATATTTTTATATATTGAGATAATTTCAAAACTTTTTCGTTAGCACAGTGGATGTTCATATTTATCAATTAACGCATTCTCAGAGGCAAGAATCGAACGCATCCTCAGAGGCAAGATTCGAACGCATGTTCAGAGGCAAGAATTGAACGCATGTTCAGAGGCAATAATCAAACGCATCCTCAGAGGCAAGAATCTGACGTATCCTCAGAGGCTAAAATCAAACGCATCTACAGAGGCGAAAGCGTGTTCGGCTAAAGCGCTTAGGCTCATTACAGTTATTCTCGTTTGTAATTTAATTGTAATCTAATTTAATTTATAATATTGAGTTTAATTTTTGTATCTATAAACAGAGACATTTGATCAAACTGTTGCTTTCTTAAATATATCCTTTTACAATAAGTAAACGTAAAAGAAGTCGGTCTTGACAGGATTCGAACCTGTTTACTCTGAATTTCTAGTTCAGTGCGCTAATCGTTTTGCCTTTTGACTCTTCAAATGTAGTACCTAGTTGTTTTTGTATAGAAATGTCAAAAAAATAGGCATTATGATTAATTTATGAGAATAATTCAAAACACAAAATAAAGCATGTGTATAAATGGAGCCAGAGATGATAGTATTTATTTTTATTATTTAGCCAAAGTTTTCAATGAAAGGCAATAAACGTTGCGCAAATGCATACAATTGTCACGTAAGCCTGCTGATGATATGTCATAGCAGACTTTTCCAAACACATTTTATGTTCATTCTCTATTGCGATATAATTAATTCTTCAAAAACAAATATTATCTGTATAAATTATTTAAATTTTATATATTTAGGCACTTATTAATAATAAATAATTGTTTATGGTACATTCTGATCTGGAGACCTTCTGCGTTTTATGCCTTCGTCCCATATTTTTGCATCTAAACGTTATTTTGAACAAGTTGTAGTAGTAGAATATTACAAATTTCAATATCACATAACGGCCGCGACCCAATAAAGTAAAGAGACTAAATTTTCCCTAAAGTTTATCCATTATTAGTACCTAAACGAATCCACAAGAATACCCTTGGCTCGGTGGTGTATAAATATTGTAATAGCTTGCTTGCCTTGCCTTGTCTTCCTATATTAAATATGTTCGTAACTTCATTTTACAAAATCTTAATAATTCGCAGGTAAAGTAAAATATTGAGACTGTTCTGTAAAACTAAGAGTGCCAGTCTTTTCCTAACACACAACCTTTGCCTCGACCAATTTAAATTTAAATAGTTTTATGTCAATTTTCACTAATTCTTAGGATTATATTATTACAGTGAAAATAACCAGTAGGTACCTATTATTTTTTTGACAAATTTTTAACATCTCAATAGAGGCGAAGTTGGAATATTATAGGAAAACCAGGAACTCAAGGCACCTACAGGGCTTACGGCCTGTCATCGGCTGGTTTACGTGATCACTTTATGCGCTTGCGCAACGTTCACCAATTATGCCTTCTTATTGTATTCCCTTGTCAATGCAACTTTGAAAGTTCTGTATATTTTAATAATGAGAATCTGATCGTTTGAAAATAAGCTGTTTTTACCATCGCCATCTATGATGTAACGAAGACACCTTTTTGTAACGCTATCTATTGAGAATTTTGTTCTTTTTTGTAAACAACGAAAGCATGCGGTCATTATAAGCAATTTTTAAAAATATTCCAATTAAAAAAAATATATTTCAGAATTAAATTTAAAACCTTCTTATTGAAATGATATGTGTACCTTTATTTATCTTATTTTGTCCAACTTCATATTTCCATTATTTTTAGACAGACTTATAAAAATAAGGTGTGTGATACTATGCTTCATTTTACCATCTTGACAAGCATAATATCACACAGCTATCATAGTATGCCACTTTATTATTGAGTCCAATTCCTTCAAACTATTGATAATCTGCGATTCAAACGAACTCAATGTAAGGTGCCTTGCCTTCTTGATGGCATATTCTTTTGACACAGGTCTAGAATATAGCCAAGTCATTTTAAGCCTTCAAGGCTTTCAAGCGAAGCTTATAGTCTACTAGTTCTGGACACAGTGTAGTTCATTAAGAAGTCATCATCATCACCAATGGCGCTACAGCCCGGTGTGGGCCTTGGCCTCCTCAAGAAACTGCCTCCATCCCGCACTGTCGACAGCGAGTCTCCTCCAATTTATCTGTCCGATCGCTCTTATATCGCCCTCGATGTTGTCCAGCCATCTCATCCTAGGTCTCCCTCATTTAGAAGTAGGTACTATATATTATTCTGGATGGTTGGAAGAGATTGTGTAAGTGCAATACGCCCGCCAGTGTGCAACATATTTGTTTATATTGTCATGTTCAAAATGATGGGTAAATAAAATAAAAATGTTTTTCATTTAATGCAATGCCAGCTCCACATATCAACCCCAACCTCGAGCATTTATTGTTTGGGGGCAGGTGTAACAAAGCAAACCATAAGGTTTTCTTTAATTATTCAAGTGATCAGAAGGAAATGAATTTAAGTGTTCTAAAATGAGTTCAAACACTTACCTCCAAAAGTATAATAAAGAGATTTTATAACAATGCGAGAACTGACAATCTATTAAATAATGGAAGAAACTTCGTATCAAATTGTGGTTATTTCACATAATTCATTACAAACAAATTAATATGATTTTACTGAATAAATTTATTAAATACAAAAACTGAGAATTGAATCGCCATGAACCGGACCGTCCGGTCACGGATCTGGAAGAGGCCGAATGACGATTGGTAGCTTTGTTAGGGTTAACATAGCTGAGGTGCGTTAGGATGATAGCCGTGCATCGATTAGGGATGGTGACCGAAAATAGTGATGGGCAATGGCTACAATTGTTCTTATTCGAAATTCGTTTGAAATGTTGAAGTGTAGCGTCGTTGCGGAGATCTCTGTAACTAATTACGAAATAATACAATATTGCTGGTGACCTACCAGGTATTTTTATTATTGTAATGTATTAGGTGGTGTGACAAGTTAATGTTAGTAGAATATGTACAGTGGAGTGCATTGTTTCTCGCTTTCCCGTTGCGTCATGGAGTGGTTAGTAGTATGTAGGTACCTTGTTAGGTGTCTCTGTCTCTCCCAGTAATGGACTTAATGAGAACAAACAGGTTTTGTGAGTTGTCGCTGCTGTGACCGCTGGTTACGTGCGGCGAGTTCCTGCGATATTTGCCAGGCAGATAACGACCGAACGTTCCGTCTCCGATTCGGTCATAACCGATCAGAAATTCAGCATTTTTACTTATTTATTGGCGTTTGGTTTTCTATGATTACACCACTAGATCTATGGAGTGATTGTATGTATGTATTTTTGTTTCTTTTTAAAGTTCTATATATTCCTATATATTGCCTAATCTATAGTAACGTATAAACAACTATTTCAATTTTCCATATTATAATATAGTTAACACTTTTTTTCCTTAAAACTCTCAATTGTAAATAGTAATTGGTTAATTGAGAATCGTAGTACAATTATACAAAAATATTGAACGCGTTCAGCAAAATTGTAGAGGTGTCGATATTATTTAAAATGTAATTATTGTAAATTGAATTTAAAACACTCACTCGCAAAATAAGTCTAAAAATAAAATTTTATGACAAAGAGTTATTCTATATTTTAATCTATTTTTTTCTGTTTTATTTACAGAAAATGTTCAGAAAATCGACAGAATTAAATACTAGTTTAGTCAAAAAGATTAAACTAGTATTTTAATTCTGTCGTAACGGAGTTTGACAAGGAATTGTCCGCAAATAAACTTATTAAATAATGTCAATAAAAACGTAATACCAAATATTAAATATTAAACTAGTATTTTAATTCTATCGTAACGGAGTTTGACAAGGAATTGTCCGCAAATAAACTTATTAAATAATGTCAATAAAAACGTAATACCAAATATTAAATATTAAACTAGTATTTTAATTCTATCGTAACGGAGTTTGACAAGGAATTGTCCGCAAATAAACTTATTAAATAATGTCAATAAAAACGTAATACCAAATCGATTATCGTATTAATTATTGTTTCTTGTTATTTTATCAATGTATTATTTTCTTTTCAAATGTATTTTTATTTATTTTTACAAGCATTGAATACTGATGTTTTGGGAAAGGAATGAAAAAAATAACTAGTGTTTTAAACTGTATTTACCAATAAAACACTTTCTTACGATGATTTACTTTATTCAATTCCGTTTCGGTCGGTTGAGAATACTGCGACTGTAGTCGGTCAACCTATATTAATTTAAGTTGTATTGTTGACCCATGTATTGGTTTCCATGTCACATGTGTTCTGTGTCCGATACACCGGCCATACTAGGTGGTTGGTATATTTGCCTTATGTACGTGCCTTTGATTGGTATGCAAGGTATATTCTACACCCTATAGTACACAGCTATCATACGCCTGTATCAAGATTTACGTTTGTCGCCATTTTTTATCCTTTGTTTTCTCTTCGGCTGTGATAAGAATGTATATTTATTTCTCCAGTAAAAATGTAAATAATTAAATTGATTGTGTTTTATATTATATTGCAGTGTGTGGTCGGTGATGTCATATTTTAAAGTATTTTATTGTAACAAATCACAGAAATAAAAAAAAGGAGCAGGAATCCTTTCATGCTTCGTTATATTTTCATTCACAGTGTGATCGTTTTGACTGATAAGAGGTAATAATCAGCCGAAACGATTGTCATGTAAAAGGAAATATATTTTTGTTACACCTCAATCACTAAATCCGTAATTTAAAATAAAACCCTAAGACGGTAGAAAAAATAAAACGAGTGGGCTTGTGGCCAACGCTAAACTCCTCACTAACAAGTCATTCTATCAAAGTATTCAAAATTTGTATTCAACATTTTTGAATAATTTATAAATTATTAAATTATTTTTTTATTTAAATATTTTATTATGAAAACTTGATAACTATTCAATGCCATTTTATGAGAGTGGTGTGCCTTTTTACCAATTTGAAAATAAAAATTTCAAATTTAAAGTTTCCTAAGCTACTTTGAAATATTTAAAAGTTAAAAAAAATTGAGAAGCTCTATTTTGATATCCTTTAAAATCTAATGGGGTCTATGCGAGTATTAGATATACATATTTGCAAAATTTGAAAAGAATGGAATGAGTACCTATTTTAATCAGATACATTGTGCACACATACACACAGACACATTGTGATGAAACTTTCAGAATACAATCTCAGCATGATACTAGTTGATAATCTGCAATAAAAAATACCACGAAAAAATGCGAAACCATAACTCCCCACTATATCCCCTTGGGTTAGTGAGGAGTAAAAACGTATATCCATTTAAAATATATTCTTTAAATTGATTTTCGTGTGGTATCTTGGTATATTATGTAAGAACGAAGTTAATGTCACCCAATTAATTATTTTTAAAATATGTGTTATTTCTTCAACATTATAAAATATAAGCGTACGTTAGCATAAATGTGATAATTTTTCTATCATCATCCATTACGAACGATACGGAACAAAATATTTCGTATTAACCGCGTCTAGGGAGGGGCGTGCAACGGAATAAGTTTCGATACAATCGTGTTTGTTCACACACTTAATCGAAAAAAAAAATACTTAGGTACTCTCGTTTCGATAAGATTGGTGTACCTACCTACCCATGCAAATAGCCGTATATCTTGTTCATATGTGAAGGTAAGCGAGGTACCTGGCCCGATTAGATTTACGTGGGCTTATATTTATAGTTATAATAATGCAACCGCAACACGATTCCATTCGTGCAGATGCCGAAAAGTGGTAAGAGGAGAACAGTTGAGATAGTTGATATCCAGAACCAATATCCGTTTCCTTTTGCCGCCGAGTTTCTCATCCCCTGGTAGGTACTCGGCACGTGCTCCACTCCAGGGATGATACTTTCCCACCCCTATTATTATAATTTATCCCGCGTATGTAATTCAAATGTCTCTTTAAATTATTATATTATCTGTAGCGTATTCAACGTGGGTAATGGTTTTGATTTATAAATGTGCTTCTGCTGGAAGTGGGTCATCACATCATGTCTGAAAAGTAAGAATTTCTTAAAATGAGTAGGCCGAAAATAGTTATATTTTATATTTTATTTAAATTCATGGAACTTTATCGTATGCCTTTTCTAATAATCATACAGGTTATGCATTGTGGGATTTTTGTGTACACAGTTTCCTAATTGTGTTTATTTTGTTCATATATTTTGTAATATAGTGTGTAACAAAATAAAAATAAATAAATAGCTATGACAAAGATCAAAGTCAAAGTACCATACCCTTCTCCAGACTCTTCTATCTTACATTTTTCGCTTCATTCACGTCCATGTATCATCTTATACACGCTCTTCTATTTTTCTTACTTGAAAGTCTAAATAAACTACTAAAGATTGTGATGATTTTGATTATTTCATTTGAATATATTTATTTGTTTATTATCTTTTTGAACATATTATAAACAAATATACTGCACCCTTGTGGGCTTATTGCCATTAGGTAATTTCTTCCAACCAACCAATGATAATCTTAAGAACATTTATCAACTTTTACGTACATAATTTTTTTTAATAAAAAATGAATATGTCCTTGTTAAACAAGTACATATACATCTTCCTACGTTCCCTAAAATAAGCAAATAAATGCTTGTGCTTAGGTGTACGAAATCTGTCGAGGCAGGATTCGAACTCGCGACCACTGGATTACTATCCCAGCGCGCTAACCGCTCTGCCACTGACCCATCTAAAAAAGAAATATGTATGATGGGCTGAATTTTAATATGTTCATTGAATCGCCAGCAGAAGCACATTATTTTTTTTTCTTACTTGATAAATTTTACTAATATTATTTTAATTTTTTTGGAGTTTTACCTCTAAAAACATTTTGGTATATTCACCTAGAACAATTTTATTTATTTCTATCACTTTTTATTTATCCTGTTTGCAACTATGAGGTATCCCTGGTTAGCTGACAAATGCCATAATATATAAAGCCATAAACTGAATTAAATCCTATCTCAATACGCAGATTTTAAAGCTCCGTGAACAGTATACGGCTTCCATTGATTTATTGCTTTGCTTTTAGCTTGGATTGGGACTATTGTTTTTCAATTAAATATTATTATCCTCCGAAGCTTTTTCGTCGTGAAAATTGAGATATTTTTATATATATCGAAGTTGTTTTCCTCTAGAAATTGAAGCGAAGTAATTATTGAGTTCTGATTATGATTTTGGCTGAATAGGGAATTTATTGCATTTTATGAGATAATGTTCATTTTCATCTTAGTTTTTTTTGTGCATTTTTTCATGAGATCATTAAGAAAAGTATATAACAAAAAAATGCATAATCTCAACGTACAACGACTTGTGACAAAATAATATCAATATTGATTGTACAGACCTAAAAATTATTAACTTTATCATCATACCAAACAGACGAACAAGGCATACCTCAACTTTATTTTTAGACAAAAAAAACACTAACGCCGCGCGCCGCACAGAATTCGCCAATGTACCGATTCCTCACCACATTTAAGAATTTAAAAAACAATCAGGTATGTGGACGTATTTTGTATGTCCAGGGCCCTTTTCAGGAGCCACATTAGACAGCAATAATTCATTGTATTGTTACCAGCAGTGAGTACAACATGTATGTAACATGAAATCAAAGGTGGGCTGAGTAAGTTACAATTACTTAAGTTCTTCTTATTTATTATATTTCATTAAAAATACGTTACCCATTTTTTTAAATAAATAAAAAAATATGTACATAAGGAAATTATGCAAAATAAAAATTAATGTCATGAACTGGTTTCAACATATTGATAGGATAACGATGAACTTTTGATGACATGACCATGTGAATGATATTTTGAAAGATAAAACTACAATAGGCTTACAAAATTGGCGAGCATGCATGAAACGATGAACGAGTGTTTGTTACTCGTTTCTCTGCCTACTTCGTTAGGGACATGGCTTGTAGGTATTCAATATGTATGTGTCCTTTAATTTGTTTATATTATAATAAACAATAACAAATTATTTATAATATTTTGAACTGAACACAACTCTTCTTAAAACTTTGACTTTGACTTTTTCTGATATAACAGTTTAATGAAAAACTTTATCATTTTTCAACGTACGTAGTTTCCTGTGGTGAAAATTGTCGAATCTTCAAACGTTGATATTTTTGTTATGAAAATCTACACTGAACAAAATGAATTCACTAAATTTTGACAGTTCCATAACACGCCAATGATACAAAATGGGTTTCAAATATACAAAAACTATTCGAATAACAGAAAAGCTGGTAATTTATCTGTTTTTTTTTTATATTTGTATCAATCTAATAATGCCTTATATTAATTGTTTATATCTTCAAATTAATTAAACGAATTCAAACTACATAATTACTGTTTTGGGGGTTTGCAAGAAGTGACTAGTTTACTGCTATTTTTCCAGAGCAGAGATATAAAATTAAATTTCCAATGATCATAATGAAATAAAACAAATCTGTTTTCAAAATATCCGCCGAGTATTTTAACTATATTAAAACAAATTTATTCAAAAAAGACAAAAGATTATTCATATTTCAATAATTATACATAAGTTATAATTCCATTGTTTCATGTTTTTATGTATACACCAGTGCCATTTTTAAAAAGCTTTTTTTTACTCAATGATACAATTTGATACGAAATGATCTCGTTTTGAATGTAAATATCCTCACAACATTCTTTTATTCTTTCAGTTGATATATAAATATAATGTATATTTTTTCCATCTGTTTAATAACAAATAATTATCGTACTCTTTTGTTGGTTAATGTTTCACAAAGAAAGCTGGATTTTTGATGTTCTCGGTTCGAATTTTGTTTTTGCATTACCCTGTCACGACTCAGTGAATTGGTGTGTGAATCTACTGTATATTTGAATAATTATTGTCAAGGAATTTGTATTTTTTGTTACAGCCGTAGAGCTCAGTATCGTTTTCGGACAGAAAGAGACTGAGTTTTTTTGTTGTTGTTAATTATTAACTGTTTAAGCTGTTAAAATTATTGTCACCATTGTCAGATTTAAATTTAATTTTTGTTTTATAATGAGTTTTCCTTCTGAGATTGGACATGCTTGTTATTAAGAAAATAATATAAATAGTTCAATTTTGTTAATTTATTACTGGATCGTTAATGAATGAAACTCAGAGCAAATGTGTCTTTACATATTATGTAGTTGTTTTTTGAAAGTCGTCATTCTGTCTATTTATCTCAATCGGTATATAGTAAAGGAATAATTAAAAAATATAATACGTTAACAATAATAATAATGATGCAAATACTTTGCTTAATACGACTTATTGAGTATAATTAAACACTAATGTCGATGGGAGGAGTGCACTCCCGAAACTAGTAGTGTTTAATTATACGCAATATGTGGTAATTAGCAAAGTATTTGCTTCATTATTATTATTGTAATCATGGACTACCACAAAGTTACCGTCAAATCTATCAATCTTATAATACATTTACTTTGTTTATTTTCACTCTATGTTTCTTTTTGGTACTTAACTCTTTACAAGAACTACAGTTCTCTTCTTCGGGTGAGGATAAACTGTATAGTTTTTTATTTAAAGATTTTTTTCGATGTACTAGTTTTTATTTCTTGCCTCTCCCAATTGCTAAGCTTTGAGCTATAGTTGTTTTTTTTGTCTATTGTTTGCAGTATTTAAAGTTCACAAGTCTCAGATAGGTATTGCGGGGCTTGAATAAGAATATCCTCGAATGTTTTAGCCATATCTTGCACCCTATCTTTTCGAAGCACTTAAACCGATGAAGTTTTTTTAGATGGAGAGAAATTTGAGAGTACTTAGAAGCACCTGCGATAACTCTAGCAGCGGTATTAAAAACATATTGTAAAACTGTTTTTTTTTGCATGTTGGTACGTAGCTAAGGTTTTTTTTTATATTCAGATAATTTTCAACCGAGAATTCTTCCTGAACGGAAACAATTCCATACGTTCTAACAAGTTTATAAGAATTTATAATCTTGAGCCGGAGAATGTGATTTATTCTTTCTTGAAAGAAAATAGAACCACTCAAGATTCTGTTTGGCTCAGAGACGATTATTAAAATTAAGTTGTGCGTGCTCACAAGCTCCGTAGTGATTTATTCATATGACAATTTCACTTTTATGATATTTTGATATCTGTACAGTAAAAGTATTCACTTATTTAATATAATGTTTTTATATTTTTATCGTGAAGATGTATTGGACCGCATTATTAAATGATGGCCTCAGTATCTCTCACAAAGACGCGATTTATCCGAGTTTTATGATTGAATGCCATGGAGTCTAAAATTTATGATTATAAATTATCTGTTTTTAATGGACAATTCTTAGAGTTTCACCACAATATATCCGCCAGTTATTCTTGGATTATATCATTTTTACTCTCCACACTATGGAATAGGGGAGAGTCATGATTTCGCAAAATTTAAGCGTATTTTTTTGCATCAATTTCTCAATGGGTATCATGTAGAGAATGCACACTATGAGTTTCGTCGTGATGTGTTTGTGTGTATGGCGTATAAGCCGTACGCCGTAGCATTTTTTTCATTTGATATTAATAACAATCCTCGCTGGAATAGCACCGCCAAATATCCGAAATGCTATGAAGTAACGGTTAAGCTTTTTTTTGTAACGCCATCTATTAAGAAATTAGCAATGAAAACAACAGTCCTTATAAATGAGATGACGGTGTCTCGCACAGATGTCACCCCTGAACTGAGCCAGAAATATTATTTCATTTTTGGCTTGTTTGCCTACTTGTACCAATGTGTATGTATATCGAATATTTTTTTAATTGCATATACGCAAACATTGGATTTTTTCCATGGCAATAGTCAAGTTCCTCATTTTCAAGGTGAATTGTTACACACTATTCAAATATAAAGAACTTTCAAAAATTACATTGATTGGGGAACTCAATAAGAAGGCATAATTGGTGAACGTTGCGCAAGCGCATAAAGTGATCACGTAAACCGACCGATGACAGGTCGTAAGCACTGTAGGTGCCTCGAGTTCCTAGTTCTTCTATAATATCCCAAATTCGTCTCTATTGAGGTGTTAAAAAAGTTTATCAATAAAAATTATTAATTTACATTAAAATTTATTCTAGATGGTTTACTTTGTTTTATATTTAACAAATTGTTTTTAGGTTTGTAAAATGTTTCTTATATTTTTAAGATGTTATTCGAACAAAAATATTTTATTTTATGTTGTTTTAAAAAATGTTTTTATTGAATCAATTTTCTTATCCATCCAATGTTGTGATTGATATTTATTTAGAATTACTCTCCCTGATTCGATTTCATTGTGCATTTATCGAAATAAATTTTTACAACCAATTGAAATGATTTCATTTTGATCGGGAATTTCTAAATGTTAAATATAAAATTTATTTCTAAAAAGGTAGGTATGTTTTTTCATCTATATTAATATTTTGTTTCTCTTTGTTTTCAGGTCAGTGTCTCTTTAATTAACAGCGAAATTTCATTACATTACTTGTATTGATTCAATGAACTAACGTGAGGACTTTGGGGTAAGATTTCATGCAATAGGTACTCTATAGCAAATAAGTTTTTTTCATAGTAACCGTAAAATGATTATATAAATCTCTTATGATTATTGATCCATAAGAGTATTTAGGATCTCTTAATCCATTAAAGAATTCTTGAGATAAAGTTTCGCAAATTTGACATCGTCTATTGTCTTATTAATCACATATAGCATGTCACGAAAGAAAAGACTTATTATTTCGACAAATCTTGAAAGTACTACAATTTCATTACTTAAATATATTTTAGCGCTATTGATTTTAATAATAGGTAGTAGTTGTCGTGCGGATAAAAATTGTTTAATGAACTTGAAAAATAATTAAATAAAAAAAATATTTATCAATAATCTTTTATACGACTTTTCAGGTGTTATAATAAGGGTTGTAATAATTTTATTATAGGTAATAAAAAATAAATTTATGTGACATTATGTGTTGTCAAAAAAATAAAGAATTCTTTTTCGTCTGTATCAGCTTAAGAAGTCGTAGCTAGAAGAATTTTATGGTTTCATAAAATATTTCCATCATATGGATTTAGCATCTATTGAAGCGTTTTATGCAATGTTTGCACAAATTCGAGACGTAGACGATTATGTATTCATGAGCATTCTTATCTATGTCTTACATTGTTGATTTCATCCAATAGTTGAATTTTATCGCACGTACTCGATGATGTATGATCCTGCACCTATATTTTGTCTGAATATATATTTTTTATCAGCATATTTTAAAATTTATTTCAATACATCTTTTTTATAATCCGTGTAAGCGGAGAATTTATTGCTAAATGACCATCTTCTAATAAATTCCTAATAAACAGTGTTTCCAGACCAAATACGGAGGTTTTTTTTTAGAGAAATATTATTATTTTATTTATAAAATACAATTTTTAACATTCGATAAAAAAAAACAATAATAAAATATCATACTGCCCTTAGCCAGAATGCAAGAACTCGTGTGTAATGGAGACATTGAAAAACAAAAATTTATATCTACAGAATTATTGAGTTTGGCGTAGAGCTGAATGTAGATAGGGGATATGAAAAATCGGACAGGGGGAACATTTTAAGAAGAGGAACATAAAAGTGCCTCAACAACAACGATTTCTCTGAATACATATAATAGAAAGTAACCACAATATAAACAATGCAAAAGTTAATAATTTTACAGAATGAGACTAAAACAAAATTATTAAGAATCAAACTTTGAATGTAGATAGGGGATATGAAAAATCGGACAGGGGGAACATTTTAAGAAGAGGAACATAAAAGTGCCTCAACAACAACGATTTCTCTGAATACATATAATAGAAAGTAACCACAATATAAACAATGCAAAAGTTAATAATTTTACAGAGAGAGACTAAAACAAAATTATTAAGAATCAAATTTTTCGAATTTAAAAAAGCCTTAAATACACAACAAAACATTATCAATAACCAAGTACAACCCCCCCCTCATCACCTCTTTTTACTATATTTTTAAAATTGTCAATACTGACGGTGTTTACTATATAATAATTAATGTCTAGAACTTCATTATACTAGGTATTTTTTACCAGTTGATAAGGGCCTAGTCAGCCGAAACGGTCATCCTATTATAAGGAGAATATGCATGTGGAACCATAATCATTTTTGTTTGATTAAAAAATACCTAGTCTTCTTATTATGTATGATTGTCGTGGAAATCGGTCGTGGCAGGATTCGAACTCGCGACCACTGGATTACTAACCCAGCGCTCTAACCGCTTTAACACCACCCATCTAAATCATAATATCACATAAAAATATTATTTCGTTTTCGTATTTTATTGCATTCCATATAATTTTCAGTTAGATTTAGTAAGTCTTCATTGACAATAGCTCTATAAATTGAATGAAAATTGGTTTCAGAAAAAAAATTATCAACACCTTTGTCATTTGAGAATTAAAAGTAAGTTTATTATGTATTCGCATTCGATCACATTTTAAAATAAATTATGTTTTTAACATAATTTAACATACTTAGTTGTATGATTTTTACGACATATTATTATTCTTTGTGCTGAAAATTTTCGCGTTTAATGTTTCTTTTGACAGCTCATACCATCTTGGTTATGTGAGCTCTGGTGTATTCTTAGGTCTTGTTAGACACACTGACACCAAACTCTCCATCCAATACGCTTCAGTCTGTACCCACCTGAAGAAGGGAACGGTTGGTTGCCGAAACATATATTGCGATAAAAAACGTAAAATAAATAGTGGAAAAAAACAAGCTATCCAGTGTGTTTTATTTAATATTCTAGACATTCTGAATAACTGTTCATGATATAATTATGTATCCTCTTGGAGAATTTTGTCGGTGTCAGCATATTCCATTATTCCTATTTTGTATAATAAATTGTACTTTTGTTGCACAATTGCATTATTGTTATTCTATATTGTTTATGTAATTTAAAATAAATAAATAAAAAAAACTGACTCAAATATGAATAATTAGATTTAAGTCAGATACACATTCACTCGCAATTGAACAGATTATTGTCATAAACGCTTCTCCCAATATTTGTTTTCTCATCAATCACTTTTGACTTTCGTTTGGTGGCCACGAATTTTGGTGTAATTTTTCATTCCTGGTGTTTAAAATCACGCAATCAACAGAAGGTTATTAATTGCTTCAGATGTGTTTTTTGACACCGGCTAAAGAGGCGTTGACGAATTATAATAGAATTGATATTAACCCTTAAAATGTGGCGTTGTCATAATATACAATATCACTAAAAAATCGAGTTTATTTGTGATTATTTTTCCGTGTGTCGTTTTGCTTCACATATAAACTGACATTATTTCCATCGAATATTTTTCAGTAATACGCAAACATTGGATTTTTTCCCTGTGGGGAGTCAATAATATTTTTTGATAAATTTTTAACATTATTTTTATTTTTGAGTTCCTGGTTCTCATATAATATTTCAACTTCGTCTTTATTGAGATGTTAAAAAAATGTCAACGACCTTAAGTATTTCATTTCAAGTACAATCTTAATATTGTATTTTTTTTACTTTTTTTCGCTTAATGAAATTTTTTTTAGAACACAGCTCATATATCAGATCATCACACATATATTATATAATACTATACAAATATTTATTTATTACTTCTCGGGAAACTAACGGGTACTAATATTTTTACATATCCAATAACAAGTTGCCACATTCTGGAGACTTATTATATTAATCGTCTCACATATCCAGAATAAAAATACAATTAAAAACTGTGTCTCCACCGGGAATCGAACCCATGACTCTTGGATCATCAGTCAGATACCTAATCAGCTGAGCCACGAAGCCACGATAAACTATTCATAAAGATAGTTATTTTACAAATACTATAAAAAAAATAACGTGTTCCTTAAACTTTGAATTACGTAATATTTTGAGCGTCATTCTAGAAATATAATATTAGTACAAAAATAATTGTGATTGTATAATATTTGCAGGTATTTGATATTGTGATATTATGTGTTGTTTGTGTGTGAAAGTATACGTATTATGTAAAATATAAAAATGTTGAATTTAATTTTTGCTGTCAAATGTTAGTATTTTATAAGTTTTATTTGCAATCAGTTTTGTGGAGAAATACAATATTTTTATTGTGATTGCTCTTGGCCTTCAAATGTGAACACTTACCTAGTAGCCAATGATATGTAGTGTCTACAGTTGGACACCAACTTCTCGTTTTTGTATGTGTGGCAGACCACATCTCGAAATTTCTTTCGAGCACGCGCCTAGCGACGGCAAGAATATTTGTTTGTCGCTATGCCGAGTTCATCGCCCGCGATGTCAAACAAGCAACAATAATCTTCAACTGGGTATGACAGTTCAATGAAATGGTCTAGAAAATTCGAGGACATTGAACTTTCTACCCCCGGCGCAGCACTATTTATGGGAGTGTACACCTGTACTCGTCGTCACTTCATTCCGTCACTTCGTTTCGTCACTTCGTTTCGTCACTTCACACCGCCGTTACGACCACGCGACCACTGGTCACTTCTCGACCACGCCGTCTCGCCGACACTTCGTCTCTCGATCCCGAGAGCATTTCGTCACACTCGCTAGCTCGCTCGTTATACCTACTCATAGTGAGAAGTTCCTTTGTAAGTTATTTTATCAATTGTAAATTTACCTTTAAGCAAACTATTAATTATGATCAATATACTCATTGTAAGTTTGAACCTATTTTTTCTTCTTCTTTCTAAACCACTGTCCTTGTGTTCTTATTTCAAATCATATCAAAAACATATCCACTTAATTGAGATATAGAAAAGTCTCTTTATTGGTACCCCCTCTGGTTACCAACTATCTTTATTAGTAACCCCCCTGGTTACTAACTACGCTTGATTAGTAACTACTCTGGTTACTAATCAGCTAAACTAATTAAATACGCTTGATTGGTAACCCATGTGGTTACCAATCAGTTAAATATGTATAAAACTCTAGTTGGTACAGAACATATTTAACTAATGAGAAATAAACCCACCAGTCCCCAACTATTTTCTACATAATAAATATAAAATCATGTTTGTATGAGTGTCCCAGATTATAATCAATTTGTTTAAAGTTAAACCTTTTAAGATTGTGTTGTATTCTTGGGCTGCATATTTCATTAAAATGATAGTGATTACTTAAATGGGTCGTATAAATCATTGCTTGGATCAAAACAATCTTTTGTGTAAGTGAGGACGATGCCGTTTGATGGAGTAATTGATGAAGAGATTAGAATAAATTAAAAGAATAATACCGGCGACAGATGAGGGTGAGATACACCTAGAGTGAGGTACAATAGCTGGGAAATATTTTTCAAGAGAAAGTAGGAATAAGAAGGACAATGAGCCATTAAGAGTCATTGTTGAGACAGATCACATAGAAAATAAGGTAACCATTACTCATTTCTTTATTTTATATTATGAATTGCCTCGCGGTGGGTTTTAAAAATGTGCTGTGTTGTGTGATCTTTTCTGGAGGATCTATATCTCTTTCGTCCTACGAAGACAAGATACAGACCATACTCGAAAAATCGTTTCACTTATAAATTCATAAGTATTATTTAAATTTTTACAAAAAAATGAGATTTAGTTACTGCTATAATGTACATATTTTTTTATAGAAAATTAAATTATCTAGTTGGGATGTTTCAGCGTTTTTCAAAAAAATATAGGCATTTAAACACAAATTTATCAAAAATGTTTCAGAAACTCTAATTTTCTTTTAAAAATTAATTAGAGTTTTTGTATTTGTCTATATTTATACCAATTTTCAGCATCCAAAATTATGTGGTTTATGAGATATACGGAAAAATAAAGTTAATATTTTAAAGTTGATAACCCCTGACTGAAACAAAAATTCGAAATTCTGAATATCAAATATTATAAGGGACACACACAGACACACTATAATATGTTCTGCTCTGAGAGTTAATCCATTTATGGAATATATACCATGAAAAATATAGTCCTTGCCATACAAATCTCGCGTATCATGGCTTAATACTTTGTCGATGTGTCAGAGAAATAAATTGTCTTGAACAAATCGACAGTTGGAACAATGAAGTATCGAAAAAGAAACGTAAAGCTCGGATTGGTAAATGGAAACTATATCTCGCGAAGTGCTTTAACATGTTTAACGTCTAGTTTACATCTTATAACACAATAGAATTTCGTTGTCTTATTTTGTTATGTACAAGTTAGTGTTAATACAATGGGTCTTGGTTTATCTGTGTTTCGTGTAAACTGTACCTTATAGCGCTTCTCAATATGTATTTTTTTGTCAACATAAACAAATGTCGGAAATGGGCAAAATATTGACGTTCAATGTACCTACGTGTGTATCCAAAATTGCGAAAAGTGGCCAAGTCAGCGGAGACAAAGGCGATTTATGGCGAAACAGGAGGAGGAGCGAGCGCCACTTTTTATTTCATATGAAAGCTCGTAAATCATTTATAGATGGGGTGCTCTATAACAATGTTTGGACATTGGGACGTTCCGTTGGGATTATTCTGGGGGTACACAACTGCACACAATCGCCACAAAATACCCCCCCCCCCCCCCCCCTATAACCGAAATGTTGTTTTATTTACGATAACGGTATTTTTGCAATATATATGTTTCCATTACCCAATATTGATATTTCGGACGTACAACCATATTGTTTCGTAGAGTTACGACACGTTTGGACGTTTTATTTCTCTCGAAATTTAAATCAATACAGGTTTATGAAATCTGTTTGTAGGTTGACTTGAAATGAAACCAATTTCAAAGTGGCTAAGTTCGTTTATTGAATAATGCGTTGCATTTTTGTTGCGCTTTTGTGGCGTATTCATTTTTAAACAACACTTATATAGGAGAAGAAGAAAATACGTTAGTAAACATACAATGGGATAAATCAGGAGAATATCGTTATTCAGAAGGAATATCGTTATAAGTTATCTCACGTGGTCCTTTTTCAACCCTTTTCTTCAACTTCACTTGTACATATGTCTCTACTGGAATTTCGCAATCAATTTGTATCTAACTTCCCGACCAGTTAGAGCTTTGAAACATTCAGAATTTGTGTATTCCCGATGACAATGCGTGTTTAACTTGTTAGCTTGATTAATTTGATATTTTGATAAAATTGAACCAACAATTTTGTATTTTTGAACTTGAATTGTAATTGCTACATATATGCTGCATAATATTGAGGCGTTATTTATATCGTTATTTGATCGATTTTAATTTTATTCAATTTCACTAGTTCTTCAGAAGAAAACTTTGAAAGGGTGTCGTCTATTTATTTTTTCTGGTTTAATTGAGGATTATGAGGATAATGAGGTAAAGAGGATTCTTTACTCCAGATATGCAACGACTTCGCCATTTTTAAACAAGAAACTCTGACAGCACTTAAAGAGGTAAGGGAGTCCTTTTCTACACTAGAAAAAAAAGTAGATGATATTGAAACTAGACAACGGGGCACATATATACTTCTGCATGGTATCAAGGAAAGTAAAGATGAAAAGTTGTCAGAATCAATGCCACTTACCCTTCGCGACAGTCTTCAGCTGACAGCTATTCCCAGAATTTCTCACTGTTATAGATTGGGACCTCACAAAAAGTCCTCACGACCGATTGCTATTGCTTTCAATACAGCTGAAGAGCGTAACTTCATCTTTCAAAACAAAAAGAAACTAAAAGGCACTAACACTATGATAACCGAGTTTTTGACCATAACACGGCAGAAAGTTCTCACCGATGCAAGAAAATACTTCAATCCCCATAATGTATGGACCACACATGGTATTATCAAAATAAAAGTTAATAACTCAATACGTAACATAACAACATACAAACAACTACTTGATCTACAAAAGCAGCTTCCACAACGCGATACTTCGTCGGACAAAAACACACCCCGCGAACTAAGGCCGAGGAGACAGACATAAAATATAAATTATTCACGTCTAACCTAACACTGAAGATGTTTTTCTTTTACTTTTATACCATTATAGTATCAATTATATTGCGAATAGCGAATCATAATTTTAATTACATAACTGATATTTGTGTACACTTCATTGATCATAGATACGGATCGCACTACCGATTCTATCTGACAGGTGTACCACGACAACAAAGCGTACATAGATAATCTCTGTTTTTTTTTTATTTTAACAATACTCGCATTATTTTTTGGCGATATGTGTTATCTCAACGGCCGGCTTCTATTGAATTGTTTTATATAATTATATTGTTTCCATTTCTTTTTGGCCAATGTCAAGATATATTTTCTTTTTTACTATTACTTTTCACTTTATATTATTTTTTCTTATGTCTAATATACACAATATTTTTTTTTTTTGTATTTCATAAACAACTTATTTAATCTCTAGTGTAAAAATTGTGATATCCCCATTTTTTGTATTATTCCTATGCTTATTTTACTAATGTTCCAATATTTGATATTATTTTTATGCTTATTTTACTAATATTCAAATCTTTCTAATATACAAGAGTACTGACATTTCAGTTTTTTGGTTTTATTATTATTATTTATTTATTTAATATTGTACTTACATTCCAATTTTTAGTATTATTCTCATTCAAGCTTTGAAATCGTAGTACTATCTTTTATTTTCTCATTTAACTTATAGTGTAATAAGGTACCTACTGATGTGTTATTTTTTTTTTTTTTTGCATTATTGTTATTTTCATCTAATTCATAGTGTAATAAAGTACTTTTTAACATTGATTTTGCTATCATCTAATTATAGTATAAAAAAGTACTGATATTCCAATTTTTTAGTATTATTTTTGTTTTAGCTTTATACTATTATCTTCTTGTTACCATCTATACTAACTTTTAGTAATAAGATACCATTTATATATTTCTTATTTTCTCTCGTTTGTACCTATATTCCATTCTGACTCAAGTAACTAAAAATAGCCCGCTCATATATTTTTTTGTCAAATAAATTAAGAGTTATAAGCTTCTTAAAATAAAAATAGATTTTCTTTTTTTAACTAGATACTAGTGTTTTTGCTATATTTATTTGATTTGCATTGCTTCTTTCTTATTTTTATTTATTTAAAGAAAAAAATTGTGTTAAAATTTTTAGATGCACACTATGTTTAACAATACACCTTATTCATATTACCAAACCCCAATTTCTTCCTCATCCTCCTTAAGTCTCCAGTATTCCTTTTCTAGTGACTCAGACCCCAATGCATCGCTCTCCGACAACTCCATTGCCACACTCCCCCCAAGTCTTAATACTTTGCTGCAGACATCCTTTTCTAACCAATCCAAGAACTTCAATGTCTGTCATATTAATGCTCAAAGTATTCCACAACACTTCTCAGAGTTAGAATCCACTTTTTCAAATTCTCCAATACATGCTATCGTCATAAGCGAATCCTGGCTCAAACCTTCCTTACAATCCTCCCTCTTCTCCCTGCAAGACTACAATCTTATCAGAAATGACCGGATTGGTCGAGTGGGGGGAGGAGTTGGGATATACCTTAAAAATATATTTAAATACAAAATAATTTGCAAGTCCAACTCAGATGTGATTGGTACACCTGAGTATCTATTTATTGAAGCCTGTCTTCCTAGCTCAAAAATTTTACTAGGTGCTGTTTATTGCCCCCCACAAATAAACTATTTTAATGAAATTGAAACTACTCTCGAAAATCTATTGCCCTCATACGCACACCACATAATTCTCGGGGACCTCAATACATGCCTAGTGAAAAGTGATTATAGATCCTCTCGGTTGCTAAATCTAACAATGTCTCTCAACCTTCATATCCTTCCCCTTCAACCAACTCATCATACAGCTTCGAGTAGTAGTTTGATTGACGTTATGATCACTTCCCTCCCAGAGCGAGTAAGTACACACGGTCAACATACAGCGGCGGGCTTCTCTTCTCACGACCTTGTCTATCTCTCCTACAAAATCAAAAATCCTAGACCTGTCCCTCCACTTCTTCGCCTCAGATCTTTTAAACGTACCAACTATTCCCAACTCCTAGATGATGCGAAAAATATCGATTGGACTGCATTGTTTTCTGCGGAGTCCATCGATGAAAAGGTCGCCCTATTTAACAATAAAATATCTGCACTGTACGATATCCACGCTCCATTTAAAACCATAAAAGTTAAACGACCCCCTTCACCTTGGTTGACGGACGAAATCCGTAAGTCAATGTCTAGGAGGGATAGAGCACTAACCTTGCATAAAAGATCTCCGTCAGTAGAGCATTGGGAGGCTTATAGAGTACTCCGCAATCGATCCAATCAATTATGTCGAAACGCTAAACGTGCCTACATTACTCAGCATCTGGCATCAAACAATAATCCTTCCCAAACATGGAAATTAATTAACAGTCTAGGAGTTGGGAAAACTAAACAAAAGAACTCACCTAACGTTGACCTAAACGACCTTAATAAAAAATTTGTTACACCTCCTATTATTCTCGACCCTGCGGTCAAAGCTTTAACTCTGCAAGATATTGCATCGACTCCTCGTCCCCTGTTTCCCAAATTTGTTCTGTGTCCTACAATCGATCTTGAAGTAAAACAAATTATCAGCAACATTAAAACAAAATGTATGGGGTCTGACAACTTGGGCATTGACATGATAAAGCGTATTCTAGGTGGGATTCTTGCTACTATCACTCATTTGATTAACTTTTCCCTTTCCAGCAGTACATTTCCCTCTGTATGGAAAATGGCCACAATAATACCTCTTCCGAAAGTAAGCACTCCTTCTTCGTTCAAGGATTATCGTCCGATTTCTATTCTACCAGTCCTCTCCAAAGTCATTGAGCGCGTCGTATACAACCAACTTAACCGTTTTTTAGTAGTTAATAGACTACTTGATCCTTTACAGTCGGGTTTCCGCCCGGGCCACAGTACCACTACAGCCCTAGTCAAAATCACTGATGACATTAGGAACGCTACGAATGAAAGAAACCTCACTATCCTTACTTTACTCGATTTCAGTAGCGTATTCAACTCGGTTGGTTTTGACGTTCTCCTAGCAAGATTGTCCTCCATCAATATTTCACAGCAATCGCTCAAATGGTTTGAATGCTACTTGCGCGGACGCTCCCAACAGATCAAGACTACCAACGACTCATCAAACTGGACGGACCTTATAGCTGGTGTCCCGCAAGGAGGCATTCTTTCGCCTTTACTTTTCTCCATTTTCATAAACCCTCTCGCACAATCTATCAGATGTAAATATCACATATTCGCAGACGATCTCCAATTATATTCCCATTTCAAGCCTGATAATTACCTTCTCGCTGTTGCGACATTGAATGCCGATTTAAATTATATTCTAAATTGGACAAAAAAACACGGTCTTCAAATTAACCCTTCTAAATCACATTCAATATTAATTGGAGGGCAACGTCTGTTTCTCAGAACCACACAGTTTTCACCCATGCCTGAGGTGCTCCTTGACGACGTTATCATACCATTTTCTCCAGAGGTCAGAAACCTTGGTCTGATCATGAATTGTAATCTTTCATGGTCCGGTCATATAAAGGGAGTAAGCCAACGGATCTTTCGTACTTTTCATGGACTAAACCGACTTAAAAACTATTTACCAGTTAAGACTAAAATCACTCTAACTCAACAACTCATGCTACCATTACTTGACTACGCTGACGTTGCCTACCTGGATGCAACTGAAGAACAAATTAACAAACTCGAACGGTTACAAAATGTCTGCATTCGATACGTGTTTGGACTCAGGAAGTTCGACCACGTGTCCGAGAGCAGGCAACGACTGAACTGGTTAAAGATCCGTCAACGAAGAGATTCACATGTTCTTTCCCTACTCTACCAAATCCTTAATAACCCTCTTACACCCACGTACCTCAAAGAGAAATTCGCCCACTTATCCTCACATGGCCTTAACTTACGGTCCCAACATAATAGCACACTTACAATACCAATACACCACACCTCTACTTATACTTACTCGTTCACAGTTCATGCAGCTCGGATGTGGAATCTATTGCCGGAGAGTATCAGAGATGCCACTAATTTAATAGCATTCAAAAAGCGTCTGAAGTCACACTTTCTATCCACATAAACACAAATTCACGTCTTTTTCCCTTTATCCCTCTTCCTTTCTCCTCTCCTATCCTCCATCCAATAAACATAGTGTATCTATCTGATGTATTTTTTATTATTCTTATTTTTGTTCTTATTTATACATATATTATTTTTTGTTTCTTATATTTGACTTTGTATTTTTAAGTTATGATTGATTGATTTATTTAATTATTTTTTTTTTTATTCATTTATTATTTTTTTTTTCTATTTCTCTATTTGTATTCTTCTATCCCTGTTACTGGCTGTATTTACCATGGTGGTTGACTGGTAGAGATTGCCTGCGGGCAATAAGTCCGCCACGTTGTTTAAAACAATAAAAGTATTTTATTATTATTATTATTATTAATTGACTACATGTTGGTTGGAAGACTTAAAAAATTTATAAAATCTAATCGAATGAAAATAAAAAAAAATTATAAAATCTAATCGAATGAAAATAAAATTCTATTAGAAAATGCGCTTGTTAATATTATATATTCAAGATGTAGAGTCATAGTGGGTTATATATTTTTCGCACCATAAAGCTATTGAAAAGTTTTTACGATTTGTATGGTCATTTTCCAGCTTTCTAACTGTAATATTTAAATGTAGAATAATGATTGCATGTATGTGTTTCTACCATAATCGGTTAAGTGTCTCTTTTTACAATCATTAGGTATACTGCTTTTTTATTAGCTTTTAATTGGTTACAAAAAGTGAGCGGGAAAATAGCCATATAGACCGCGCCGTATCCCAGTCAATTTTTGTTGTAAGTGGCCGGGACGCGTTGTGCCAAAGTCTGTATGTTCAATGGGATCACAACCTTGGAAGATATATTATATTTCAATCTAGTACTTGTCCCAACAGTTCTTCCGCCAATCGAGAAATGTGAATCAATATTAGATGGTGGCAGAGCGGTTAGCGCGCTGGGTAAGTAATCCAGTGGTCGCGAGTTCGAATCGTTCCACGACCGATTTCGTTCACCTTTTGCACAAGCATTACTGCTTTGTTTCAGGAATGGATAAGGATATACAGGGTTACAGGTTTAGTCGTACAGAATATTAAAGGACGTTATTATTCAGGTCATTTCAGATGGATTTGATGCTAAATGTTAGGTCCGAAACTTAACCGTTATGGAGATATTGAATTTTAAAGATTTAAAAAAAAAAATTGGCTATTTTATCAATTTTTTACGGATTGGAGGTCTAAGGGTCAGTTTTTTTATGTATCTAGTTAGAGGGCATGTCAATTAATAAAAATGATTAACGAAAACTGAACCTACTACTAACAGCTTAAAAAGACAGCTCGACAACAGTTAGAATTAAAGAATTATCACAAAGTGTTTTTAACTTTGAAGCGCTTTGTTTGAAAAAAAAATTATGGAACTTATTCTGCAAACAATTGTAAAAACTTCTAAGTTTCTTTAGCTATTCAAAAAGCTATAACACTTGCTATTAAATAGTCAAACCATTGACCAAATAACAGTTAAGGTAGTAGGGGGGACATTTTACTTCGAGGATTTTACTTGTTTTGTTTACGTATTTTAGCTACTTTTTCCTCAAACTAAAATGTACCCTCTACTACCTTAACTGTTATTTGGTCAATGGTTTGACTATTTAATAGCAAGTGTTATAGCTTTTTGAATAGCTAAAGAAACGTAGAAGTTTATACAATTATTTGCAGAATAAGTTTCATATATTTTTTTTCAAACAAAGCGCTTCAAAGTTAAAAACACTTTGTGATAATTCTTTAATTCTAACTGTTGTCGAGCTGTCTTTTTAAGCTGTTAGTAGTAGGTTCAGTTTTTGTTAATTATTTTGTTTATTTGACATGCCCTCTAACTAGATACATAAAAAAACGGACCCTAAGACCTCTACTCCGTAAAAAAATGATAAAATAGCCAATTTTTTTTTTTTTTTAAATCTTTAAAATTCAATATCTCCATAGCGGTTAAGTTTCGGACCTAACATTTAGCATCAAATCCATCAGAAATGACCTGAATAATAACGTCCTTTAATATTCTGTACGACGAAACCTGTAACCCTGTATATGTACTTGTTACAAAGAAATATTCATAATTTAAAAAAATGTTCTTTATCGTTTATCTTCCTTTCATCCTTATCCTCGTGGCTGTAATCAAATAATTTTTTGTGTCGAATATTTTTATTATTGCATATGCGCAAACATTGGATTTTTTTCCCTGTCGGGAGTCAAAGGTATTTTTTAACAGATTTTTAATCATCTCAATAGAGACGAAGTTGGAATATTTACTGTAGGAGAACCGGGAAATCAAGGCACCTACAGGGCTTACGACCTGTCATCGGCTGGTTTACGTGATCACTTTATGCGCTTGCGCAACGTTCACCAATTATGCCTTTTTAATGAGATCCCTATCAATTCAATTTTGAAGGTTCTATAATTCTATATATTGTAATACTGAAATTCTTTTTTCGCTTGAAAATAAGGAATTTTTACTACAGCCATCTATGTGTGAAATTATGAACAACATTCTTATTATTTTTTATTTATTTTTGTTGCAACGCCATCTATTGAGAGAATTGGTTTTTTTGTGTGGTTTGCCTCCATGCTAATTTTTTTTTTACTGAAGACTCTAATGCAGACAAGTAGTCGGCGAGCGACCGCCTGTTCTTCGTTCCTCGATGCTGCGCATCACAACAAGCTTTTCGAGACAATCTAGTTCTTTCTTTTAAAATTGATATAAGTAAATTGTGTCAGAAAAATTATTCAATCATCCTTACATGGCATATTTCTCAATGTGGAGTCTTCTTTTTCTTTATAAGCATTCTTCCCTCCACTGCTCAAAATAGGCCTCTTCCATTTATTTTCACCTTTGTGTGTTTGATGCTATCTGCATCCATATTCTGATATTATCTGGACGCCGCGCGCCGTGGAGAAAAAAGGATGCAGAATGAGTCACTAGAAGTTCTGTAATCCAGCACGATTTTTTTTTTATTTTATTTATATATTAATTTACACAATTTACATTTGGTTATATAAATTTTGCACTAAACTGTATGAACAGTTTGTCAGTGCAAGCTCCTCTAGTACATTATAATTATATTGTTTTTCAACCATCAATATTCTACCATTACCATTTTACAATGAGAATAAAGCACACACAGAACAAAATAAAGTAAATTAAAAACACAGCAATGAAAACAAGGTAAATCAGAACAAATATGAAAACATCGAAAGCAATGAAAATTAAGCATGTTAGGTGTAAAATTGTTTTAAAGAGATTTTTATCTTGTCTTTCATCATAGTACCCAGTATATGTTTAGGTAGTTTATTGAATAGTGACGGTATTATTTTTTCCTTAGTTCTGTCACCGTAAAAGTTATTTGTTTTTGGTATTGTCAGTAAGTTGTTTGTTATTTGTCGAGTTGTATATTTGTGAGTTATCTTTAATTTTAATTCATCCCTTTTTTGTGAATCTGATTCGATTTTAATTTTTACAAAATATGTTTTTACAATTATTTATTTAACATATGGATGAATTTGTTTATTATTTTAAAGGAATCATCTTTATTTGAGATATAAATAAAGTTCATTTCAATTTTTACAAGATTATTCTTATTGAGACTTGGAACTGAATTCTGATAGTTTAATAATAAGACTACGTTTAGCGCTGCCTGGGAAATTCCGTTTTTTTTCGAGTATGTCCTTGAAACAAGCACTTTTCATAAATCTCCATACATTCCCTAAACTAAGCGCAAATGCTTGTATGGTTATCGGAAAAAAAATTGAGCTAGTCAAGTGGGTGTGCAGCCCGCAATTCTGTGTCTTTTGGTTGGTAGATGTGTAAACCGTCCCTCTCCACGGCGAAAAGGCTCAAGAAGTTTGACGGAAAGTATACGATTTGTGAACAGAATTGGTCCAGGGGGCAAGAGCCGTCAAACGATTAAATCAAAACCCTCATGATAACCCATATCATGGATATAATTATCTTATGGAGTTCGTATCTCAGAACTCAATATGAAAATTATATCCATGATATGGGTAATCATGAGGATTTGATTTCACCGTTTGACGGACTTGCCCCCCAGGTTTATTCGGTGTATATGTACTAATGTAGTCATGTAACAATTTTTCACTTTAAATAAAAGTATGAAGAAATTTTGGGAATAAGACCTTTAATGTAATATATTATTGGTCTATTGTTAGACTTTGGTTTTACGCAGCCGAGTCGAGTCGAGAGAGCATACTAAAAAAGCTCTTAAACGAGAAATAAAACTTTAATCACTCCCTATTCTACCCGAATAAAAAAAGGAAAACTGTGAATATTTTATTTTATGAATTATCGATAATGTTCTGAGAAAATTGTTTTGTTCAAATCGAGCCCCGCCACTGTAAAAAGAACGAAAATCACGGAGACGTGAATTTTTTTTTCAAGAAAATCTTTTTTTTTTTCAACAAATTGCGATTGATTTTTTAATGGAGCCGCTGCTCTAAATGACGGTAGATTTTATGGATTTTTTTGACTTGGTAATTTTTTGACAATTTTTTCTTCGGGGATTAACTGTCGCAGACTAATGTAATATTTGGTTTGTGCTATTTTATTCTGATTTAATAAGTGCTAGCTTAAAGATGAGCAACATGATTTAAATATATTTTACTAATCGGTTGACTTTTAGTACTTTTTTGTTAATAATTTGCTTTAGTGTGATGTATAACTTTAAATGTTATATTAATATATTTTTTTCAATTTTTGAAACTGTCACTTCATGATAGAACACCACAATCAACTAGAATTATGAAAAATAAATATAATTTTAAGTTCTATTTATTTTTTTCGCAAACGCGACTCCCGCTCACCGGTATCGCTCTATGCTGAGCATCGTCAGAATGGTGAACAACAGTGATGAAGACAATCTATTTACACATTCAAAGCAAGGACTTGAATAATAGAGAAGAAAGGGGCAATACCAAGAAAAATAAAATACTTAAAGACATGTTATAAAAATGTACATTTGTTTTTTATTGTACCTACTTAAATATTATTGTACCTACTTAACCTTTTATTCTTTTTTCTTTATGTGCATACGATAAAAACACATATGTGACACATTATAACACAGGGCCTATTCCTATCATATTGATTGATGATTATATAAAATATATCTTCGTTCAGAAAAAAAACTAAAAACGCACCTTTTTCGCAAATCTTACCAGAGCCAAAATGATACAACGTAATCAATTTTCAGCGCCCTTGAGGGGAGATATTTCACAAAAACGGCGCTATATAAATTATCCAAATTTATTATTTATTATTGGAGAGCAAAAACATTAATTGACAGCAAAACACAAGAGAGTCTCGATGGTATGGATGTGTTGGTACTGGGCACGTGTACTCTTACGTTGTCTCTGTTTGAAATGCTTTATTTTATACCCTTATTTGTGTTGTCAAACATCTTTTTGTAATAAATCAAGTTGATTACAAATAAAAACAAGAACACTTTAAAGCTCTTATTACCCCAATTTATAAAAGTGGAGATAACTCTAATATCGAAAATTACAGGCCTATATCGAAACTTTGTATTTTCAGTAAAATACTTGAAAAAAATATTGTTGATGAAATAAGTCCTGTTGTTCGGTCATCCATAACCGTTAAACAACATGGATTTCTCAGCAAAAGGTGCGTAGAAACTAATTTGCTTGAATTCTCTAACAAAACTTACTCCGCATTGTCCGATAATAAACAATTAGATACAATATATATCGATTTTGCCAAAGCGTTTGATAAAATAAACCATGTTATTCTTATAAATAAACAATGTTCTTTTGGTATTCGTGGCGATTTGTATAGATGGATGAAGTCATATATAACTAACAGATCTCAAGCTGTAGCAGTTAAGGGCTATCAATCGTGCTTCTCGCCTATTCCTTCTGGCGTACCTCAGGGTTCCCACCTAGGTCCATTGCTCTTCCTAATCTATATTAATGACATAACAAACTGTATCTCAGACTCGGAAGTTCTTCTTTTTGCCGATGATAGTAAACTTTTTAAAACAATATCCTCATCTGAAGATTGTCTGCTTCCACAGCATGATCTAAATAATCTCATTAATTATTGTGAACGTGATCAACTATATTTAAATGTCAATAAATGCTTCTCTATATCTTTCTGCAGGAAAAAACAACCGATTGTCTACAACTATACCATCAACAATACTTCCTTATCAACAAAACTCCAAGCATGGGACCTGGGTGTTATCATTGACAGTCAACTCTCATTCATTCCTCACATTGATAGCATTGTGAACAAGAGCTTTAGGAATCTGGGCTTTATACTTAGATGTACGAAATCCTTTAAACGCACTAGTTCCCTTATTCTTCTTTATAATGCTTTTGTTAGAAGCCACCTAGAGTTCGCTTCAACCGTGTGGAGCCCTAACTACAATATACATATAAATCGTATCGAAAAAATCCAAAGGAAGTTTGTCAAATCCCTTAACTTCCGTAAACAAATATACAATTACACATACGATCAATCCTTAAGGGAGCACAAATTACTTTCTTTGGAAAAACGAAGGAAAAATACAGATATCCTTTTTCTTCATAAAACATTAAATAATCTGGTCGATAGTCCTTATCTTGTTGGAAAAATACCTTTTAACTGCCCTTCTAGAACATCGCGTCACCATAATCTATTCTACACACCTTTGTCAAGAACTAATTACGATCAAAACAGTTTTATCAACCGCTGCTGTAATTACTATAATAATCTAAGCCCCCAGCCAGATCTATTTAATCTATCCCTACAAGCATTTAAGCAAATTCTTAATGCGCCTACAAGCATCGGTTAGGGAAACTGTCCTTTCCCTCTCTTCCTTCTCCCATTTCATTCCTCAATTCCCAGTTTCCTAACCATACCCCATTCCTAAACCCTTCATGATCAATTAGACGTAAATGTATTTGTATACTCTGTGAAACATTATAATAGGCTTCTTATTAATTAATTATTAACTGTATTATATTTTATATACAAAAGCTGTTATGTTTCCAAATAAATTAAAATAAATAAAATAAAATAAATATTAAATATTTTCCTTTTTCCCTGTTGATTAGGTCCTAGTCAGCCGAAACGTTTGTCGTGATACAAGGAACAAATAGATGTAGAACCTTGGTCAATTTGGCTTAATTTAAAAAAACCTAGTAAATTAAAATGAATGTGATAGAAAATACGTTGGGATATGCGATTTAAAACTCAATATTATGTTATTTTGTTTCTCGTTGTTTAGACTCTATCGGCCGCTTTCTCCAAGGTCCCTCAAAATCGAACATCAGCTAAGTACCCATTCGAAACTTAAATCCTTAAGTGGCTTACTTAATAAATTTGCATTTCACCAACAAATAACAGCCACACTAAGCTAAGGTCAGGATTAGTTTTTGTTATGTTTCCGGTGAACATGAATATGGACTCAAGATAACGTTACTTTAAAAAATATGCAAATAAGAAATACATAATAAACTATAAAAATATCATTAAAATATTCTAACGTGTGAATTTCACGATTTTTACTCTATATATAAATTAATTATAAAAAAGTACTATTTTGATCTCATGAGTAGGTACAGATAATTGCCGCTGGCGCCAACAGATGGCGCTAGCGGCGCTCGCTGTCAGGGTAGCCTTGTTTGTACACCAGTTTTTGTTTTTGACACATCATGTACAGACAGTTTATTTAGTATTCACACCAATTTAGTTATTTTATTTTAATATTTGTTACTTTTTTTAATATACAATGCAACTGGCTCATGCCAGCCGCAATTATAACTACAGACAAACCTAACCAACCTATTTTTACCAAACTTTTGTAGGTTTGGTTTAAAAAATCGGTGTAAATCCTAGGATATACTCGCTGTCATGGCTGTTTATTCGCTTCGCACTTGTTGATTGTTGAGATTGTTCGACACGGGACGCGCATATTTATCAGAGTATAATTATGGATAAACCAAGGAAACGTTCTACAAATTTTTCCCCCAGTGAAAAAACTAAATTAATTGAATTAGTTTCAAAAAACACGGCAATTACTTCAAAACAAACGGATGGAGCATGTCTATTCAACGATTTCACGAATCCAGCCATCTTCCAAGATGATAATAAACAAAATATAACTTAAATTTTACAAAAAAAAAGATAAATTCAATAATAAAACAACTCTGCGACGAAATCGTAACCCAAATATCTATCTGTCAAACGCGTTAAGTGACGCTTATGACGGTTAATCCACTAGAGACCGCCACTTAAAATTTTATGTGCCGACGTTGCTAAGCGAGGCTAAGATTGTTTGGTGAAATGCAATTTTGCGCTAAGTGGTTCATAAATGTGATTTTTTAAGTTAAGGAGCCTTGGGGAAATCGGGCATATAAGTTATATAATTTTTCGAAAAGTTTACGTTTTTTGGTTGACGTTTGAATCGAGTAAGACTGTTTTTGTGTCAAAGTCGTTTGCCAGAAAGTTAAATTAAATTTTAAGTTGATTTCCGTTTTATTCATTAAAAAATATCACTTTTCAGAACAAAGAGCTCTCACACAAAGTTTCCTTCGTCTTTTTTATCTTAAAGTTTTTAGTTTTAGAATGATATATGATAGAATGAAAAATGAGGATATAAAGAGAGAATGCAAGTTAAAGAAGAATATAATTAGTTAATTCCTTGAGGTGGTTTGGACATATTGAAAGAATGAATGATGAACGGCTGACCAAAAAATATCCATGGTTTTAAGAGTGGGTTGTGGCCAACGCTAAACTCCTCACTAAAACCAATCCAATGTTTACGTATATGCAACTTAAAAATATTCGTTCTACATTTTACTGTATTTTTTTATATTGTATACCTCGATTCACTCACAGATACAAGTAGCTCTTTCTGATATTGTACCAATTCTAGTACCTAATAAGGATTGGTTAGTTATTTCCGGATAGCGAGCGTTTTGTATACAACAGCTCTGCCGTAGTTCATGACATATGTTCTGAATATTTTTCCCTCTGCATTTAGTGTATATCGGTTGCTTTTCGCTCGATTTGTTTGAAATATACCAATATATTTGAAGCAACAATCGCCGTGTTCGGTAGTAGAAGGACACGGAGTGAATGTTTAGTTTCAATTGAAATGTATGTATTGCCATTAGCAAGATTAGAAACATACACTAATACTTTTGTGTATTGAACAATAGTGTATCTCTCTTGTGTTAATTTATGGGCGACACGTAGGTACTTCGTGCTCTTTTATGATTATGGTATCCATCTGTACATATAGGTTTGTATAAAGTGAATAGATGATGTCTACTTGGCTCTACTTAAATCCACGTTCAATATAAAATATCTTAATGCATTCATATTAATATGTGAAATTCGTGCACTAGGCTGATACGTCTTCTCAATTCTAAGTTTATTCATACCGTTTTAAGACTCTTATCGTATTACGGAAAACATGAGGTTTGTAGATTTATAGTCACATTGATAAATAATCTATTTGATATGTGTATCTTAGAATTTTAACAAAAGAACAAACTTTATAGTCACATTACATCTCTGCGAGCTCTCTCAGTGCGTTTAAGACAGCTGTCTCCCCCTATATTTCCTAGTACTTTGATTTAATCAGTTGTCTTATTTTAGTGTTTTTTTTATGTACTAGTAAATCAATTATACATTATTTGTATTTTTTTGTATCAATATTAATTATCCTACTGAATAATGCATGGAGTTTTCACTGGTCCACTAATAAAGCAATGTACATTGTCTGTTTTATAAATTGTGTAGACTGTATAACTCTCTATCAACCAATTAAAAATAAAAAATACCTTTGTGTTATATATGTAACCACTTCGATACCTCGACCGGTTTCGGAGAGTACCTCTCCTTCGTCAGGGATTCACTTGCAAACTGAGTTAAATTTAAATTATGGAGAATAAGCAAGATGTGTAGGGAAGTAAGAAGATACTTAGAGGGAGTGAAAATGGTTATTTGATGTTAATACGGCACCCAAAGAAATTGTTCGTTTAAAGAATTACCAAAATATAATGGTAATAAGAATTAGTCATAATATATATGAACTAAATGTCCAAGACACCAAAGTATGACTGATATGTTAAATAGATGTATCTCATCGTTAGTTTTGCCTTTCTTTCTCTGTCTCTCATAGATCTTTCTTGTATGTGACAATATAAAAAAAAATCGATGGAGGAGGAACTGACTCAGGGGCATAATATGCGAAGTTTACGTACCAGATGGACTGACTCCAGATGAACTGAGAAAAGGTAAAGAAGGAGACGACTAAAATTAGGAATAAAAATTCTATGACGAATCCTTACATGATGTATGCCATGTGAATATTCCATTTCAATATGACAGGTATAATATTTGGTTGAAAAATATCAATTTGTAAATGTAAATTTTTCGCCTTTTTTTCAATATGGCCGTTATTTTGACTCGAAATATTATCTTAGTTTGATAACGTAATTTTCCGTCATAGGTGGCGTGATCCAGTCGTGTAACGTTACAAAACCGTAAATACGCAACTTTACGCGAATTTGTCACGTGTCTTTGTATACTTTAACGAGTCTCTCGTATTTATAACGCAACTATCAAATTTCGGTCTCGTTTGCTTATATTACTTCATAAAAGAAAACTGTTACCTTAAAGTTGGAATATACGAGCTTTTTGGGATATTACCATTTTTTAAACAAGACATGCAAGATGCTTGCGTGAAACTGAATGTCATATAGTTATTTTAAAGCTCAACAAAATCGAAGGTCAATGGCACAGAGTGGCAAGGGATAAAGGTCTATGTCCAATACTGGACTACTGATCCTTGATTATGATGATGAGATGCTACGTCTAAGTGATAACTGACGTTAGAGGGATATGACTCTCATTTCCCTACGCACACAACAAGAAGAAAACGAAGTTACGAATATTTACATTCAGTACAACAAACTGAATAATCAACAATCTAAGTTTTTATTTCCTTCCACAACCCACTAAATATTCTCATTCACCTACACATCCTCTTCGTCATTTAAACAATACACATCCATATAATATTCTAATAATAGTACACAATAAGAAGAATACGAAGTTACGAGTATTTACACTCAGTCCAACAAACTGAATAATAAAGGGCCAATCAAACCTTTCAATTTTCTATACACCCCACTACATACCCTGATTCCTCTACACTACCTCACCATCATTCATATACACATCCCACATAATATTATAATAACATGAGTACATAACAAGAAGAACACGAAGTGACGAGTATTTAGAGTCTCTCCAACAATCTGAATAATATAGGGAAAATCTAATTTTTCAATTTATTCCACAACCCACTAAATCCTCTCATTCCTCTACACACCCCCTCACCATCAATCATATACACATCCCGCATAATATTCTAATAATAAGAATACAATTCGTACAACTTATAATTTGGTTTTATTTTTTTTACCGTTATGCATAATTTAAGGAGTGCTATAGTTTTAACTCTGTCTCAATCACAAAGGTATATTTCGTGTATTATGTTAATCTTGTTACCGTCGTTTGGATTTCTTTTGCTCTTATTCTTTCATTGGTCACCATTAACACTTTTAAATATATGTTATTTGATAGGTAGACTTTAGAGTATTATCAATTTTCGAGCGTTTTATCTTTCGAATTGTGGAGCTCCGCTTTCACGACTGCGCGTGACTAAATTCGGATATATATCAAAACAATATAATACGCATCCAGAAAGAGAGATATGTGGTTCAAAGTACCTAAACACATCCATCATTGTATCCATCTATCTTCTTTCTTATGAAATATTTACTAATGTTTCAGTCTGGCACGCATTCCTATCTTTTCACGCCTGGACTGAACCTATTATACACCAATATTTCCACTTGTCCGGCTGTCGTTTTGAATAACCCCTTTTTTTACCGTCTTTTGAATCATATCTAGCGTACACAGGGTGCGGTCCTTAACTTTACCCTGTTTTATTATAGATTCCTACTTATTCCATTATATTATTATGCTTTGATATATTCCACACTTGATAAATAGATACCTACCCATAGAATTATAATGTACAGAAGCCGCGTGTAGTACAAATTTCGAATTCAAATGTATGCCAAGTTTTTTTTACATGTATGTGTGAGGCGGTAGATCGGTTGTACTACGTATTATTCAGGTGTGCGTATCGGTAGGTGTACGGTGTACGTATACTAGAAATTCCTCTGTTTCGGTGTAATTTTAGTTGGCATACATTCATTGCGCTGACTAGGTATCTGTATCATATATACATAATCTAAGTACCTACCTATATTCTTATTCAATTGTATGCTGATTCAAATTCTTCGTCATTTTTATTCAAGTTAAAAAGAATAAAAAATCGTTGATTACACCGTTTAATTTATTTTGTCGTCAGTTATTGATAGGACACTATCAAAACTATTGCATTTCATAACAGATTTTTAATTATCTCAATAGAGACGAAGTTGGAATATTTATTGTAGGAGAACCGGGAAAACAAGGCACCTACAGGGCTTACGACCTGTCATCGGCTGGTTTACGTGATCACTTTATGCGCTTGCGCAACGTTCACCAATTATGCCTTTTAATGAGATCCCTATCAATTCAATTTTGAAAGTTCTATATATTGTAATACTGAAATTCTTTTCGCTTGAAAATAAGGAATTTTTACTACAGCCATCTATGGGTGAAATTATGAACAACAATCTTATTATTTTTTTTTATTTATTTTGTTGGAACGCCATCTATTGAGAGAATTGGTTTTTTGTAAATGGCGTTCAAAATAGATGGCGTTCCAACAAAATAAATAAAAAAAAATAATAAGATTGTTGTTCATAATTTCACCCATAGATGGCTGTAGTAAAAATTCCTTATTTTCAAGCGAAAAGAATTTCAGTATTACAATATATAGAACTTTCAAAATTGAATTGATAGGGATCTCATTAAAAGGCATAATTGGTGAACGTTGCGCAAGCGCATAAAGTGATCACGTAAACCAGCCGATGACAGGTCGTAAGCCCTGTAGGTGCCTTGTTTTCCCGGTTCTCCTACAATAAATATTCCAACTTCGTCTCTATTGAGATAATTAAAAATCTGTTAAAAAATATCTTTGACTCCCGACAGGGAAAAAAAATCCAATGTTTGCGCATATGCAATAATAAAAATATTGCATTTCATGTTTGCAAGATGGAAAATTTACAGATGTAGAACTTAGAGCTAGAACCATAATGGCTTCAGATAAACTAACGATTCATTGAGCAATTCGTAAATATTTTCATAATCAGACAATTATACTAATTAATTGATATACTACCTACATATATAACGTCACGCCATATCCCACAATTGGGAAACCAGCGACAGGTGTGCATTACCTTATAAAAAGAAGCACGACACATAATATGTGTTTTGCCTCATACCAGTCTCTTCTCATCTAAAAATGCACTATATACAGAACGTCGGTTATGCGGGTATTACTTTCCTCATAAAGGGAAGGAAGATACATGCGTGTATCCCCGCACATTAGCCTCGTCGAGAAAATATTCAAATTCATGTTGCGATATGAAAATTATATATTTAAATTATATATGTCTTCACACATGTACCTTGTACTCGTATGCATGCTTTGTTTATCTATTATTTTTTTCGTTAAACAATCTTCTATCTAAAAGAACTCGTATGTTGAATTTTTTTTTGTTAGTTATTTTTTTTTCTAATATTATCTTTTGTATACTTTTATTTACATTTTGAGTTGTTGTTTGTAACAAAAATATAACAATTTAACTGTCACAATCCTTTTCCCATCCTTTTCCTTTCCCGTCACAGGCAAACATACATCTTAGTTATATTTAAATTTATGATGTTTGAAATGTTTTATATTTAATATCTGTGGACATATGTAATTGGTCTGTTTGTTTTTATTTTATAGTGTATTATTTCATTTTAGTATTTTAAGACTGTATTTGTCCCTAAATAAATAAATAAATAAAATAAGTGTATATCAACAATTTTATATGTGATGCATGTTACCCATAATAATATTTTCCAAATACATTCTGAAAATTCCCGAGTGATTTAGTATATACGTTATCCCTGGGGATTAAAAGTGTATTTAACTCTTGTAGCTTGAACATCAACAAAAAAATGAAGTTGAAAATAATACATTTTCGTATTTTTTTTTTCAGAAAATCAAAAATGTGTTCGCCGTTAATATTTGATGTGAATCTTCGAGCTGTCTTCAAATAATTTGATGATTGAATATTCAGCGTTTTTTTACGGAATTTTCAAATGGAGTTTTCTGTTTTAAAAACGAAAATACGAAAAAAATATTATGCCCTAGATAACTCACAATGTTTGCATATTTTCAATTCTTTATAAAAGATAAATTTTAAAACGTTTTTGATGGAGTATTATTTATTGCTTTCACATGTATTATATAGCGCGATAATATGCCTACTGTGCGTCCTTCAGTATTTAGGACATTTGTCAATAAGGTCTCCGATAACCTCGAGAAGCTTGTCATAATAGGAAGCGTGGAGAGTAGAAGATCCAGAGGTCATTCACAGACTCGATGGAGTGACCTCGTTAAGTTCACTACAGGCTCTTTAATCACCGATGTGCTTTGATCTGCTCAAGATCGTCCTACGTGTAAGTGGACCATTCGATGAGTGATTGGGTGTAGCCGCTGTCCTCTGTCGTTATTTCCAACACCACCCGTTCTGCATATGGGGACTGTAAACGGCCCCTTCACAGAACGCTAAGTGAGCGACAAGAAATAAAATGCATAGCGGGGAAAGTACCTCATGGAGCCCTCTAGATAAGCAATCTCGGCACCATAGTGCAAAAAGAACAATCCACAAATGTGAATGGAAGATTCACACTCGTGGACTGTCATTGATCTTTTTAAATGTGAAACATCAGGGGTATGACTAAGATCTCTGTAAAAAAATAACCTACTGGGAATCTAACAATAGTAAGGCACCATAGCTATGACAAAAATTCTTGAAGGCTTTAGTATTGTTCTTCGATTGTATTCTCAGTCATGAGATCAAAGAGGAAGAAGACATTGGACGAGCAATTTTTGTATTAAAATATCATGTTTCGACTTGTAGAAATATACTTTGTTGGCCAAAGATACAAGATGGTCGAACATTCACATTCTGTCATTACTTTATAAGATTATTTATAACCCTTATTCACCACATTATTTAAAAAAAAACATCGTTTTCTTGTCAAATCACGGCCTACCCCTTCGATCTGCTGAACGTATCACACAAGCTATCCACATTCTCAATACAAGTTTTCCGTATGCCAATAAACCCGACTTTGTGCACTTGCCCATAAAGTGTATAAATAATTAAAATATATATATTTGACTTTGTATCACCGGTACTTTTGATTTTTTTTATTCGACTAACGTGAAAAATAATATGTCAAAGGATTTTAGTTCATGTTTTATATTTTGTTTGATAAATGAATTTGGTTTATTCCGACTGAGCAATTTCTCTTCAATCGGATGATTTTAATATGGCGAGTCTATTTATTTATCTAGTCTAGAGGTTTGTTGATTAAATTTGTATTTATACATTGAATGCAGTCTCAAAGTGAAACAGTTTCATTAATATTTTCTTTCATTTATGTTTTCCTGGTTTTCCACTCGACTGGACTTAATTTCAAACTACAGATTTTGTTTTCTATTCATTTTTTATTAATAAAAACAATTTTTTTATTTAATTGTGCTAGTTATGCTGATAGATATTTATCACAACCCAAGTCGGAAGTGTTATGGAAAAAATATTTGGAAATATAAAAAATTAGATATAAAACATACACACATACCATCACACCATGTCCCTTACGGGGTAAGCAGAGAGAACCGAGCGACATACTACTATATTTTTGCACAAATTCCTGGCTTTCTTTACATCCATGCATCGTCTCGTACATGCTCGTTGATTGTTCAAACTTCTTATGTTTCCTTTTTTTCAACATATCATTCCCATGGTCATGCCATCCTTTTCTGGAACGACCCCTGTCACTCCATCTCTTACAACCATGTAAATGTTTTGTCTGTCGTTCATCATTCATTCTTTCAATATGTCCAAACCACCTCAATGCATTCATTTTCATTTTACTTATAATATTTATTTTTTATTTATTTATAATAATACACTTTTTACTCCTCACTTACCCCAAGCTCAGGAAACTTAAATTTGAAATTTTTAGTTTTAAAGTGGTAAAAATGCACATCACTTTCATAAAATGGCATTGAAGAATTATCATGTTTTCATCATAAAATATTGAAATAAAAAAAATTTGAACAAACGCATTTCATGAAAATGCTGAATATTTTCCATACAAAATTTAATACGTTATAGGATGACTTGTAAGCTGAGGAGTTTACCGTTGGCCACAACCCACTCGTTTTTCTTATATCTAGTAACAAGTATTTCATAATATATTATATTTAAATTACATTATTTCCTTTTTATATACCAGATATTATTGTCATAAACTGCCTCACTAGGTATTAGGCTGTTCTGAGACAGTATATATAATATATGTCTTCTTAGTTTGCATTTTTGATTGGTAGTTATGTGGCCAATTTATTTTTTATATAATCTCTGTCCTTTTGTTTTATCCAAACTTTGAAGTCTCGTTGAAAAGTGTTTTGTCTAAGTATCCTACATACATTTATGTTGCTATTCCTCATTTTTCATTCTATCATTTATCGTTCTATTACATACTTTTAGCGATCTCATTTCTATAGCATTTATTCTACTTTCATGCATCTTTTGCCTCGTCGATGATTCACTGGTATACGTTCTTAGCAGGCACTACAATTGCAATATGTACTTCAAATTTGGCTCTCTTTAAAATGCTTGGATCTATGAAAAATCTTGGATACCTACAAATAAAAGAAATTTCAAAAATAAATTTGGGGAGATTTGTATCTACTCTGAATATTGTACACAATGTGGTCTGTTATATAAATGTGGTAAATCATACATTAAGCAAAACATAAATTTTGCCAGTATCTTCTGTTTCTTCTTGTTTCTAATTAAAACTTCAGGTATAATGCTTCTACAAATTACCACTTGGTTCTTATCTCATGGGTTTCCAAGGCATCGGATACTATGAAAATATTACCTTTATGGAATTTGATTTATAGCGACCGAGCGGTTTTCCATTTGAAATACACACATACATATTCCAACAAACACAATCGTTCCAACGTTCAAAATTCGCCAGGACGCGGGATACGCACACGCAAAGTTAATTTAGCATATTTAGCTGAAAATAAATGACAGTAAAAATTTATGTTCCAGGAAACTGTACACAGAATTTATGTTATCAATTGTTTTACGACTATCGTAATTTACGAGCGGTAGTCAATCCACTTCAATTTGACAATACTGAGGATCGCGGTCCGCCATTTTGTCGGTGGCGCATTTAGCATGTACATAGTATAATCATTCAAAAGAGGCCATTATAAAAAAAATATGTCGAACATTAGATAACTGTATGGTACATATTTTTTTGTATTATCTGAATTTTTTTTATAAATGTTAAATTGATATCTGGTTTATGTACTTTTTAGGAAGTGTTATATTAGGTATAATATTATCTTAACGTATAATATTATAATTTCAGGCTTTTTAGCGTTATCTGTATATTTAGGAAGAAAACTCTTTAGGGTATGTATAATATACATATACGTTGGATTGGTCCTCTAAGCTATTTTTATTCACTATTTTAGATAGAGATTTGTTTTATTTGTATAATCTAAATATTGTGTTAACTTCGTTGGCTCTTTAAGTTTTTTTACATTTATTTAATTAGTCCCAGTAAAATTAAATTCTATATTCGTTCATTTTTAACAGCTCTGATCAAGAGCTGTTAAAAATATTCAAATTTGACAGGTACCTACTGCTTTTGAAAGATATTACTTAACCCTTAGTTGACTGTCCGTACTTATATGTACCAACATTATTTATCCAGTATTTCCCACGAATTGATATGATTCAATTTTCAAAATTTTATCTTATTACTCTGATAATACAAAATTTTAAAAATTCTGGTTGGTTGGAAGAAATTGCCTAATGGCAATATGCCCGCCAGTGTGCATTATATTTGTTTACATTATGTACGAAAAGTAAAGAGTATATAAGACCTGTGTGAGACCATCTTTGCTCTATGGATCAGAGTGCTGGGCTTCTAGAAACCAGGATGAGCAGAGACTCCACGTCACCGAAATGAAAATGTTGAGGTGGGCCGGCGGTGTGACATTACTGGACAAGGTCAGGAACGACTACGTCCGAGGCAGCTTCAAGGTAGCTCCCATAGCCGAAAAGATGAGGGAGGGTAGATTGCGGTGGTATGGGCATATATGCAGGAGAGATGACTCCCACATTGTTAATAAGGCTCTGCATATAGAGACCGAAAAGCGACGCCCGGGACGACCGCCTGCAACATGGATGTCCACGGTTCATAGCGACATGAAGACGCGGAATGTGACACATGAAGAAACACAGGAGAGAGCAACCTGGCGCATGCGGACTAGGATAGCCGACCCCAAATAATGGGAATAAGGCGAGGGAAAAGAAGAAGAAGAAGATGTACGAAAAGTAAATAAATAAATAATAGTGAGGCTCTAGAAAAGCTTATACTTTATTACATATACCTACTGATGGTAATGTTAGCATGGTACCGTCAGGCATCTTTTTAAAAATTAATGTAAGTAACATAAATAATTTTTTTTTAATTATATCAATCCAGTGTTAAAATCGCATAAAATGTAATGTTTATATTACTAATAAGTATGTGGTACTCGTACAAGTACTGTCGGTCAAAATTTATTTTACATTGGTCAACTAAGGGTTAAATCAACTTGTTTTTCAAAGCTATCAAAGATGGTGACAGGAAAATTATTCGAAAAACAATTATTCGAATGCTCAATTTTACGAATGGCAATTATTCGAATCACATTTTTTAGAAAAACAATTTTCCGAACACACAATTATCAGAATTTACAATTGTTCGAATTTTTATGACGTCATGTTGGTAGTATTGTAAGAGGAATAAACCATAGATTATTATTATAATATACTAGATGTCGTAGTAAGCAAATTTTGTATGAATTGAAGTGAGGCATTTTTCCGGGGGATTTTTGACATTTTAGTACATCGTTTTTCCATAGAGAATAACGACTAATGTGAATTGTTTTCGGATATATTTGTCGTAAAAATACTTTGTTTATTTAGATTTAGAGAAAAGTTATTTTGGATGTGTTGAAATGTTAGGAAAACTGAAATATGTTGCCAACAAAAACGTCAAACGCGCGATATTCCATGATTCATTTTTTTTACTACATCTACATAGTATATTATGTATAATAAAAATCTATGGAATAAACAACATGGCGACGCACCGCGCTGTCAACCATCAGTTATTAAAAATGTGCAAACATACGTACCCAACAATAATACAACAAGTAATAATAGTCTTCATCGAATATATTTTACTGGCAACAAATATGTCAAAGGAGGCAACATAATGACACAAAAATATATTAAATTCGGTCAATTGGTTTTCCAACAAATGTTGATTCGAATAATTTGCTTTCGGACAATCGTCATTCTGATAACTGATTTTCGAAAAATTGTTATTCGTACAATTGCGCATTCGAACAATTGTGTTTCGAAGTATTTTCATGTAATCATCAAAGATGCATATAATTTTTTTTTACATTCTCGCAAATACGTCATGATTTTTTAATGATTTTCTTTCAATCCTAATAATTTGTTTTTTATTTCGTAGATATGATTCCACATATAGGTAGATATGTATGATACATCCTGCAAATCCTTGAATTTCTACAGTCAAGATTACATTGAGATCACAATTGAGATTGTTTTCTAAGGTAGAACCGCAAAGTTGCGTTGAATAAACACTTAAGTTAAATGTTTGCGAAATTAAATCTACCGAGCTTTCTAGTCGCTGTGATTAAAACATTCAACCATTTCAGATGTGGAGTATTTAAGTGCTCACGAATCATTGAATATATTATTTACCTTTCTCATCTGATCGTTCTTATGGTTTCGCAAAACCATTTTGGTAATCATTATTGCATTTTTTATATTCAATCGGTAATTAATAGAAAACGAGACACACTATACCTTCTATCTTTTATATAATATGAGCAATGAAGAGATAGGAAACGCTCGGAACGCACTGTTTACAATTTGTATGGAATATTGGGGTCTTTATACCTACATACATACCATCACGCCGTTTCCCTGTTTGGGGTAGGCAGAGAGAACCGAGCGCCAGACTCTTCTATCTTGACATACCTGTTTTGCCTCATTTACATTCATACATCGCGTCATACATGCTCTCCTATTGTTCTGACTTCTTATGTTCCCCTCTTTCAACATCTCATTTATATGATCATGCCAGCTCTTTCTCGGTCGACCCTTACATCTCATTTCACTCTTTTCAGCCTTGTATACTTTCTTTGTCAGTCGTTCATCGTTCATTCTCTCTGCATGTCCGAACTATCGTAAAGCATTTATCTTCATTCTACTCAAAATATCCCTTTCAATCGTACATTCTCTTCTGATATCTTGATTCCTTATGCTATCATAAATTGTTTTACCACACATTCGTCTTAGGGACCTCATTTCCACAGCGTTAATTTTACTTTCATGCGTCTTCTGCCATGCCCATGTCTCACTTGCATAAATTATGGTTGGAACCACAATAGCGTTGTGCACAGCGAGTTTTGCTGGCCTTGAAATAATTGGGTCAGCCATTATTGTTCTTAATGCACCATTTACTCTATTTGCTGCCGTTACCCTACACGCCTAGAATTATATAATACATGTTTGGTTTTTTCTGTTCATTTGTTTACTTTTGTTTGTCTCCTCTGCAAATTTGTTTGAGTGAAACCAATTCTTTGATACTTTGAAAACTTTTATTCTTCATTTGTGATGTTTAAATTTTCTCGTCACCTTATGTTTGCGTTGGTTCTATTACTTTACCAAAGTATACGGATAGCTCCGATACTGGAAGGGTATAGACGAAAATGTCATTGGGTCTTTATCGTTCGAGTTTATCTCTCTCAGCTCTACGTAGTTCCACCTACTTCCCCACCTTTTGCATTTACATTTAATCCTATCGCAGCCGGGAGTACTCCGAATCAAAGATCCGAACGTCTCTGCCAAATAAGCAGTCTTTAACTTGGAGTAATTCTTTCTCTCCAATCATTATTTCCATTTCATTAAGAGGGTTCATTTTGTTTGATCGAGAAATTCTAGAAACGAATACGAAAAAAAAAACACACACACACGAATCTCTCCCATTATTTTCGAACTTTTCTATGTTGGATTAATCTGAGTTTGTGTTGTGCTGAGGAAACTTGTGCTTACTGAATAGTTCGGTTTAAATGATCTTAAAACAAATGAAGATTTTCTTTACATAACAAAGTTCCATGATCGTTTAATTAAAGATATTAAACTCAATATAATTCCAACAGGTAAATGCAAAAATATATTTATTTCATTAGTTTATTGATGCACAGTTCTTGGTCAAAGCTCTATTTTAACATACAAACACAATTTATTGTTTCAGTTTCACTAGTATTTTAAAATATAATGTTCGGACCGGTTTTTATTTGTTGAAGACCATCATCCGAATTGCCGATACCGGTGTCTTTATATTGCTTTTTGAAACGAGTGGGTTGTGGCCAACGCTATACTCCTCACAATTAAGTCACGTCACAGAGTATTCAAATTTTGTATGGAAAATAAAATAATTAGTCTACTTAATCAGTCTATATTAGGTACCTATATGAACAACAATAATTAACATTTGACTAATTTATTCATGTGTTAATTTGTACGATTTATCAAAGCATAGTCTGATGTCGCACATCATTAGTGTTAAGCTATTGATCGGGAGGCTGTTAGAATCTCGAATGTCAATTCTAATTAAAATGATTATACAGTATACATATCATGTCAGACAATATACGTATTGAAAATAGGAATATATTATACGTTATACCAATATTTCGCTTACAAATCATGTCATTCTTTCGGTGTTATCTGAAATAGTCTTTGTGCACTGCGGAGTAAATAAAAATTGAAAAAAGTATTAATATACATTTTGAAATAAAATTAATCAATCATATAATACCTACATAAAATTAATCATATTATACATAAAGGAAAAGAAGTCCTTTTAAGATATTGTGTGCTTCCTTCCTTATTTTGTTTTTACATTTTGTTTTTTTGTTGTTGTTGTTGTACATTCATGTAAATTAGTTTTTAGCTGTCTTCAAATCTTTTCAACTTAAAATTTTCTTTTTGTTTATACTAGGTGTAAGAAAATGTATTTAATTTACATCTCAATAAAATATACATATGTAAATACATATATTTTATTGAAATTATTTATTGTAATATTGTGGAATTCCATGTTAAATAAGTACTTAAAAATTCTGGTACGATATAAAGTTATTTTGTACCTACCCGAATTTTATATTCTTTAAATAATATTATGATAAATGATTTACACAAATTTACACAGTATGAATTACATAAAAAAACAACAAAAATAATACCAAGTATTTTTTTTTTATATTTGTAATATATCTACATAAAATGGAGCTATCAAGTATTGTCGATCGATAAACTAAAGTTAGTAACAAACAACAAGAAAATATTCCAAGTACACAAAAATCGAAGGAAGCACACAATATATTCGGAACAGACTCTGTCTAGTGAAGCAGTTATCTTTAGTATATTTTCTTTGAAATTTAAAAAATAATAATAATAAATATCATAAAAGAACTTTTACTTGATGTATTCAACACCTAGGCGACAATAAGCGGCAAGACCAGATGCTTCCTTCACTCATTCTGGCAAATCATTAAACAGTTGAAAACCTTTGTAATATGTACACATTATTTTGTGTACCTGCGAGGTAAGTAAGTACAATCAGCAAGATTATGGAATAGCCTTAGTCCGGATATTGCGTCGTCTAACTCACTTAGTATTTTCAAGAAAAAACTAAAGAAGGAATATTTATCCTTGAACACCTGATCCCGATTTCCTCTCCTGTCCTTACCATATCCTTTTTCTTGCTATGAATTATAACCTTTTTTTTTGTTTTAATAGTATTTAAGTGTTATACGTATTTTCTTTGATTTCTTTTACTCTTTTTTATTTGCTGTTGTACATACACAATGTTGTCATACTTTGTAATCTGGTTGGTTGGCAGAAATTGCCTGATGGCAATAAGCCCGCCAGTGTACAATTACATTTGTTTATATTATGTACAAAAAGATGTATAAATAAATAAATAAATAAGTCTGAGGCAGTCTAAAGTCCCGCCGACTTCTCGTCGGGTAGGTGTGAACTTCGTATTTATACAGAGCATTTTTTTCCAAATATCGCGGTAATAGTCAATTTCTTAATTTATGTATGAAAATTAACACATTTAAAATTATTTGCTGTTTTATTGCCAACAACTTCAACAGCACAAGCATATATTTAATTTGGGTGAATCTGTTGCATTTTAAAATTGTCCGCATTGCTCTTTTTTGTATAATTTGTAACTTTTTACTCTCCGTTGTATTGCTCAAAGATAGTACACTTGAGCAGTAGCTTATATGAGGAATAACAATACTGTTGTACACTAAATCAGCTGTCTTCAAATCTAGTTTGTTTCGTATTCTGCCCAAACAACCAACCTTCTTCGCAATTTTCTTCGTAATACATAATATGTGCTCGCCAAATCTTAACGTTAAATGTGTATCAAAACATTAATGTGCATTTTCTGTTGAAAAACGCGACGTCCGAAGAAAGTTAATCTACAATGCTGATAAAATCTGATTTTTGAAATGTCAACAAAATTCAAATGGGTCGATGCAAGGACTCGACTGAAGAGAGATTTTTATCTCAAGATAATGAAGTTTGGCGTGTGCCTGCTTACCTCTAATATAAAAACAGCTTGATGGTATATTTGTACCTACATATGTGAATGTCTTGATTAAAAGCTTCTTATTTTTCTTCTTTCTCTGTGTAGATTTTGAGATCCGTTAATGCTGCTGAGTTGATAGTCTTCTTTGATGTTGTTTCCCTTTTTTCACTACACCATCTTTTCGTAGGTCTTCCTGGTGGTCTTCTCGAAGAGCGACACGTGAAAGTTTATTATCTTACTTTCTATTCCATTCCAGTATCGTTTTCTTTGTCCATCCCATCTCTTCCGTATTGCAAATTTTCCTTCATTTCATATATTTTTTTATTTATTTATGATCATATAAACATATACATTATTTTAATATAAGATAGCCGCCTCACTAGAATAAATCTGTTCTGAAGCAGCCACCTGTACATTTGTGAAATTATTACATTACAGTTTAAAACAAAATTATAAGAAATCTATAAAAATAATCATTAGGAATAATTACATATTTTAAATTAAAAAATACAGATTTAAAAGTGAAATAGGTACACACAATCTAAACAGACAACAAAAAATAATAAGTTAAGAAATTATTGTTGCAACGTTACTTTCATTTTGGGTTCTACCCACATCTAGTAGCCACTTGGTACCACGGGCTTTGAATTGAGTTAACCCTTTAAGGTCCGATGGCAGTTTATTATAAATTCGAAATAATATATTTTTTATATTGCTAAAGTAAGTATTACAGTAGTTTTTTTAAAACAAGGATTCTTGTGTTGTTGCAAATATTTTGTTTGGCTATCTGCCTTTGTATACCTCCAGATCTAATTTCGACAAAATGTTTGGAATTATTATTAAAACCACTTGTCGAAGGTATAATATTTCTTTTGATTTGATTACACCGTATTTCGATTATATAAACGTGAGTGTCGTTGGTTGTTTTCAATTAATGAAATGTAAATAGATTTCTTAGGATATCCAATATCGCGATCTGCCAAATTGGTATCGATTTCCTCAAGCAAATATTATTTTCTCAATAATTTCGGCCTACAATTGCTGTGGAAAATATTAGACAGCTTTTGCCAAATACAGATAAAATTTTAAATATAAAATTTATTTGAAATTGTGTTTATTTTTATTAATCGATACCGGCGACAAATCTCTTGGAAAAGTGCGTCTATCGTTTTATGAATAAATGCTTTACATCTTGAAGAGTCTAAACAATGAAATATTTTTACAGATTCTTATATTATAATAAAGTTAAATGCCCTCTTTTCCTATGATGGTTTTTTATTTTCCTTTTTAATTTGCCTGATTACACTTAATGCATATATTAAGTAACTTTATCAATTATATTATTGTTTTACAACACGTAAATTACGTAAATGATTGAGATGATTACCTGGTTTCGCGATAAATTAATAAAAATTGGTTTGACGTAGAGTAGACGAATTGGTGACTTATCATTCTGTTTTGTGTTTTATTTTATTATTATTTATTACATACATTTCAGCCCTGAATTGACATTAAACATATTGATAGGTTGGTATAAAAATTAACAGTGTAGGCACAACGAGAACAACAATGAGCACATAAAAAATACAAAAAGTAAACACAAAGGAATAGCAAAAGAAAAGACTATCAATTGAAAAATAAAATAAAATTTCAATTTTAAAAAACAAGCAAATAAATAGAAACAAAAAAAGAAGGAAAAATTAAACACAAAAAATAAAGCAAATCAAAAACTAAAATTTTTAATATATCGAAACCATCTTTATTGAACTAAGAATTCTGTTATGTGTATATTAGCTTTATACCTCCGGTGAATTTTATTTACCTGTATTAAAAATTATTGGTTATGATACAAAATGTCACTCTTTACGATCAATTAATTAGTTATTTATTTTATTTCAATTTATTCTGGGAACAGATAGTTATATAAAAAATTTATAATACATATAAACAAAACCAGTTAAGTTGACTAATGTACCTACTTATTAGTTCGCTACTCCCACCACCACCCGCTCCGCATATGGGGACTGTCAACGGCCCCTTCGCAAAACGCTAGAATGAATGACAAAAAAAACAATGCATGGCACGAAGAGTAGCTCATGGAGCCCTCTAGATTAGCAATCTCGGCACCATGGTGCAAAAAGAACAATCAACAAGTGCGAATTGAGATTCACACTTGCGGAATGTCGGCGACTTCAGATCCATATATATAGGGCATCAGAGAAGTGACCAAGATCTCTGGAAACAGAAAAGTCAGTGAGAATCTTCGGATAAGGCAAAAACCTACTTATTAGTTATTGCAAAACCCTCAGTGTAACGTAGTGCGCTTCGTCGGAAGAGTAGAATGGAGCAAAATCCTAATAGCTAGTGTTCCCTACGTAGCCACGTTAAAAAAATATTGGCACCATCCTGGAGGCGTATTTACCTTTCCGTGTGATTATGAGGCAAGTACTGCCTCGAATTAGGCACTAGTTTGTTGCGCCAATGTACTTAAAAACTCGTGTTCAACTCAAGGCACGCGTCTTTCAATCGTACACAGTACTATAAATTTTACCATGTGTATTGATTGAGCGTTACAAAGCTGTGTTAGAGGCATTTTTTGTGTATGATTGTTTTTGTTTTAATAGATTAATCTACACAAATCTACATAATATCATAAAAATTCGTTAAGATATTTTTTTTTGTATGAGGTACTCATGAATTTTTCAATGAAATAATCACACTTTGATTCGTAATTACCTTCACAAGATATACAGCAATGAATTTTACATTGTTAATTATCCTTGTCTCCTTCGTAATTTACAATTTTAAAATTGTCCAAAATACCAATTTTTAGTTCTATATTACTAAAAGATTTTAACAAAATTACTGATTACTACCATATATAATCTGTGAACAAAATACAAATGCGACAGTGACAGACGAAATGCGAGCGAAATGAAATAGCGCGCGAACTTCATGACATCGTATATGTTCCATATTCAATAATTAATTGGCTTGAATTTAACACGTATTAACAGGAACAGTTTGCGTTGCTAAACTGTGTGCATTTGGAGGACATGTGCCTTGAATTCAACACGAGTTTTTAAGTGCATTAGTGCAACAAACTAGTGCCTAATTCGAGGCAGTACTTGCCTCCTAATCAACACGGAAATGTAAATATCCTGGAGTGATAATCCAATGTATAAAATTTTGTATTTATTGTACACTTTAAAATCAAAATGATCGAGAATTCCGTTTAAAAATTAAAGGTTTTACAAATGAATTTATAATATATTTTTATTTATTTGGCTTTATAACAGACTACACATATGTACAATAAGTAACAATACAAACATAATTTAGGGATAATTCCAATTACAGAAAAGCGCAAATTATACAAAAAAAACATGGTTATATCAATTTAACAAATACCTACTTAAAACGAAGTAATAAAAAATAAAAATGAAAACAAAATCAATAAAGAGAAGAAAAAAAATACATACATATATATGATTGGAAGGAGGAAGGGGAAAACGGAAGGGGAATTGGTAAACGGTACAAGAAGAAAATCGCTCGCATCCACTAACATCTCACTGTCGCGTCGCCAGCATCGATACCAAACCAGATCTGTACATCGAAATTGGGAGTTGAAATATGTCTAAATCCTGAAATGTTAAATTATAATCCTCACATAATCAAATAATTATAATACAACGTCATTGGATTTTGGAGTTTATAATATAGCTTGAAGCGTTTTGCTAAAATCGCTTCGTTGTTAACATTAAAACTATTCTGTGGCAGTGTGTCTGCTGGAAGATTGATATAGATCGTTGGTGTTGTTAATGAACGCTTCAATTGTTTCTGAATATACCTACTCATGTGGGTGTATAGTGGTTTCCCCTCCATTTATGTTTGTATATATCAGAGGTTTGAAATTCAGAAGGATCTTGATTCTGTTGGTACCCATGTATGTAACACACATTGTTTAATATTCAAACGCACGAGGACTCCCCCTCTAATTTTATGGTTCCTAAATTTGTAGCTACCAGGAATTCATATTTAAATTTAATTCTGATATATTTCATAATTTTAACCTCAAAACTTATTCATGAACTCCGAAAAAACCTTGAATATATCGAAACCAGTAAGTACGATTATTTTTATTCATAACATGTTTTAATCGAATGTACCTACATAGTTACATTAATATTTATTATTATTTACATGTTATGTAACTTCTCTATGGACAATAATTCTTAATGAATCTTCATTTTAAATAGTTAGTTTATGTTTTTTTGTTTTGTAAAATGATTCATTTTACAAAATAAAACTTCATTGTAACAAGCTAGTTTATGTTTTTTTGTTTTGTAATATGAATTTTAGTTTTCAGTATAATCTAATTTACTCCAACTAGTATCGTGTATTCGCTCGCCATTTTCAGTTGTTTTACTAACCAAAAACACATATAGGTACATACTTGTAATTTGTGATCGATTCCATATTAAATAAATTAAAATGAACTTGATGAATTTATTTTCGTAATCATTTAATTAAATCGTTTTCGCAAGCTACAGCTAGCATTCTGAGTGGCTAAAATTATAAAAAAAATACATTTTATAATGGCTACTAATAAGTAGTTATCCTATTTTGTTTCTTTTGTTCAATTGTCATATTGATTTCTTTTAAAAAATAAATTAAACACTTGTTTTTCTTTCTACATTTATTTTTACTCTCCAGAACGACCGTTTCGCCTGGTGAAGGCCTTTTCAACTGGTGAAGTACATGGTGTGGTTTTTTTCTTATATACTATTACATTAGATGGAATTTATACAAAGCAAAAAAGGTGGGTGGTTGTTACAGTTTAAGAATTATATCCATTTCTAATCTCTTATTCTTACCTGAGCATTTGTACCTAATTGGAGCTGTGGGGAATTGTCATCTTTGTAACAACCACCCACCCCAAAGCAATTAATATATAATGTAAGATATTATTTTAACGTGTATTTTTTCTCATATTTAGTAAATAGATACCTAGGCAATAAAAGTTGGTATATCCCAAAGATGACAATTCCCCACAGCTGCAATTAGGTACAAATGCTCAGGTAAGAATAAGAGATTTGGACTGGATATAATACTTAATCTGTAACAACCACCCACCTTTTTTGCTTTGTATAAATTCCATCTAATGTAATAGTATATAAGAAAAAACCACACCATGTACTTCACCAGTTGAAAAGGCCTTCACCAGGCGAAACGGTCGTTCTGGAGAGTAAAAATAAATGTAGAAAGAAAAACAAGTGTTTAAGTTATTTTTTAAAAATGGAATTCTACATAGTAAACGCTGTCAGTGTAAATAAAATTAAAAGTGTTGATTTCTTTTATTCAATTATTATAGCGGTTTATTTTATTCAATCATCTTACAAAGGATTATTTAAATTATTTATTCTTTATCACACCATTTACGTATGCGTTATTAAAAATGGATTACTGCTGCCCAACTAGGTATACTTGTTCTAGGGCTAGCAGTGTACATATTATTATTATATTTCACAACAGAGAGAGATATATGTCTCTCTCTTCTTCTCCCTATAAACTAAACTACTTTATGCATATTTGAAAAGTGAATCAGATTTATCATGATGTATTTTGTATTTTTTATTTATTAATAGCACAAATCAGACCATTGAAAAAGTATCTTTTGGGAAACGATAGTGACAGAACATGGATGTGACAGGGTACATATTATTTGAGTGATTTAGCGGCGAAGTTATAGAACACGAATCTAAGATAATTTTGATGTGCGGATTTAAAGCCGACGTTTAATTTACCTGTTATCGTCTATCCTTGTATATTTATGGGTTAATATATACCTACACTTACCATCATCTAAGTCGTTAACCGCATATATGAAAATGGTATATAGAATATTTGAGATATTATGTTAGTATTATCCATATTACAATACAAAATACTCTGAGTTTGCTTGGATTTTGGTCTATATTGTCACTAATGAACAAAACCTCGCAACGAGAGCTTCGAATATAATAATTATAATCAAAACAATATCTACCTGAGGTTTCTTGTTCAACCGATATTTGATAAAGTGATGTCAGCGACAAGAATTACGCGCGAATATATATATATTACTTGCGAATGTTTTTTTTCCCGAGAGATAATTTCATATTGTGAAACACACAATTCAACGAATTTACCTAACCTGTATTACTAAAATTTGAGTGAAATCAAGTATGCTTCAACACCGACTGAAAAGTATAAAATAACCAAGATATCTTTTGGTTGAAGGATTTTCATTATTAGAACAACAGAACCACAAGGGCTGGTATTTATTGAAAAATCTTACGAAATAATATTTTGATTTTAGGATATTTCTTACTCTGTCGGTTACATAAAGTTAACGAGTTTGTATGATATTATACGAGCATTTGTCAAATAACAATATTTCTTTGAAGTTAACAGGTCCTAATTTCCAGTTTATCATCCGATTACAGTTTTAGTCACTCTATCCAACTCGTTTTATCCTCAGAATTGGTGCCTACTTTATGATCCAAACAATCTCAATGTAAGATGTATTATTTTTGCATTACATATACTGGCTCGGTTTTTGGATATATTGCGAAGAAAGCCTAGAAAACCATAATATACATTTGATATCTTACTCGTTTTGAACACTTCAATATATGCAGTTCGCTAAAGAGAGATGTTGTGTAAATATGGGACATATTACATATATCAACCTTAAAGATAAATCTCGCGGTTGCTTTGAACATCTATTAAAATTTTTCAAGCTGATACTCGGGCAAATCAGCATAAATTTCATTTCAGTAACCAAGTTTAACGACACAGATTACATTATTTAAATTTTCTAAGGACAATTCTTGGTAAAACTCCATTGCAAATATGGTGAAATAAAACTACTGTTTTAAGTTCTACTAGTTATTTAATGACACTGATTAGTTTTTGTTATCCAGTGACCATTTTCAAAGTGTGACCATTTTCAAACACTTTATAATCTACATAGATTATGTAAGTGTGATGTACGGTTATCTCCGTGAAAGACATGTACTTCGTGTTATGTTAGGTTAGGTATGATGGAATAAAATAAAATAAAACGGAATATCTTTTTTATATATTACTGACTTCTGAACGGTTCTTAAAATTTGGTCTTTTCTATTATTTTATCGATTGCGTTAGGCGATATCTATTTGTATCTCTTCAAGTGGTTTAGATTGTATATAGCTTAACGATGTTATATTCAACAGGCGCTATTTTCGTATCCTTCTGGTAAGTTTTCTCTTGAAAAATCCTCGGAGATTTCCTATAATGTCTGTGTTCAAATTCTATTATAGGTACTATGTAGTGCTGCTAGTTTATTTAAAGTGAGAGCTGGTAGAAATATAAACAAGATTATTTTATAAAGCTTTTTCTCGTGTTTAGTATAAATATTATGGGAACTATTTATTGAATTTTCAACTTTTCAACTCGCGCTGCATGATTTATAACCATACATTAATTCTTTCCAAGTCACCTAGAAAGTCTCTGCTATGGCAAAGAATTTCAAAATTAGAGGTTATTGTTGCCAACTCTCATTTCACTAAATAATTTAGAATTTCCTATTTTCTTTTACAATTTCTCTTTGGATAAAATATCTTGATGGGGCCCATTTAAATTATTTCCATTCAACGGAATGGACGGTTAGATAGGATATTGAAAGAAGAGTTATGACAGGAGTCTGAAATTGATATTGATGGATATTTAAAGAAGAGTTATGAGTGAATGTAGCACATGGACAAGTTATGAATGATCGCAACATATTGTCGGCCTTCTTGTCTCAGTTGGTTAGGTATCTGACTGCTGATCCAAAGGTCTCGGGTTCGATTCTTTTAATTGTTTTTAATTGTGTTTTAATTGTGTTTTCAGTCTGGATCTGCGAGACGATTAATATCGTAAGTCTACATAATGTGGCAACTTGTTATTGGTTGCGTGTTAGATTAATATTTGACATAGTACCTGTTAGTTGCCCGAGAAGCAATATTTTTTTTTTTTTTTAAAAATGAATATGTCCTTGTTAAACAAGTACATATACATCTTCCTACGTTCCCTAAACTAAGCATAAATGCTTGTCCTATAGGTAAACGAGATCGGTCGAGGCAGGATTCGAACTCGCGACCACTGGATTACTAACCCAGCGCGCTAACCGCTCTGCCATCCACCCATCAAATCAATATAAAATAAAATATCAAAGGAAGTCAAATTTGCCATTCATAACGGAATTGTTGTTCCAATACTGAAGTATCCAAGTGAAACCTGCACTTGTCAGAAATTGCACGGAAGCAGAATAAATGCAGTTGATATGAGATCGCTAAGAAGAATTTGTTCTAAAACAATGTATGACAGAGTAAGTAATGAGAACACGAATAAGGAATGTAAGATGAAGAAAGATGTAATTGATTGAATGAAAGATTGCCACATTGAGATGGTTTGGCCACTTTGGAAGAATGAAAGAAGAACGCTTAGCGAAGAAAATAAACATAGCTAACAGGAATGGAATATGAGGTCGGGGGAGCCCTAGAAAAGGATGCAACGACCATGTAAATGAGACGGAAATGTAAAAAGCCTGAACAACAGACGAACCACCATGAATATTGACGAGGCGATGAATGTGTGTCAACATTGAAAAATGTGGCCTTGTGTTCTCTCTGTCTTCCCCGTGGCATGGAGTGATGATATGTTTATGTAAAGCCATATTTTATTTGAAAAGTCAAGTTTTTTAAAAATTGTAAAATTTGGTTTGTTGTAATATCTGGTAGTGCGCAGCTGAGCAATATCCTTTATGTTGCCCATTGTGGTTCAAAATTGTAATTTTTTTTGTTTTTATGTGATGTAACAATAATGGCAACAAATAAACTGTTTCTTATTATTATTATTATTACAAAGTATACAAATAATTTTTATGTATAGAATATCTACGTGAAACTCAATTAAAACTATGAAAAATTATATTTAATTTTACGTTCTACTTAAATTTTTCGCAAACGCGACTCCCATTCACCGGTATCGCTCTATGATGAGCATCGTCAGAATGGTGAACAATAATGATTAAGACCATCCATATATAGATTCGCAAAGAGGATAACAACAATAGATATGGAAGGGGGCAATTCTAAGAAAAAATTAAATACCCGAAAGACATTAAGGTAAATATGTATGCAGGTATAATAAAAATAAAATTGAAGTGAAGGAATGAATATACAAATATTGTATTAAAAGGACAGCAATTATATTAAATAATAGCCAACAGAAAAACCCGACATTAACTATTCTAATGGTAATAATAATGGAGAAGTATTAAAATCTATTTGTGCGTTAATCAAAGGAACGTTGCTGTTACATTTTACTCTATTTATCTCTAATATTTCAAGTTTGTCTAATTTTTTTACCTTTTCTTAAACTATGTATAAGATTTATCCCAGTTTGTGAGTTAAACGAATGCTCACTCTCAAGTAAATGTGTCGCAAAGTTCGAAGTGTCTTTTTTCAAACGGAAACACGCAAGATGTTCTTTAAGGCGTGTATTTAAAGATCTACCCGTTTGACCAACATATATACCTGAGCAAGTATTGCATGTAAGAGAGTAAACACCACTACGGTTTAATTTATCGATTTCATCTTTACTGTTATTTAAGAATTTACCTAGTGTATTGTCATTATAAAATGCATTATGGAGTTCTACCATAAAGTGATCACGTAAACCAGCCGATGACAGGTCGTAAGCCCTGTAGGTGCCTTGATTTCCCGGTTCTCCTACAATAAATATTCCAACTTCGTCTCTATTGAGATAATTAAAAATCTGTTAAAAAATATCTTTGACTCCCGACAGGGAAAAAAATCCAATGTTTGCGCATATGCAATAATGAAAATATTCGATTACGTGAAACTCGTTGAGAAATCGATAGACAATTCAAATTGAGAAATCACCACTGTACTTGTGGGAACGTATTAATCATTATTTTTAAATAAATAAAAAAGCAGAATAAACGTAGGTATAATTGAAAGTATATTTGACAATATGATACAATATTGTCAAATATTCTCCTTTTTATAATGGTATTTTTATTTAATTTAATACGTAGGTATGTACTGATCCTGATTTTTCTTTACTACTCAGGAAATCAGAGAACTGAGAAGGTATTATGTATTCCTAGCACACCCCGAAACGGGAAAAATTTTATTATTGTGGTAGATATAAAACATTGACTTGAGATAATCAGATTCACCATTCGGTTGGCATTGACATGAAGGTCTTCAACATATTGAAACTTTTATACCGCTTATATATCAAATTGTTGGAAATATAACGCGAGGTTCAGATATATAAAAAAAAACTGCTGATGAACCGAGTATTTGTAAGTTCGCATCTTGTACACGACCAAGTCCCTGGTTTTCAAATTTATTTGTATTGTGCACCTCTCGATAATATTAAATAACCAAATTGGTTCTGAATGTTTTTTATTTATTTCTCTAATTTAAGCGAAGGTTTGCATATATTTTTCGCTACTCCCACCACCACCCGCTCTGTCTATGGGGACTGTAATCGGCCCCTTCACAGAACGCTTAGTGAACGACAAAAAAAAAATGCATAGCACGAAAAGTAGCTCATGGAGCCCTCTAGATTAGCAATCTCGGCACCATAGTGCAAAAAGAAACAATCAATGAGTGCGAAAAGAAAATTCACACCCGTGGACTGTCTATGACCTCAGATCCCCCTACATGCAGACCATCAGAGAAGTGACCAAGATCTCTGGAAATAATTAATTTAAAGGGAATCTTCTAAAAGTAAGGCACCATATCTATGACAGAAAACCTTAAAAGCTTTATAATTTTTCTTCGAGATCACAAAATCAGCATGACCAATGGGACCTTGAAGAGGCCCACGGACATCAACGAGGAGCTCCGATCTATATGAGGACACCATTGGGTGGCAACATTCCCAAAGGATATGTTCCGAAGTTTGGTTCGGGTATTGACAGAAATGACATGAGGCAGAGGAGGCAATGTTAAATCGGTGAAGATAACTTTTAAAGTTTCCGTGTCCTGTGAAAAATTGGGAAGTCCAAAAGTCTGGAACAACCCAGGGAGATTTAAGACGATACCTCACGTCGGGAAAAAATAAGTAGGTAATTCTTCCCACTGAGCAGGCCGTCCAGCGAGTCTGCCAGATGTTCTGCAAATTTTCATTTACAGTCCTTTCAACAAAGCCACGTGACACTCGACCCTCTGGAGGGAAGAGAGGAATATTTCCGATCATAGAAGAACAGCCCCGCGTAAGGTTGAAAACAGCCCCTCTACGCTGAAGTTCCAGATCAAGGGGAGTCATGCCTGTCAAAATTGGCAGTGCTTCAGTGGGACTCGTTCCATATGCTTTGGATAGAGCGATGAGAGCGAATCGTTGGCCTGAGAGCAAAATTCTACGTATATGTTGAAGTTCACAGGCGTGAGACCAACATCCTGCTGCATAGCAAGCAATGCCGAGGTAAACTGCCTTATAGAAAAGACAGGATACTTGAAACTGTAAACCCCAGTGTGCCTTGGCGATGTGTGAGATCTTTAAAAAAGCAGACTTAGCTTTGTCGACACACAATCGTGCATGGTTTTTAAAATTTGGTCCTCTTTCCAGAACAACTCCTAGGCAAGTGATTTGGTCCCGAAAACTCACATTTGTTCCTGAGAACTTAATAGACGGCTGTCTACGTAGTAAGCCTTTGAAAACCAAGCCATATGTCTTATTAGGAGCGAAGCAAAGTTTATTTTTTACACCCCAGTCGGAAACTAAGGAAAGAGCTTGAGTAGCTGAGTTCTCAATAAATCTACGGGAATTACCACGGACGAGGATGTATGCATCATCGGCATACGCTTGAATCGTACAATTACTGGAGAGAGGAAGATCCAGCAAGTCATCAAAAAGAATGTTCCAGAGAAGTGGACCGAGAACAGAACCCTGAGGACATCCAATGCTTACCTGTCGCGTATGTAGAAATTGTCCCCCAGGCAGGACTATGCGGCGATTTTCAAAGTAACTCTTAACTATCAGATATATATTGCGGGGTATATTCCTTGACTTCAGTTTATGCAAAATGAGCGGCCACCAAGCATTGTCAAATGCACCACTAATGTCAAGGGAAATAGCAATAACATATTTTTCGTCAGAAGGTCTTACAAATTCTGACATATAATTTATAGCATCGACTGTTGAAATTCCAGGTCGGAAGCCAAATTAGCGAGAAGAAAGTGGACATGAGTTAGAAAGATGGGATTCAATTCTACTGCATATAAGTCTTTCCAGAATCTTGCCCAGAATAGGCAGGAGAGTAACAGGTCTATATGCTTTTGGGTCCGTGCTAGGACGATCGCATCGTTTGGGAATTATAGTCATGAGGCCCGTTTTCCAACAGTCTGGAAAACAGCCCTCGTCTAAACATCTTTTTAAGAGGGAAACCATTTCAAATTGAGCCAAACGCCAACATCTTTGTATTAAAATAGAGTCGATACGGTCGAGGCCTGGGCATTTATTTAGTTTAAGGTTCCCAATAATTAAATCGAGTTCCTCAACAGAAACTGGTGGCGAAGCGGGTGTCTGAGGAATGTTGTGTTGAAGAGCACGTACCCATTTATGAAAAACATTATCGGTAGACGGATCATCCGATGGAATCAACGCGTCCAGAAAAACGGAAGCAGTTGAATCGAGAGACGTTGTGAACTCACCAGTAGTTGCATCGCGGATGCAGGATATTGTTGCGCCATTTCCTCTCTTAGAAGAAACGGCGCGATACACTGCACCCCATGGATCTGAAGTCGAAACCTCGGAAACCAAACGTCGCCAACTTACCTTCTTCGCACGAATAATTTCATTTTTATATAGATTGTGTGCACGTCTATAAGCAGAGTACAAGTCGAGAATAATAAACTCAGCAAAGTTCCTATTGCGTCCCAATTTAAGAGCTCGACGTGCACGTGTAACGCTGCGTTTCAAAGAATCGAGTCCTGAGTGCTACCAAGCGTTTGGTTTTAATTTTTCTGGAGTAGATCTGCCAATTGACTTCTCTGCACATATAATGATATTGTTAGTGAAATCAGAAGCAGTATCAGATAAAGACATAGCATTTGGGTTAAAGCGATTCAGAAATCGAATAAATTCAGCATCAAATTCGACAATGCGCTCACACCTCGTGCGAAAACGCCTTGGAATATGAGACTTTTGAACCGAGTCAGTAGGTGAAGTAGAAATTGTAAAGACAATAAGTTCGTGATCGCTACCCGAATAATCTGTATAAACACGCCAGGAAGAAGCCTTTTGAGCTATTTGAGCCGAAGCCAAAGTGACATCGATGTGGCCAAACCCGACCGCACCAGAAAAAGTGGGAGGACTAAAGGGATCATTGATAACGGAAAGCTCGTGCCGAGCTATGAAGTCCTCACAGAGTTCACCTCTTTTTGCTTTCCTAGACCCTGCAGTGGTAGAATGACACCATAGAGGGGACTCAGCATTGAAGTCACCGCCAATCAAGATGGAATCTCCACCTAGATGACTCATTACATTATCTAGAAAGCACACATATGGCTCTATCGGGTCGCCAAATTTGAAGTAGGTTGATACTAGGTACATGGATTTACCTGAAAGAGAAATTTCAAGCACGACTGTAGTGCTCGAGGTAAGATGATCTTATAAGATATAGAAGAATTAAAAATAATTATTGAAGCTAGAGGGGGTAAATCCATGGAACAGCAAGTGGCAGAAATTATACGGAAGTTTAAATAGGTTTGCATATATATTTAAATATCTCTTAAGTAAACTACTGAAACTGGAGAATGTATCATTCAATACTTACTTACGGGTTCGAGCACTTTACCACTATGCCATCCCACTCCAGAATACAGCAGCCGCAACGACATTGTCATCAACCATCATCAGGTCTTCTGCATCGCAACTCACTGGCATATCTCGAAGATGAGGAGGTGTTTGTCAGTCTGTATTTCGATGCAATTGCAGGAGACACCATCTTTCACCCTTATACTCCACCTGAGCATGTTCTATTTGCACCTGGTGACATCGACGCGTAATCTATTATTATAAGTGTCTTCCATGTTCGGTAGGGTTATTGGTGTCCCGGTCTCAAACTTTCCGACACGTCGTCCTGATCTACACCGTATTGTGCTTGCTAAAGTCATTCCTTGCCATATCTGCCGGTATTTTTAGGGGGATGTAACTCTAAGGAAGCTTTTCTTTTATTTACGCTTTTCTTGCTACCGGTGGTTTGTGACCAAACAAAGGATGTTTCGGGTCCGTTTCCTATCATTCAATGAAATTGGAGTCAGTGGCGTCGTATGGATGATTCTATCCCACTAGCCAGTTGCATAAAACTAGTTCTATTAATATTTGAGTTAAATTTTTAATTTCATTCAAAAATATATTTTTATTTATGTTGAGGAAAAAGGCAATCGTATTTTATTAATTTCAGTATTTATGAATATTTTTTACATATCTTACACTAAAAAGACACATTTTTCGCAATTTTTTTATTTAAGAATGAATATGTCTTTGAACAAGTTCCTACATATTCTCACACTCCCAACATTTTCTTCTTCAATGTCTCTTGCCGGTTGATCTTGGGTCGGCTTTTCTGGTACGCAATATCCACGTCTTTCGGTCCTGAGTCATCTTCGCAGTCAGGTGCTCCTCCTAGCTTGTAAACATCCTCTAAGTCTTGTATGGGTGAGGTTTTTGTAAGACAGAAGAAATTATCTCATTAAAAAACAAAGTAGAGCATTGAAAACCATCAATAAACAATTGAATGTCATCAAATAGTAACATTAAACTCTGAAAATACAGAATTTATTTGGATTAACACACACAGGAAACAAAATGCAATCGATCGTTCACCCTTTGAAATCAATTGCAGGAATTTAAAACCTAAAACGTCAATAAAGCTACTTGGAATCCACCTGGATTCCGAATTATCATTTGAGACACAGATCAGCAATACTGTTAGCAGCTGTTTCTATCAACTACGTAAATTAAAATCAGTTTTAATTTACAAATATTTGCCAATAGACGCAGCACGAATGCTACTAAACGCACGTGTTGTATCAAGACTGGACTACTGCAATATTGTATACGCCGGTCTACCCCAGAATCAACTAGATAGACTTCAATCAGTTTCCAATGCTGCTGCCAGGCTGATTAAGTGTTCATCAAAATTTGATCACATCACTCCACTACTGAAATATCTGCATTGGTTACGTGTTCCGGAGCGTATTTTATTTAAAGACTGTTGGATGTTGCATAAAGCGGTCAATGGAAAAGCTCCATCATACATAACGGAGTTATGTATACCACAGCAGTTAACGAACCGGAGGACGCGGCTTAGATCTGCAGCAACTGCCGTTGGACGTTTAACTGAAAAAAATCGGTGTCACTACAATAAATTCGGCGAACGTGCTTTTGCTGTAAGGGCAACGATTCAGTGGAACAATTTACCACCAACCATAAGAGCAGTGAATAGTGAAATAAGTTTTAAAAAACAGTTAAAAACTCATTTATTTAAGAAAAGTTTCTGTGTTTAATTTTAAGTTTATATGTAAAGCGCCCATGAGGTGGTTTCACAAAAACTGCGCTATATAAATAAGCCAATTTTATTATTATTGTGTAGGAATTGTAAGCGTGACTGTCCGTTTTTGAAAGACGTCTCTTACTAGGTGAACGAAATCACCCACCTTACTTTTGAACATTCAACTGGACCTTTTTGATGAAAGGCCTAATCTTCGTATTTTTTTAAATATTTGGAACATTCACGGGCGATTGTTCAAGAAGCACTGAAGCTGAGGATTTTATGCTACATCATAAAATACGCAATCTTCTTTGCATACTTTTCTTGTCCATAAAACAACGTGATTCACAGGCCACAGTCAGACACAAACTCACCTTAAATAGCGCCCTTAACCATACCTACTCCCACTTGGAAATATTTTATACTGCGTCATCTCGAAATAAACTTAACTCTACTCTAGAGAATTTAAACAATACGATTCTTGTTTTTTTGCCGTTTTGTTGATTGTATTAGAGTCAACTAGGTATAAAACTTATCCACATTCAGGGCTTATTTATTGCACTTATCTACAAGAAAAATCATACAAAAATAAAACTTCTATTTCATACAAAAAAAAAACACAGAAAACCAGTAATTATAAATGATTCTTTAAAAGGTGGCACGATCACGTGAACGTCATACTTTAAGATGGAAACGTAATATTTATGAGATGATGTGTGAATGTTGATAATGAGACCTTTAATATAAAAAAATATATATTGCTCTATACCTTATAGGTTTTTTTAGAAATATAAGTTAAATGTCAAGAATCGGAGTATGCTTGTTATTTTTCTACAAGAATATGTACAGAACATAATAAAAATGTTAATGTATATATTTATTTATTCATATCCAAACAAAGTTATTTTTTTAAAATGATTCGTTTTGTAGTAATGATGCAATATCAAATTGAAAAAATAGGTACGTTGGCAGCAGTCGAATCCTTAAGTACGTATTTATTTCTTTAAATTTCAAACAATTATATGTATTGATATTGGATTCCATGCCATATTTCTACACGTGGTTTCTAAAAGTTCCGTGTTTTCATCTTGTATTTTTGAAACTCGGCAAACTGGAACTGTGTTTCCCCTTGACACTCGCCACCTCAGACGGGACAATCTATCATTTCTCGGGATCATAACCTCGCGGAGGGACGTCACTCAAACCCCTGCTTCGGAGTTTCCTCTCACTTTATCCGGCTACTTTGTTTAACGTCCTTTTTTTAATTCTCCCCCCCCCCCCTCAACTAATAACCCCACGAGCCATGACTAAACCGTTATCTGACAACACAGTTCGTCTCGTATAATTAATGCATTTATTTAATTTGTAGCAAATAATATCACTTGAATAATCTGTTGTTAACTACATAATTATTTATGTTGGATATAATTAATTTCTGTCCATGATTTTGATTATTATTACGATAAAACATTATTCCTCCATCAAAATGTAATAGATTGAACGATGAGTGTATTGGGACTGGAAATAAGAACAAATGTGTATGAAGTTATTTCTGCGTATCCCTGCGTATAAGCGCTCTCTTTGCATTTAGACAACAGGGAAGCCGAGAGGGAATTGGTGCTCCAAATGTATGGCGTGAAGATTCCGAACGAGAAAAGCCCGAAATACCTTAGAGTAAAAATTGATAGAGCCTTAACGTATAAAGCATACCTCGATGGCGTTAAGAACAAAATAAAATCCCGAAATAACATCATCAATAAACTGGCAGGTACCACATGGGGTAGTGGCAACTTTACAAACATCAGCAATAGCTCTGGTATACAGTTCAGCTAAATACTGCTTCCCAGTGTCAGCTAAATACTGCTTCCCAGTGTTGAAAGAAGAGCACACTGTAAGGGGATAGATGAAGAATTAAATAAAACCATGAGAAAACCATAACAGGAACTGTGAAATCAACTCCAACACCATGGTTACCAGTATTATCTAACATCGCTCCGCCAGATTTGCGTAGAATGCATGCCACTGCCAGACAGAAAAACCAAATAAAAAACAATCCTCAGTTGCCAGTATTTGACGACATCTTCCACTCACCCCATAAAAGGCTAAGTTCCCGGTACCCAATTTGGACAGTCGAGGCAGAGGAGATCAGTGTTGAATCCGCTTGGAAAGAAATATGGGTCAACGTGATCGTACATAATAACCACCTAATTGTGGACCCAACAACCCGAGTACCTGGATTCGACCTGCCACGAAAAATATGGGTACAGCAAAACAGGGTAAGAACGGAACAAGGTTGCTTTAACTTCTTGCTCTGGAGATGGGGGAAGAGGGAGAACGCAGACTGTGAATGTGGAGCTGAGCAGGCAGTAAAGCATATGGTGCAAGACTGCCAGCTTAGGAAATTTAGCGGCACCCTCTGGGATATCCACGAGGCGAGACCGGAGACGGTAGAATTGACAGAACTTGATCCAAGGCTGTAAAACTTAGACGCTGCCCATATGGGTGAAGAAGATACCAGAAGTACCAGAGCCAGACGAAAAGTAAAGGAAGTAAAGTAAGTGCGTATCCCAACCGCAATATTTTTTATTTGATAGATCTTCATGTACAGTAAACACCTGAATTTGCCCTAGGTGTAATCATGCATCTAAAATTAAGTGTTTTTGTATCATAACATATTATTTTCAATTAGCGAAAGGTACGTTACCTTTCGCTAATTGAAAATAATATCTTCGTTGACATAAGGTTTACTTGATACTTCAATACTTTCTCCAGTTATTTTCAACGATAATGAAACATTTAAAATATTCTTCAATGTTTACATATTATTACTATCCAGCTTTTATGTCGTAGGCATATTCTTTCGCTACAGTTTATTTGAACACATAATAAATCTATTAAATGAGGGTAATAAAATTTGTTTCATAAAAAAAACTAATGAAACGACTTACTGAGTCTGTTACAATTGAACGTTTTTTACACATCGAAACTGTCGCTGTACAAATCCAACCAGTAAAATTGGATTGTCAGTTTATGGTTTAAAAAGCCTTGCTATATAATAGTGATGGACAGACACAAGACCGGGATCCGAGCAGTTTTGGTCATGTTTCCATTATTCTCTATTTGATTTTCAGATATTTCTATGTGAGAATGTATTTATTTAATATTATTGATAAATAAATTTGCATTGGTTTCTTGGATTGCCCAGTATGATATAATTTTTGTATTGAGCGTTTTAGGGTATCATATCAACAGCCATTTGGTTTTAAGTATGAACCGCAAAATGTTGTCGAATAAGATGTTTCATATCTCATTCCATTTTATAAATAAATATTGTAATTTGAAATGATTTATCACAATAAAAAGGGGATAATTAGTTATTTTATAACTAAGCGTAAACAGATGAATATCCTGATATTTTTTAAGGTATGAAGTGGATCCGGACTTAATCAAGGACAATAATTCGTTCTTTGAACTCGTCGCAAATGCTAGAGAAGCGAGATTTGCGTGAAAATTGATTTCAAATTTAGTTAGTTTCTACTGATTATGTATATAAAATTTTCATTTAACTTAATATCAGTCTCCTTTATACCTATTAGAGATTCAAGTGACCAATTCCTTGTCTTCGTTTTGTGACCATCAGAGAGACTGAGATGGATACTCTCCCATCACTTTTATGTAATGTAGGTACAGTAGGCCCCTATGTTATCACGAAGCAATAGAGTCTCGCTCAAGTTTTACAGGTCAGTAAATTTTCATGGAACTTGTCGAACGCCGAGTAGAGGCGTGTGCTTTTTGCCTTGATGAGGTGACGAAGTGACGAGCTACAGTAAAACATAACAAGGCAAATTTACATTTTGGTGTCGGTGGGACATTTTGAAGACATATTATTTTTTTGAGGCGTGCGTATGTGTGTTTGTTGTGTATGTGTTTGTGGTGTGTGTTACATTTTTATCTGTGGTGTGATTCACACGAAAATGTTTTCGCTGACAATCTGTTATTTTGACACAAGCGCACGTGAAAAAATTGTTTACATTTTTGTGCTACGTGTAAGTACTCAGTATTGCCTTTATTTACATATTAAAAAGTGATATTTAAAAATAGTTGATTACAACTTAATAAATCGTTATTATTTTTTTTTAAACTTTTCTACGGACAATTATTGGTGGAACTCCATTTCAAATTATAAATAAATTTGGTATGGTAAAATAAAACCAAAGTTTTCAGTTCTACTACTTTAATGACACTGACTAGTTTCGGTCATCCAGTGACCATTTTAAAAGTGTGCAAACAAGAGGTGTTTGGTGCTTATAATATATTATGTCTGGTTAAGGGGTTTGCAACATTTTTTTTCCGTCAGTTCTATTAGTGTTGCTAGAAAGAACTGACAAAGAACATAAGCAAACAAAGCGGAGCGTACAAATACAAAGAGAAAATAAATAAACTGAAAACTTTGGTTTTATTTTACCATACCAAATTTATTTATAAATTGAAATCGTAATTATATTTGTTACTTGACTAAACAATCGCTTATTTAATCATTTGAGTATGTATTAGAACTTTATCGTATGTACTAGAACATGCATGGAAGTAAATACGGCGTAAAGTCGACCTTCAAAATTCATTTTCACTTATTTATCGGCGATCTGCGTTAAATTGATTCAAAATGATAAGCTATTCTTCATATTTGCTGAAACACATGGAATTAGAAAAAAAAACTTTTCAAATAACTGCTTAGTTAAAAAAAATAAAAATTCTTGTTGCTGTGTAATTTTTTCTCGGGAGTATTCCAGATAAACTGTCTTTATTTAAAAAAAATCTTAATTTAGGTCCAAAGATTCCCCCAATGCTACCGCACTTTATTATATCAACTATTTTCTCTTATTTTGAAAACCGAATGAAGGCAGACATTTATCAAATTCTCCGCTACTCCAGATATCTCTCTGAAACCATCCCTTAAATTTTAATCTGATCCCAGCATTCTATTATCCCATTTCAGTTCACTGATCCTGTATTAAAACACTTCAGTCCTGGAGCATTTCAGCTAAAACTATTCCGAGTAATAATAATACCATTATCATATTGTCATTATGAAAATATTAGGTGTATTTGTATGCGTATCACAAATAACTTGGTTAATGTCGTGGTTTCTATTGGATTCCTAAATTAACTGATAATCCTTATTTATTACAGGTATTGTATATTTTTTTACTTTAGGTACTGTCATTTAATGTTATAATATGGAACGAAGATATAAGAGCTTAGTTTAACTTGAAGAAGGATATTATATACAGATTTAAAGAAAAAACGTTTTGATTTCAAGAAAAGAATAAATGAAGTAGGACTTACAATCACAAATTATGTAACTGATAGAGATAATGAAAGGAGGATCAGCCTTTAAAACATTGGCATATGCTGAGTGCAATTTTAAAAAGGATATTTTAAATATAGCGAAGTAGATACACCGAGATTCTTGAACACCTGGAAAGAATTAATATGGTGGATATTGAATAAAAATCTGATAGAGAAGGTTTTGGAGGAAGAGGTCGGCCAAGAAAGCTTGAAAGGGTAAAGGTATTTTGTAGTAAAATCTACTGAGAGTTATTTTTTGTATTATATTTTCGAGACAGTGAGAGTTGCTGACCATTGTCAAAAGACGCAAAGCCACATATTCCGCGGTAATGAATATGCCCTTTTGCAACTTATAGTAGAGGAAAAGATAGAGGTAAGGCGCAGTTTAGGTCGTAAAATAATAAGTTAAAAATCTCTGGCAGTAGTTCGGAATTCCGGATGCGGCATCACTAATTAGGTTGACGCAAGATCGGGATGAGTTTGGTGTGATGGTCGCCAACCTCCGTTAGGAACGGCCGAGGAAGAAGAATAACTACAGCACAACTCTATATTAAACAAATTCTTATTCACTTTAAAAATGATAAGAAAAACCATATCACTGCTCCACATTCTCACGATACAAGACACAGACATCAACTAATCACTCCGAAGACAAACACTACATACGGACAAAGACATTATCAATACTTGGCTCCAAAGATCCTAAATATAGTTGCAAAAGATATAAAGAACATTCATTTAATAGAAAATACAAGACTTAAACATACAATATGTACAAACATGGTTATATAACAAAGGGATCAACTATTGTCAGCAAATTCTCAATTCATAACAGCATACATGACAAAACTACTAACATTTATACTAGGAATTTATTTATTTATTTAATATTGCTTCTCGGGCAACTAACAGGTACTATGTCAAATATTAATTTGACACGCACCCAATAACAAGTTGCCACATTCTGGAGACTTACGATATTAATCGTCTCACAGATCCAGACTGAAAACACAATTAAAAACTGTGTCTCCACCGGGAATCGAACCCGGGACCTTTGGATCAGCAGTCAGATACCCAACCAACTGAGCCACGAAGGCCGACTCCTAGTATCCTAGGAATACTAGGATACTAGGATTTAAAAAGTGGACCATGGGCTACACAATCATTCTATGTAACAGTTTACAATGACTTAGTAATTAATATTATGTAACAAGTCTACCACCTCGGAGCAGGCCTAGCCTTGTGAGGTGGTAGACTTGTCCCAATCAACCCAATTTATTTGTTATGTTACTTATATAAAATAATGTAATTTCTGGTATATGTAATAAAAAAAAATCAGTTGAATACGTAATCAGGTCTACTTATGTTTAACCTTTTCCGTGCTAGGCGTATGCTAAACAATGTAACACCTCAGTGCGGCGCATTTTTCGGACAAAATTAAAATCGTCATATCTGAATAACTACTCACCTGAGATACTTGAAATCTTCGACAAGAATATTCGTTTTTAGTTGTTTTAAATGTTGAATATAATTTTTTGTTTATTTTGTTTTTCTGCATACTATTTTGCTGATTTTTTCAACACTCCAGCTTACAAAAACATGACTTATTAGCAAAAAAATATCACATAGGTAAAAAAAGATATAGGAAAGTATATAGTGAATAAAAATCAGCTTAAAAATTATAAATTTTTAAGTATTTCTTCGAAAACAAACACAGTTTTCAACAATTGCTTAGTGCCTTATACGTTTGTATGAAATTTATCTGTAAGCGTTATGACCTATGCGCCGCTGCACCGTGACTTTATCAACTTATATAGTAGAAAATAGTCATAAAATCATTGGTTGTTATAAATAATACTGTAATAACTCAACAGGCTCTGAGTACTTTTTCGGAACATTTCTGAAAGCAAAATTCATTCATAATAGCAAAAAATGTTCATTGTATTTTGTCTATCACCTAGTAAGATTTTAAAAAAACAATGAAACAGAAGCTATAAATTATTTTGATTTATGGGTAAATATGAACACATTCCTATGCAACAAAATTTTACTATCGAGGACCATTTCAACTTATTAGAGACATATTCCACATTGAAGACTACAGCACTTTAAGTATTCACTATGACTAGTTCTGTTGCTTGATGTAGAAAACACCTTTACCTGTAAGTTTCGCAAGGACCAAAAATACGTTACAATTCCTCAGTGTATTTTTGAAATCTTGATTTTAGGTTTAAATAAGTTTTCGGCTTGGCAATGTTCCGTTTTAACCGCCCCTCACTCCGTATATTCATTAAACTAGCTAACAAATTCGAAGGTATGTTCGCACATAAATAAATATTGTCAGTTTCTCTTTCGCTTTTAAATGAAAACAATCTCACGACGGAGGCCTCGAGAAAATTGGAAGGTGATATCTTATTTTCTCATATAAGCGACGAAAATATTCAGTGTATGGGCAATTGTCTGTCTATGGTTAGGGTTGTCATACTTCCCGAATATGTGGAACTGTCACACGTATGTGACCATTGTATCTCGTATTTGTCCCGTTTTTCAACAATTTCGACAAAATACGGAATTGCATTGGTAAAGCAAATAATATGTACTTATTTTTTTTTGTACATTAAATAAATTAATATATTGCACACTGGCAGGCTTATTGACATTTATTATTTTTTTCCAGTCAACCAGATTTGAAAGTAAAACATCATTTTAAAAGGCAAAAATCATATAATATTGATAACAAAATAAAATAAAAATAAATTACACTATGATAAAAAAGCACTTCATGGTAAAAAAAAAAGATTGGGAAAGGATAAGGAGAGGAAATCGGGATTAGGTGCTCAGGACGAACTTCGGTAATTATTAGTATGTGTTTTGTTACTAAACACTAAATTGGAAGATATTTGAAGTCAAAGAATGTCCTAATGTCCTTGAAATGCGATATTTGTCTTCAACGATGTATGTATACAGTATAGACGTATGCTTTGACATAGTTGAAATTTAATGTTGGGTTTCGGCGTTGATATATTGTGGACATCGAAAGTGTTAAATTTTCCCGTGTTGGCTTCTAAAAGTAGTGGCAACCCTATCTGTAGTTGTCTCATCCTTTCCCTCTTTCAATTTGTTATATTTTTCTTGAGGTATTTTGATGAAATTCGTATGCTTAGGTGCTATATCATGGTCCAATTCTACGTTTCTGTTAAGATGTGTATCAAACTTTTCTTATTATTTTTCTATATCCTTGTTTTGTATTACATCGTTGATATACCTAATGCCAGTAAAATATGGACTTAGATATGCTTTAGTATGAGATCATTAAGAAGAGTATGCAACATAACGATGGTCGATATAATTAATTATGAAGGGATAAGAGCCCTTGAGGTGACCATGGTTGTCACTAAACGGCGCTTTATAAATTGTCCTTATTATTATTATAAGATGAGAATGCAACATAAAAAAATATGAAATTTATATTTGAATAATAACCCTGAGGTAGTTTGGACACATAGAAAGAATGAACGTTGGGTGACAGTTCATATATTAATGTAAAAGAGGTGTGATAAAAGATTGTCAGAGAAATACATGACATGACTATGAATTATATATTTTGGAACAAATAAGTTGCCTAAAATTTTTCTTAAATAATTGAAACAATGTATGTATGTATGTTTTTTCAAATAACGTCCTCCAAAAAGAATTAAATTTATTATTTTAGTTATTTTTTTTATTATTTCAGTTATTTTTCATCTAAATTATAAATAATTCAACATTACTTGAACAATTCCCTGCCATAAATTTAAGTAGGTACCTAGTTTTAATTATTCAAAATTTACATTTTGTTTATTTAAATTCAAAACAGATCTGTATATATTCAAATATATTCAGTTTCATTAGATATGTTTTTTTTATTTCACTTTGAAAATAGACTTTCCCTTTAATGCCAATACACTTTTTTTCTCCTGTTAATTTTTTATCAGTCGGTTCTTCAGTGTCAAGGCAAATGACCTTTTACGGAACGTGACGGTTGCTTGTGTGAATTTTACTTTTTTCTATAGTATTTTTTGTCTTAAGAATTTATTTTTGTTATTTTTTCCATCCAACGTATTCATATCAGTTATATTTATAAAAATAAATTTGGTTCAATTGAACCCGGTTCAAAGTCTTATTCTGAAATTCAAATATTCTTATACAAGAATTATTTTTTAAGCATCTTATTTTTAATGATATTTGTGTCTAGGAAATCTCTAGTTTGTTTAAGATTTTCTTCTTCTTTCTGTGTTAGGTCTATAAACTTGTTTTTATTTGTAAGCGATCCCCTCCTTAACTTAAAACAGAATTAGATTAAGATTAATTATTAAAATATAATTAGATTCATCACCAACTCATACTTATTTTAATCATTTTTTTATTAAGTTGTTTAGGAAATATGATTTTCGCTATGGATCATTATTTTAAACTGTTCATTTCGAATTCATGAACATTCAGATTCCTGGAGTGCAATAATTGCCATTTCAAAATAAACACCACAGCAAACGAAGCAAGTTTCGTGTGTGACAAGAATTTTTCTTAAACGTAAGTTTGCTAATTTTCACCGTATGATTTTAACTTTGTAGCTCTTCGGAGAGTATATTTCTTGCCTTCGCGTGGAATTCATTGTCCATTTCTGCTCGAAGTCTTCCAACCGAGGTTTGTAAAAAAATATCCATCGGTTCGTGTGAAAAATGTCATTTTATTTTCTGTTTTGTTTTTCACAGCCTTCCTACTCGTAGTTTGATACAGCTTTACACAAGTTTTTTTTTTGTGATATTCAAAAAAAAAAGGGAAAACAACATATATGATTGTAAGATAACGAATTTATTTTTTACTCATTCTATTTAAATGCAAATGTTTGGTATCGTTCCTTTCGCACCGTGTTCTTGATATTTTTTTTCTGTTATTTGACATTTTTTTTGTGAATGTGGCAATTTACGCATTTCTGGCAAAAGGAGAGAAATAGTCAGCTCTGTGCATAGAATTCTCGTTCAGAATAAACAGAGTGAATGAAAAAATACTGGATTTTAGATTCAGCGAACGGGCACGCTTACCATCTTTTATTTTAGTTTTTGCTCATAAACTTCTTAATATAAGAGGAAAAAATGTTGATTTTACGGGGAACTAGGTAAACATACCGAGGTTTTCCCAGATCACATATCTGGAAGTGTTTTCGTTCATTTGGTGAGACTTTGATTTCTTTCACGTGTATAATATATAGATAGAATATGTAGATATTACCAACGGTTGAAAATTTTCAAATGCTTTTTTATTATTTCAAGAATTTAATATTTTCCGTTTATACTATATACGTATCCCGTTGTTTACCATATCAATACTTAAAGAATATGTGTTCAATTGAAATAAAAAAACGTCACATTTCGATTTATGAATGTGATCCAACTGTCGATTTGTTCAGGAGAACTTTGTTCTCTTAACATATCGACAATGTATCAAGCCAGAATACGCGAGAATTGTATGGAGAGGTCTACTTTTTTCACGGCTTTTCCAACTTTGAAGTCAAAAAACACCAACTAAGAGGCTTCGCAGCATATATGTTCCATACACGGATTTACTCAGAATTCGGAGTAGAACATTTCGTGTGTCTGTGTGTCTGTGTGTGTGTCTGTGTGTGTCCCCCCCCCCCTTATAACTTTTGATCCGCTCAATTTACAGAGCCCAAAATTTTAGAATATATAAACAGTTATAGGCCTACAAAACTTTTATACTCAGAATTTCGAATTTTTGTTTCAGTCAGGGGTTATCAACTTTTGAATTTTTACTTTATTTTTCCATATATCTCAAAAACCATAAAAGCTAGAACGCTGAGAATTTGTACAAATATAGACAAATACAAAATCTCAAATTAATTTTTTCAAAAAAATTCCAGGGTTTCTCAAACATTTTTTATTAAGAAAAATATTTTTTTTATGATAAATTTATGAGTTTAACTGCCTATATTTCCGAATTTTTCAAAAATATCGAAAAAAGCCGAAACACCCCAACTAGATAATTTAATTTTCTATGAAAAATATAAATATTGTATTAGCACATCTCAAACTTTTTTTAATAATTTTTATAAAAATTGAATTTAGTGACGACATTGCTTCATACAATTTGTATGTCAGTCGCCTATACACAATATGTAAGAAGTTTTAATAGTTTGATAGGTACTTAATCTCCAAACATACATACAGAACCATCATGCTGTTTTCATATTCCGGGTAGGAAAACAGGACTGACCTCCATACTGTCCTATCTTGACATACATACCAACATGTGTTAAAATTTTCAATAATTTGGATTTATGGGTTAATAGTTTGATTCTTATTCTTCAACTATACATACTATCGCTATCGACAGTTGGATCTCATGTGTTACATGCAACTAGTTTTAATTAATATGTCCTTGGCTAAATATTCTTATACGTTTGTGGAAGATTTTCTTTCTAAGCATTTTTGACTCTGGAGAAACAATATACCCAAAATCACTTTTTATCATTTATTGATATTAATTGTCAAAAATATCTTTATTATAATTGTTACAAAGTATGATTCACATTCTTGATTAAATTCATATATTATATGACAGCAGCATATTTTGTCGCGATTTTTATTTCCTATATAACGCGATAAAACACATCAAGCACATATTGATGGGTAGATGGCAGAGCGGTTAGCGCGCTGGGCTAGTAATCCAGTGGTCGCGAGTTCGAATCCTGCCTCGACCGATTTCGTTCACCTGTAGCTCAAGCATTTACGCTTATTTTAGGGAACGTAGGAATATGTATATATACTTGTTTAACAATGACTTATTCATTTTTTTGTAAAAAAAAAATAGTAAAAAAACGACAGTTTGAGTATTGTACGCTATTTATTGTACACGTCCATCTACTATTAACCGATTCCCGAATTTTATATTTCAAACTTACATTTTTATAATAAATAAGAGAAATTTCAAAATACGATAGAAAAAAAGCTAGCACAGCTCATACGTGATTTTTATATTCAACTCTAGTATGCACTCTTCGTGATAATCGTCACTCATTTGAATTTAAATTGTAGCACTGTAAATTAAATAATAATTAAAAGTTTTGTACGTCGATGTCGTCGGCTGAAACCCAAGATATTTTCTTTCATGACGTAATTCTTTATAGGCATTATCCCAACATACATATTATTCAGAACCGAGAGTATACATCATTTTGTCGGAGATTGGCCGAAAGGTTCTGTCATCTGAGATATCCAATAAATCTTTTATGTTGAATGGGTATGTCGACTTGTGTGTTTATTCCTTAACCGTTTTATACACATTTATAGACATATTCACATACTTGTTTGTGATTCCATCGAATGGTATGGTAGATACCTACACGTTGGTTTGTGAGGTTTAATATTATGATCGGAACGAGACTCGAACGAATCGAATTGTGATATCGTTGGGACCTGTTTTAAGTATTGTTCAGTTATGTATTTTTTACCTGTGAAATATTCACGGAAGTTGGTATAACAAATTCCAAATCAAAACAATATATTGCTTAGATATATTATCATTATTTAGTCACTAGAAAACTCTCATCAGTTTGTATTCCTGATTGAATTATTTGAAACAAAAAATTGACGGATTATTTTCTGTCCACCCATTACGGTTCAATTAGTTTTTTCCACCTTTCGTTGAACGATTTTTGATTTTTTGCTTTTGTAAAAAATGAAAGTAATAATTTCCCACCGCGATTTTTTAGCAACATCTTGTTACCTATATTAAATATGTTTTAATGTGTCTGTTTATCCACTGTTGTTCGTCCGATGAAACATGACTTCTGATAGATATTAAATAAATATATATATTTTTTAATATATTCACATACTTGGATCGTTATATTAATTGACATTAGTAAAATGAAATTCAGTTTATTGTTGATGGTTATAACTTTTAACTTTTATGTATATTGAAGTTATAAATACATTTAATTATTTTAGATTAAAAAAATATATGTATACATATAACTCGATTTCAGTATTTCGGAATTATTCCTATTTTTTTATTATTTTAACGTTTATCGTTCAACTGTCTGTCATTTTAATATTTTTCATTTTCCTTTGTTTCAGGTATTTTTTCATTGGCAATTTGGCTATTATAATGTAAAAGTATACTGAGGATTGCGGGTATTTGCTGATTTTTTTGTCTAGCCTTCTAGCAACATGGTATTGTGGTATGTGCATTTGAATTATCCTTTAACAAATTTCTATTATTTGCAATCTTCTAAGTTGACCAAATAAACTAAATAAAATTGAAAAAATAATGGGTATCTATTAGAGGAGGACACTCGTGAAATGGACGTTCCATGAAACGAACAGAAGCTATTATTCGGTTACAACTAGAATATTATTTTTCGATCATATTTAAACACGCTTAGAACCACATCATTCTACAGAAACATGTCAGTCATGCACCTGTATTAAATCTTGTTAGACATGTTTCCATTTTTCAAATTAAAAAGTAAATAATGATGAAGACCATCTATATATAGATTCACAAAGCGGATAACAACAATAGATATGGAAGGGGGCAATTCTAAGATTATTGTTCACCATTCTGACGATGCTCATCATAGAGTGATACCGGTGAATGGGAGTCGCGTTTGCGAAAAATTTAAGTAGAACGTAAAATTAAATATAAATTTTTTTTTTCATAGTTTTCGTTAATTATGGAGTTCTACCACGAAGTGACAGTGCCTAATATTGAAAAAATTAAAAAGTAAATTTTTCAATTAATTACACATTTACATAAATGAAAATGAAATAGTAGTTTAGGTATCATGTTGACTAATAATATATATAGGTTTTTTAATATTTCATAGAGTTCCATGAAACGGACACCCGATTCATGTTAATATTCTGCATTCACTTCATATGTACACTTTTTTCAAATGGATTATTTTTTTATGCTGTCCTCACAATAGAAATAATAGTTGTATAACTATAAATCTATTTAGATTTTTTACGTAATAGGTATATTTTTATTTCTATATCAGATATCGTTTTTCTCCAGTATACGGTTGAGGTGAAACTTTAGTATGGAAATGAGGCGATTTTTCTCTGAGAGCTCTCCTTTATTTCAGATCTCAAACATTAAAAGGGGCCTCGATTCCCCCACACCTCCGCTCCTCACCCCGACAGAATTGTATTCTTTGATAAATTGATTTGAAACATGGCGATTTCCCAACAAATGGTCCTTTGGCGAGAATCGAATAGCCGAAATGGCAGTATTTTCTGAATCTCAATCATTTGAATTTTCAATTATTATTATTACTATTTGCCATTTCTTGGTGGAGGGAGTATTATTTCATTGTGTCAAAGTTTTGGGTCAATTCTATTGTTTTATATTATTATTAATTTAATTATATATAAGTTCAACACCTTTGTATTTGAAATACTTTATTGAAAATATCGTACCTACATCTGTTCTAGGTATTTTCTAATCAAACAAATTTAATTGTTTCTACATTTTTTTCATTGTATTGGTTGCCTCGATACAAGAAAAAAATTTAGCTAGTGAAGAAATATTATCAAATTAGTTTGATAAAAAATACCTAGTATAAAAGATTTCTACAGCTAAAATACCGTCAGTATTGATAAATTAATACAATCAGATAAATTAATATAATTAACTAATTTTTCCTCTATTTCGTTTCAATACAGACGAAGGGATTGACGAATTAAGGAAGGAACTAGGTGTGAACAGAATGATTATGGCATTTTTACTGAAAACGGCCATAATAAATATGTTATAATTGTTTTTCTGTTTATTAAAAGTATATTGAATGAAAAAAAATTAGGATACATTCGCTATATGAACTTTATGAAATTAAGTAACTCATTTATGGTTAAGGTTTATTTGGAGATCAATCTAAAAATAAGATATTTATTCTTTTCTATGATGAATGTAATGTTACTTTTCGTGGAAACCATTCATTGGATTCTCTTTCGTCATTGCTATGTAATTTTTGTGATATAGTTGTTTCAATTTTCCTAATAAATATAATATTTTGTATACAAGGTTTGAATTTAAAGACCATAAATATGTAGTTTTACATAACATTTTTAGTGAAATATACAGATTTTAATAATACATGTTTCCGATAAGTATATTTTTAAGACTTGTTTTTGTAAGCACTGAACGGTTATCGATCTGTTACGACCATCGCTCGATTAATGCCTAATGCATAGAACTTCATAGAAATTATGAATTATAAGTTCAACAATTACGTTCCTGTTTGAATTTTACAATGGAGAAATAAATAAATTAATATAAGTTTTCTAATATTTTTATTGTTGCATATACGCAAATAATGATTTTTTTCCTGTCGGGAGTCAATGAAACAGATTTAGGACGATTTTTAACATCTCAATAGAAACGACGTTGGAATATTATAGGAGAACTAGGAACTCAAGACACCTACAGGGCTTTCGACCTGTCATCGGATGGTTTACTTTATCATTTTATGCGCTTGCGTAACGTTCTCATTTCGCTCCCGACACCTTTCGTTCACGTCCAACGTTCACAATAATTGAACTTTTAAAAATTGGATTGAAAGGGAACTCAATAAGAAAGTATAATTGGTGAATGTTGCGCAATTTCATTAAGTGATAACGTGAACCTGCCGATGACAGGCCGTAAGCCCTGTATGTGCCTTGAGTTCCTGGTTTTCCTATAATATTCAAACTTAGACTCAATTGAGATGCTAAAATTTTTCATAAAATATAATTTTTACTATCAGTGAAACTAAACTAGTGATTTATTTTGTCAGGTGTTAGGGTTTTGTTTTGTAAAGAATAGGAAGAATGGTCTCCCGAAACTATTAGCATTTCAAAATAACCTATTGGAGTAAAGTTATTTATTGCACTGCGCATATACTTATCACAAAGCAAAGCAAGCACAAAATTACAAAGCCATCAATCTCAAATATTTCAATGCTTGTCGTAAACTGTCCACATACCACTTTGATGAAACTTAAGTATTATTATCTGTTTCTATCATAATTGTTTGTGTTTAAAACTTAAGGGAATGTGTTTAAATATTCATGTTGTGGATTGACTTAACATATATATTTGCACTTGCTTTGCTGACTCTAGGATATTATTATTATGTATTTTAAGTTTTCCTTTGTGATATCTCGACTTGATAGTGGTATATAGACACGTATTCACTTTTCATATATGTTTGTATACTATAAAATTTTGGTCTTTGACGTCTCAACAGGTACCAACCGAGAATTTTTATTTCGAAATTTGTAATAATAATATTTTTACTCCTCACTAACCCAAGGAGGAGGAGGGTGGGGAGTTATGATTTCGCAATTTTTAAGGGTATTTTTTTTATTGCAGATTATCAACTAGTATCATGCTGAGATTGTATTCTGAAAGTTTCATTACAATTTATCTGTGTGTGTGCTATGTGCTGTGTGCAGTGTGCTATGTGCAGTGTGCTATGTACGGCGTGTTCATTTTTACTTTATCGATTATAGACTAAAGTACTCATTCGATTCTATTCAAATTTTGCTTATTTGTATATCTAATACTCACTTAGACCCCATTAGATTTTGAAGGATATCTGAATAGTGCTTCTCAATTTTTTTAACTGTCAAATATTTCAAAGTGACCCCAAGCTCAGGAAAATTAAAATTTGAATTTTTTATTTTCAAATTGGTACAAAGGCACAAGAAGAGTTATCAAGTTTGCATAGTAAAAAAACTATTTTACAAACTCATTTCATGAAAATGCTGAAAATTTTCCATACAAAATTTGAATACTTTATAAAATGACTTGTTAGTGAGGAGTTTAGCGTTGGCCACAACTCACTCGTTTTAATTAATATTGTAAATATTATTCAATCGATTCAATGTCATAAAAAAGTGAGGTAATTTTACAAAATTTCAGCTCAATTCCATTTCGATAATGAATTGATAAATCCGTGTCAAAATGGTCATGTAGTTCGACAAAAAAATCGACCTTTACAATTTTCAATTTATTCTGACGAATTTTTCAATATTCCCAATCGACTGGCATCAACGAAACCACCCACTCAATATCTTATTCTTTTACGTCACCATGTACACAATTGCAGATAGAAATGTGAAAAGTTTCAGAAAAAAAATATATTTATATTTATTCCACTTATTAATTTTGTATATATTTTATTGTTTGGTAAATCAATTCCTCGTTTTTTTCAATGCTTGAAACTGTCTCCTCATGATTGAATTCCATAATAACATAGAATTATGATGAAAAAAATAATATTTAATTATACATACATACATACATCACGCCATGTAGGCAAAGAGAACCGAACGCCACATCTTTCTATCCTGGCACGCATCCCTCGCCTCATCCACATTCATGTATCGTCTCATACATGCTCGTCTATTGCTCACACTTCTAACATTTCCGTCTTTCAAAATTTCGTTCACATGGTCGTGCCATCCCTTTCTTGGGCGTCCCCGACCTCTCATTCCATTCCTTTCCGCTCTGTATATTTTCTTCGTCAGGCGCTCGTCATTTTTATCTGAAAGTTTCATTACGATGAACCTTTGTGTGTGTGCTATGTGCTATGTGGCGTGTTTATTGTACTTTATCGATTATAGACTAAAGTACTCATTCGATTTTTTTTCAAATTTTGCAAATTTGTATATCTAATACTCACTTAGACCTTATTATATTTTGAAGGATATATGAATAGTGCTTTTCAATTTTTTTAAGTGACAAAAATTTCATAGTGACTCCAAGCTCAGGAAACTTAAAATTTGATATTTTTATTTTCAAATTGGTAAAAAGGCACATCACTTTATAAAATGGCATTGAAGAATTCATATTTTCATTATAAAATATGTAAATAATAAAAAAAAAATACAAACTCGTTTTATTAAAATGCTGAATATTTTCCTTACAAAATTTGAATACTTTATAGAAAGACTTGTTAGTGAGGAGTTTAGAGTTGGCCACAACCTACTCGTTTTCTAAATATAAAGATTTCTAAAAATAAAAACATGGAATTCAATTTATTAGTTTAACGCATTATTTTTTTACGTTTAATTAAGTTAAAAAAGGTTTTGTATAATCCTTGTGTATGTGTGTGGCGTATTCGTTTGTCAAGAATAGAGAGTGTGGTGTTCGGTTTTCTGTATTTATTCGAAATAAAGCCGTGTGACGCACATTTATCTATTGACAAAATGTTACCATCTATTTCGTTTGATGCATAAACCATCTAACCAATTCGGCATTTGATTATATGCTGCTATACACGTCGTATGTATAGAACAATTGCTAATTATACGGCTATAGCCGCTGCGGGTGAATTTGAACCACTTTGTTCTGTGCGTTTCACCAATTATAGTGATTAACAATAATTATTTGACCAATTAACTTGCGCTCAGGTGGATTGCCGAAACAGTCGTAATGTCATTGTTGACTGATGGCAGATGTAATAACTATTATAATTATTTTATAATATGTATCGTTTGACAATTTGACATTGTGTTTGTGGAACTTGCATATTAATTAATGCATTACAGTTATACATTGCCGACGTAAATACATTATTTAGGTGGTTTAAAGTCATATTTTACATAATACCTTCCATTATTTTATGTCAATTTGATGAGAATTACTTATACAAAATAATAGGGTTGTCAAGAGATACGATTCTGTAACAAATTATTTAGGTAAATTATTTATAAATCTGATACATTCAACATTATTTATTTACATCGAATATTGTTATAGTTACGTATACGATTTGAATGGTTGAGGGTACAAAACACAGGGGGCGCCCCCGACGGGAATATTTGGCCCAGGTGTGCGAGGACATGAACTGCGCCACATATGTTGAGCTGAAAAGGGCTGCACAGGATAGAGAGAAGTGGAAAGCGAGATGTAGACTTCTTCTGCAAACCAATCCATAGGATTGAGACTTTTGATGATGATACGATTTGAAACAACGATATTATTTGATGATATTTAATGACGAATTATTATTTGATGATATTTAATGACGAATTATTATTTGATGATATTTAATGACGAATTATTATTTGATGATATTTAATGACGAATTATTATTTGATGATATTTAATGACGAATTATTATTTGATGATATTTAATGACGAATTATTATTTGATGATATTTAATGACGAATTATTATTTGATGATATTTAATGACGAATTATTATTTGATGATATTTAATGACGAATTTTTAATATCTCAATAGCATTTGGAATATTATAAGAGAATCACGAACCGGGCTTACGACCTTTTGCAGCGCTTTCGCAACGTTTACCTATTATTCCTTATTGAGTTCCCTATCACTCCAATGCTACCCTCACCATCATTCGCTCTGAATTTTATGTGAGCGACAAAAAAATGCATATCACGAAAAGTAGCACATGAAGCCCTCTAGATGAACAATCTCGGTACCATAGTGCAAAAAGAACAATCGACGAATGTGAATAGAAGATTCAGATCTTTTGAAATGACTTCAGATCTTTTTAAGTGTAAAATATCAAAGATGTGACCAAGATCTCAGTAAAAAATATCTTAATGGGTATCAACCAATAGTCTTATCAGTTTCAATCCTGGAATTGGTTTGCAACAGCTATGGCTGCCTCTCTTCTTCTCCACTCCGCCCTGTCCTCTGTCAGCCTCTTCATCTCCACATAGCTACTACAGCACATGTCGTCGATCACCTGGTCCGTGTAGCTCTTTCTTGGTCGGCCTCTATAGTTGCTGCCCTCTACCATTCATGAGCAGACCCGGGTGCCTCATGTTATGGCCAATCTAGTTGGATCAACCAATAGTAAGGCACCTTAACTATGACAGAACTTCTTGAAGGCTTTAAAATAATTGTTCTTCATGATCCCAAATGCCCATGACCAATGGAACCTTGAAGAGGCACATGGACCAGCAACGAGGAGCTCCGATATATAAGAGGACACCGTTGGGTGTCATCAATCTAAATTAAAAGGCTATTTATATTATGTTAATTTTGAAAAAAAAAATTAAAATAAGTTGAAATATCATCGCCATCTATAAAGTGATGAAGAAACTTTTTTGTAACGCCATCTATTGAGAAATTGGTTTGTAAATAATGAAAGCAACAATCCTCAGACTTGAGGTGACAATTTAATTATACATTATGTACGTACCATCATACCATGTCCGCACATAATTATGAAAAAAAAGTAAATAAAAAAGAAGAATAAATAAAATACAACATTAATCAAATTAGATGAAAGAGTTACAATGATAAAAAAAGCGAATAAATAGACATAAAAAAGAAGAAGAAGAGAAATAAATAGCAGAATTATTCAATGTAGACCAAAAAATAATCATAGCAATAGCTAAAAAGTATCATTTAAGGTATAAAACAGCCTTTTAAAACCATCTAAAGTTTGTACATTAAATATATCAACATCACTTTACTAGTTTCCAAGACGGTGTTATTTATGTGTTGGTAAATAAATTATATATAAATGAAGTTGTTACGTAGATTGTCAATATGAAATGGTACATATTGACGCGAAGCATACCTTGTGGGTACTCTGAATTTTAAAATAAATATGATAATTTAACTATATCGATGGTGAATTTTCACGTGTAACAACAAAACCGCTTTAATTTGGGTAATAGCCTAGGTAACTAATGTGTAATGTGAATGCACACTTATATATTATATTATGTGGGTTTTGTGTCGTATACCACAAACCACATCAATGTGGTCGATATAGGAACGTATTAATAAATGTCTCTGTGGTATTTACCACATTGATTAGATCACATTACAGTCATAATTATTATACAATAAACCAAGTAGTTTGGAAATATTGTTATTCATAATTATGGTCATTTTAAGGTTTTGTGTGAGATGCATCTATCTATATGTGAATATGTGAAGCGAAAATCATCGGACCCCATTTTAAACAAACTACGCGCTCTGAGGAGTGTGAGATTTGGCAAAGTTTAAGTTATTATGAAGGAGTGTGGAAAGCTACTTTTTATTTTATTTTTGGAAACAAAATAGCCATTACATATTTTACATTAATAAAGAAATAGTAATAAAGAAACTAAGCTAATTACATTGTTCTACAGATTAATCTATCTGATATCTGCTGCGTCCTTTGATTATTTAGCCCCGGTTCCCATACAGTCAACCACTGTACAGCTTCTGGGGTTGCATCATAGATATCCATCCACCCCCCGGATACCTCTTCGTCAGGCACTCCTCTACCATGGTTTGGACAGTCTGGTAATTTGCTCCACAGTCATACTCCGGATATTGTAGCGCCCCTGTCCTGTGATGATTCTGTTTTGCTGGACCCAGACTTAACGGGAAAGGTTGTAACTCGGGACCTTCAAGGTGGGATCCTCAATGATGTTCTTATTTTTCATAGGATCTGCGTCAGGTCTTCTGACCAGATGGGCTTTCTGGACCGCAGGCGCTGTCTTGGAGGCTGTTATGAAATATAAAATATATGTCAATCACAATGTTACATCTTGTATATATTTTCAAAAATATTCACTCCAATATTTTGAAGTGTGGTATTTATATAAGGAAAACCACGTACACGTATGTACGTTCCATGTATTAACTACATATTATAATAACAGTTCCATAGTTAAATTGTTTCATTCTCGCAAAATTCCAAGAAGGGTCTTAGAAGGTTCATTTCATGGATGGATTGTTACTTAAATTATAACTTAAAATGAGAAGTAGAATTACATAGTAGATTGGGAATTATTATTATTATTCGTGTCTTTTACCTTAAACGATATAATTTTGTCCTCATTGCGAAAAACTTAAAACGAATAATTATTATTAACTTTTATCGAGATGTTATGTATTGTAATTTTCATATTTTCAAATATATTTTAGCGATTAGCTTATGAAAATGATAGTTATTTTAAAAACTGTGTGTCATTCTCTGCATTTAAAAATAAGGTGCCATTCTTCTGTAGATGTTTGTTAATTAAGATAATAGATTCGAAAAATTCATTTGAGCAGCTGAGCCATACGTCCTGAGTTCGACTCCCGTTCAAAACATAGTTTTTTTTAAAGTTCGTGTTGTTTAGATTATTTGAGAATATTTAACATGTTGTTGGGTGTATATTTTATATTAAACAGAACCCATCGTATAAATGTTTTTTATTTTTGAACAACGATGCAATGGCAGATTGGGGGTATATTTTAATTCATATCAGAAGGTTGCGTGTTCAGATCATGTTGGGGTCACCATTATTTGGAGTATACATATGTTTATTGATTGTAGAAATTTAAATATCATAAGTTTAAAAGTTCAGATTATTTTTTATGCGTGTTCTAAAAAAATACTCTTCAAACAACTACCCTCCAAATATGATATTGCAAAATTTTATCAGATCAAAATAAGATATTCAATTTACAGTCATGAAAGGTTTCAAATTAAAGATTACTTACACTATCAATATATTAATTTATTTATTCAATAAAACAATATATACAACAATTATTTGAATTTGTACACTGTTTTTTTTTCTCTTTCCCAAAAAGCATAAAATGCTTGTGCTGAGAAAGTGAGTACATTTAGATCGATTCAATCACATAAAAACATAAAGACATACAAAATATGTAAAATCAACAATATTATGGCTATAGGAAAGCATCAATACAAAAAGCATCAATACAAATAGCATCAATACAAAAAAAGCATCAAAACAAATATCATCAAAACAAAAAAGCATAAAAAAAGCATCAATACAAATAACATAAAAAAGCATCTTAACAAAAAATATGCATCAATACAAAAAGTTTTAAAACAAAAAAAAGCATCAATACTAAAAACATCAAAACAAAAAAATAAGCATCAAAACAATAAATTAATTTAAACCCTCAGATTCTATTAACCCCTTTTGTATTCTTTTACTTTAAAGTGTTTCTTTATTTTGTTAGATACCTAGCGTTTCATAATTTGACTGTCTTATATCCGTTGGAAGTGTGTTGAAAAAATGTTCTGCCATGTTCGTATATCATTTCGAACAATATCACAATAAAAATAGTTTATTGATTTTGCAGGTTTTCGTGGAAATTTACAAAGAATTCTCGTTAGAAATTTACAAAGAATTAAGCCTGAGTATATCTAGACAGTTACTTGGGCGGTTAACGCGTGAATGGTGATCTGTGTCGTATGGAGGAACGACTTCCGTCGATATTCGTTTACTTTCGGTAACTATATTTCCGATATTAAAAAAAAATATATGTATATATCGTTAACCGCCGAATTCATAAATCAGACAATTTAATTTTCTATAAAAACATGTAGGTATATTATAGTAGTAAATCTCTAACTTTTCCCCACAATTTTTGTAAAAATTGAATTAAGTGACGACATTGTTTCATACATTTTGTATGGCAGTATACACAATATTTATTTATTTAAAAATCCATTAAATGAAGAACATTGGTTACGAGTAAAAACAATAATTAAAAGAATACTCTTACAAAAATCAATAAAATGCTAATAAGAGTCATTGGAGTCATATGGATGTATCCACTCTACAAGCCCATGGGCATGTCCTTGAGTGTAAATTATTTTGTAATTATAAATAGATTTTTATCAATTATTGTATTAATTAGTTAATTATTGTAGTACGAAGGTCACATAATTTTCGCAGTCTTTTTACGTTTTTTTTCTAAGAAGCCATCTATAATATCTACGGGTACTCTCAATAGTTAGATACTTAATCTACATACATATATACCATCAAGCTGTTTACATACTCAGGGCAGGAAAAAAGTAATGACCTCCATACTATCCTATCCGAACTTTCATGTATTGTGTAGAAAATAAAATATATTAAAATATGCAATAATTTAGATATAAGAGTTTAGTACGTATTCTTTCTAAGGGTTACGAAGGTCAGATAGCAGTCGCTTCAATGTAATAACCAGACTCGCCAATTCCTGGATCATGGTCAAAGCATACCCCGATAGAAACGGGATAAAAGCGCTATGGGGAAAGAAAAAGAGGTTTAGTACGTACATACCATCACGCCGTATCCCTACTTGAGGTAGGCAGAGAGGACCGAACGCCAGACACCTCTATCTTGACATACACCTCTATCGCGTCATACATGCTCTCCTATTATTCTGACTTGGTATATTACCATCTTTCAAAATCTCATTTATATGATCATGCCAACTCTTTCTCGGGCGGTCACGACCTCTCATTCCACTCTTTTCAGCCTTGTATACTTTCTTTGTCAGGCGCTCATCGTTCATTCTCTCCACATGTCCGAACCATCGTAGTGTATGATGTCCACATTCCTTATCCTATCATAGATCGTTCTACCACACATTCGTCTTAAGGACCTCATTTCCACAACGTTAATTGTACTTTCATGCGTCTTCTGCCATGTCCATGTCTCACTTACATACATTAATGTTGGTACGACTATTGCATTGTGCACAGCGAGCTTTGCTGGCCTTGAGATAATTGGGTCCAGTTTAGTACGTATTCTTCAAATATACATACTGTCGGCATCGTCAGTTGGATCTCATGGGTTCCATGCAACTAGTTTTAATTCGAATTGGGAATAAGTAATTCAAATTGAATTTGCTGTCTACGCTTTCTTGTGAAAATACTGTGAGTTAGGAACTCGCGCACATTTTCGTGGGGGTGTATTTCGGAATTTGTGTAATATTTTTTCTGTCCTAAGCGATCAAAGAGAGGGCGTAGGATATCGGGTCGGTATCTGCGATCAATTCGTGTCCATTTTTCTCTTCCCTGATTTATTATATTCCAACACGACCTGTCCAATTGAAATATTGATCTGGTGTGTAATGCATAACCTTTATTATTTATTTTCTACCTTTTATCTATAATCTAACACACAGATATTCAATATTGATTTCGTTTTTTACAGTACGTGTACATAAGTACCTACTATCGCTAGACAAATGTTTGCATAGGGGCTATTCCGATATCAATTTCTTCAAGTTGTTCGAAAAACGAGCAAAAATAAATTGAGGTCAGAAATTTCAGAAGGGTCCGGAGAACTCTAAAACCTTGAAGACACTGCAATTAAAGTGCCAAAGAGAGCTCATGTGGAAACAACTGGCTCACCTTTACTGATAGTGAAGATAATAGTGCACCGAATTTAAGACAGAAAGTCTTGAAAACCCTAAAATTGCTCTTCGTGGCTACAAGGTCCGCATGTCCAATGGGTCCAAAGAAATTCCCTAGGACATCGTCGTAGACTTCTCGCTGGAAAGTTGACATGGAGAAGTTAGTGGATTCCCATAGGATATCGAGGGAGATCGCGATCCACTTCCACGCCGGCGACGCTATAGAGCTCATTGGCCCTGTTCACCACCGGACGCAGCCGCAACATCGGACAAACACAAAATATCCACCATCCATCGGGTTCAACCACTGCCCCCGAGAATATGCTCAGAAGTCTGTTCAGGGGTATCACAAAGCTGACACGAGGACGAATCGGATAAGTGAAAACGAAAAAGATAACTGTTGAAACTGCCGTATCCAATAAGGAATCGTTAATAATAAGGAACTTCTTCTCTATTGAAATATTTAAAATTTGTCGTTAAATATTTGAATTTGCCTCTGAATTACTCAACCTACAAAGGCATCAGGCGACTCACAATAATAAACTTAACGTTAGTCGCTCGATACTGTGCTTTAATTTGACTCTTTCCATTGTGTATACCAATGATTTAGTTTTTGTTAGAGTTTTCATTGTACTAACTAGTTGCATGTATATCCAACTATCAATGGTGATAGTATGTATAGTTGAAGAATACGTACCAAACTATAAACCCTTAAATCCAAATTATTGAATATTTTAAGATATTTTGTTTTCTATACAAAACATTTAGGTACGTATGTCATGATAGGATAATATGAAGAGGTCAGTCCTTTCTTCCTACACAGAATATAAAAACAGCTTGATGGTAAGTAGGTATGTCTATAATTATCTATATATTCTGAAATTTTAGGCTCTGTGCATTGAGCGGATCAAAAGTTATAAGGGGGGACGTACACTCACACAGACATACTAATTTCTACTCCGAATCCTGCGTAAATCCATGTGCGGAATATAATATGTGCTGCGAAGCCTCTAAGTTGGTGTTTTTTGACTTTCAAAAAACATGAAAAATATAGACCTGGCCACAAAAAACTCGCAAATCATGGCTTGAAACTATTTCGATATGTTAAGAGAGCTAAATTGTCTTGAACAAATCGACAGTTGGAAAATACATTTCACTGTTGCTATATTTCCTCGCGTAGTATGACTTCATCTATCAAAGATATTCGTTTAAAGCTTCTTTGGTGTTGAAATATTTTTTGCTGATGTAATCTAAACTATGGGCCGATCCCCTGCCTTTGGATTTGACACTCATTAAACCGTCAAGGAGGATTTAGGTGTCATCAAACCCTAATAAATCTGCGCCCTGCGTCACATGGCCAATTGAATCAACAAAATTCCCTATGACCGATCCACTTGGGGTGAAATTTTTCCATTTCGTATTTGAGCCCACAGAGCTTTTTAGTCCTCATATTTTTAACCGTAATTCGATTTAAAACAGGAAGGATGTGTTCAATTCGCTTTGGTTTTCTATCGAATTGAACAACGTTGGTGTTAAATCAAATCGATTCGTTTGTGCATTTAATTTTATAATTATACGTGTGTAGACATATTACAAATATAATATGAAAAATACTTGGTAGGTATTTGTTTTATCGAAATTTATTTGATTACTGACGCATTTCGTGCGAAGCACATCGTCAGATTAATACTCAACAAGACTTAAATTAGTGGTTATATACAAAATTTACATGTCAGGCGTATAAAACTGTTGTTTTTGAACAGTTGAAAAATAAGTCTTATAATGCAAATGAATCTATAAATATATCTGTTTGAATACAATAAATGTAGTTGGGTCACTGGTAGTAGTCCCCTGTGTCTATTAGGTCTGTAACATAAAAAAAACGACAGCAGTATAATTCGAAAAGCTAACAATATTGTTTAAATACGCATGGTTTAAAAAAAACTGTTTGTAATATTTTTTTTTTGCAAGGCATCTTCTCATGATATCAGTCCTCAATACTTAATTAGATTTAATCATAGGGAAAAAAACCGCGATATAGATATTGATCGTTTATGTAATCAGTTAGGTTTTTGATTAATGTAATCAGTTAGGTTTTAGATTAATACTTATATGTATTCAACTTTATCCTGTTTTTACATGGTCATATTAGGACTTATTTTAACGGCTGTTACTTTTGGGAAAGCATTGTTGTTTTTTCGTTGGCGCAAGAGTAATACATTATTACTAAATACATTATTATAATGATAATAAGATTTGACATATTTTTGTGCCCCAAACCACACGGATACATTTTCCATTTAGCATCATGACAACACATCCCGTTAATTCCTAACATTATACGCTGGGAATACAATGTTTCCACAAAGAACTTTTTGCTGTACAAGAAAATTAGATTTATTTAATATAACCTCCGCTCTGAAATGAATTTCAGGTTTTTTTGGGCACGAAAGTATATGTCACATCACAAAACTCGATTATTTATCAACACATTCAAATGTGCTCTTCTCGCTTAATTGACATATGGACCAAAGATGAGAGTCAGAACTGAAACCACATTAGAGGAGAGGAGTAAAATTTATTGTAAAAAGCAGGGTCAAAGTGAATGATACTCAAAAAAATTAGAATTTATAACCTGACAACATATATTAAAGGATATATAAATTGGAGAGTAGTGATGAATGTTTCAATGGTTTTAAGTATGCAACCTACAGTTTTCTATGTCTTTTCCGTTAAGGGCAAGCAACTTTGTTTATTTAACTTTTTGTACATACCTAATATAAACCAATATTTTGTACACTGACGGGTTATAGATAGTATGAAATAAATCAAATTATTGCTTCTCATCGTATTCTCTTTCTTTCTTTCTGATTTTTGAATTCCTACTTATGTACTCCATACAAAAAACATAATATTCACAATAACATATACCTACACGTCCTACACCCTTATATAATCAATAAAATAAGTGAATGCATCTGCCACAGATGAATAAAATCGGTTGAATTAGTGCAGCAATTTCTCCAAAACCTTCCACAAATTGAAATATACCATATTTTAAATAATAGGTATATGATTTAGTATCATAATATTAATATTCTAATTGTATAACATTACTATGTTTGTTATTCATAGCGATTTTCGTCAGGTTATCCTTTCAACAAGATTATTGTGTAGAGGTGCCTACGCGTGTATTTATCAAACTTTGTTGGATTTAATCCACTCGGGAATTATGTGGAAATAGTAATAATAGGTAGATGTGGAGGTATCTACCTGCTGCCCACTTCAAGATTTATATTCTGAACTTGCCGTTGTACCCTCGGTGGGTCAATTTTCGTTTGAAATATATTTTCCAGCGGTGTGAGAAATGATAACCTAAGCTTTAATTATATTGGTTTCAAGCTTTGAGAGGTGTTTGTTTATATTTACAATCAGTATATTTATTTATTTATACAAATTGTATAAATATTTGTATAAGACGGGATAATTCCTATAGGGCAATATCCCCAAATCATCCAAGATACGTGAAGCCTTCTTCTTCTCAGCCATTTCTTGACTGCTGTATATACATATGTAGGTATCTGTTCGGTAAATGTGGTAAAACTTCCAACATCAGTGGTCAGTAGTATTCATAACTCGTTGCCGAGTACGTCTGACTGACAGTTGAAAAAGTTCAATAGTTTCAATAACACGAAATATTTTTGAAACATTTCACGTTATTACATCGATCAACTAAAACTACGCGCCGTGCCCATATAATATCCAAACCATGTTTGGAAGTGGTTTGCTATGCCAACGTTATAGTGTTTAATAAAGAGGTTAAAATGATTCGAAGGAAGAAATTCGCCACCAGGTAGGTGCAATATTCTCTTTTCTCTATATGCAATAGTCTCTAACATGCATATCCGTCTTGCGCTTTCTGAATCCACTTTTTCTCGGTGATTAGGGTTATATCGCTTGCCCATCTATTTGTGGTACTGACACTTCTTTTCATATTAGATGTTCGCCATTGGAGGATTTTGGGTGTCCATGTCTCAGTTCTGCCAATAGTATACGCCATACGGTATACAAAGTATATGGCACTCAAAAATACAATAATAAAAGTTAGTTTATTGAAACAGTTTATTAAAATGAACATTAGTAACTTTTCTGTTTTAAAATTGTTGTAAAGTATGTGAGCATTTAGTAACCAGGTGGTTCATTAAAAATTTTCATTCGACTTATTCCTGAATATTATTTAGGCATGGTATTTTTTTTCCAAAGCAACGTGTTGACTGGTGGTAAATACAAACAAACATATATCATTGATCCTTGTCAGTTAAACAAAAATGGAATATTCAGCTTTAACAACAGAACTCTGTGAGAGAGATAGGCTTCACCAGATTGTGGGTTCAAAATGATTCTTATGAGATAAATGCCATGACAACCGCACGTACCCTCGAGCTGGCGAATCTTCACACTCTCCCCTGAAATATATATCATATATATTTTCTTCTCATATAGTGAAATATTGCTTTTCTTTGAAAAAATCTCGGGATAATAATTGAGATATACATAAATCCCGTTTATTTGTTAAGATTTTTTAAAGGATTACAATACGTTTTTCAGAGTAAGAAAGAATGTAAATACTTTTCAATAGAGGTTTTGACGTGTCCTCAAATGCCTGAAAGAGAGAATTATTGTCTATGGGTACATAATATACTTATAAACATATTGGTCTTTATAGTGTTGCCGCGTTTCGATGGTAAGAGGTTTCTGTGTAATGTAAGAACATTAGTTTTGTTCTATTCTAAAAATTCAGTATGGTAATGTATGATTTATTCGATCTTTCGATAGATATAGTCTATTCCCTGAGAGAAAAATGACAAAAAAAACAATAATCTGTTCCATAAATAAATAATTAAATTTATAACGGAATTAAATATAGTTTTTTAAAATAATCTTTTTTCAAAACATTGATTTTCGGACAATTAACAGACAAATGAATTATATTATGGCCGAATTATGCTCTGAACTCCTACATATACAGAACGTTTAGTAACTACAACCCACTCTTTAATAAATAGGACCTCTTCAAAAACTGCTTGCACGGATTTAGATGCTCAATTTTGAGGTCGATGCTCCGCGGTTAGGTAATATATGCGAGTTCCCTTTTTCCTACTTGTCTATCCTACTCCCTTCCTCAAAACCACTTCCTTGTGTTAATAAATTAATGCTTTTATTTGTACAATTAATTGGTTCACTTGTCATATTATATATATTAGTGAAATAAGTGAATTTAAATGTATGTATGTTTAAAGTAAATTAAAATTATATAGATTTTTCCATCTCATAATTACTTATCCAATATAAATCAATTTTTTTCCTGGATTTAACCTGTGTTGGGTGGTTCAAAATTTACAACTTAAAATTGTTTTGTTTCGGTCGACGCGTTTTAATTTTGCTAGCATATTTTTAATAATGTTATTATTATCACCTGATCATTGTCACACAGGCTTTCATGTTCATATTATGTTGGTAGGTAGATATTTCCATTACCTACGGTATTTTATCTTTTAACCATATCGGGGTCTCCCAACCTACCGAAGCTGCGTTGTTTCGTTTCCAAGCAGATTTTCTTATATCGAAATATAAATTTCTCTTGTGGGAGTGTTATTTAAGCATCTTTTTCGGTTTTCGTGTTGAAGATAAAATGAGCCAAATCCCGCAGGTTATCGCCGACACGAGAGTGTTGAATTTTTTACTCTTCGTCGGCATTTTTGTATAGGAGAGTTATGGAGGTACGCATTATAGTTTTTTTTTGAACTTGTGTTTTATTATTTCACTTGTTATCGGTCCTGTTACAATAGTTTTATCTATATATTTATTGAATTTGGTTTACTATGCATAAATAATCCCGTCTTTATCTATAAAAATACTATTTTTTGAAAAAAAAACATTTAAATATATTCGAAAAAACTAAATAAAATATTTATATTACCATTATTTTTAACCTCATTGCTACATCATTTTTTTTAAGATTGGATAGTATAAATTTTCATATTGTGTTCCCTAAAATTAGCAAATGCTTATCCTTGTGTAAGAAATGATCGGGACAAGAGTCGAACCCGGTTCAACTGGATTACAAGAACACAGTTTACCATTGAAAATTTAATGAGTATTCAAGAATAATATAAAAAAATCAATAATTAAATTTATCATCATCATCATCAGCTCCACATCCCAAGGTGAGACCTGGCTTCCAAAAGAAGTCTTCGGCTCATACCAGATTATTCATTCGATATCACTTAGATTATGAGAAGTGTATGAAATATATTTTATTCCGTCAAAAAAACCATTCTTGATTCTCAAACGGATTTCTTGTTTCGCATTCGATATATTTTTTGCTCATTGTAGGTTTTAATCACAGAAGTGGGAATATGTTCCCTCAAAACAAAAAGAATATTATAATGAAAGTACAAAACAAGGAAATACTAAAAAAGTTACATATTATAAAAAAGGGTTCTGTGCATCTCCCTTTTACAAAAGCCAATACCAACTTAAAAACTCGTCACCTAGATGACGCATGCAAACGAGCGCCGAAGTTTTTTTTGCATTTGTAAGATAATTGTGAAAATGAAAAAACATTCGGGTCTCTGGTACTTCTACCAGGTACATGAATATTAATTAGTTGTAACAATACAGAGCAATACAGAATATTTTTAGAAGATTCATAATTTAAGTTATGTAAATAAAGGATTATTTGGCGTTTGATTCTCTCTGATAACCCAAATAAGTAAATAGCACAAATGTGACAATGACAACTATTTTCCCTCTTCCTAACTCAATCTTCCGATGGTTTTGAGCCGATTGAGACTATCGCATTGGCCACGCTCGGTTCGCGTTTTTCTTCCTGTGATTTTATATGCCGCCCCATTTATTATGATTAAGTATATTTAGACCCTTATCATGTGACCGTTTCGCAAGTGAGCGTTGTTCGTTCATTTAATTATCCCCACGAGAGACAAGAAATGGGCTCCGGTACTAACAGTTCATGCGTCCACCGCCGCTGAAGCAAACCACGTTTTAAAAACAAATTTAACCTCTTTACCTCTAACACTTTGGTCTGAGGTATCCGAACCACAATACGCATGCGCCTCTCTTTCATATTTCACAGATGTTATCGGCCACATTGGTCCCATGGTGCTATGTTAAGAGTTGCGGATTTACTCCTATAACGAGAATACTGCGACCCTCCCAGGACTTTTAAAATGTTCACATTACGTCGTCATAATTTGAATATTTTCAGTTTAAACTTGAATCATAAACCGATTTGTATTTCAATAATGATAAATCTGGCTTATAAAGAGACACGTGGCACAGCTCCTGCAAATAACTACTGGAGAATGGCACAGACTGGGTTGAGGTTATAGTTGAAAGAGCATCCCCATCCCCATACCCAAACTACACAGTATTTTTTTTTATAAAATAAATAAGTTTTGAAATTGTTTTTACTATTCATTAATTTGAAAGTTTGTTCCGTTGAATCGGTGTCCTTTCAATAGAAGGACTTTGCTGACGTTTGTTATTTGGATGCAAACGAGGGGCATCTCAACAAACTCGAGCGCCTCCAGAATGTTTGTATCCGCTTCATCTTTGGACTCAAAAAATTCGATCACATTTCCTCTTACAGTAATCTTCTCCATTGGCCTAAGATACGACAACGGCGAAATATACATATTTTGTCACTTCTATATAATACGCTCTTTAATCCTAATTCACCGCAGTACCTAATTTGAGTCCTGATATAACTTCGTCAAACTCGCTTTCCATTTTCACGAAAAGACTAAAGCAGGGATATCTCTCCGAAAATACCTAAACCCTCTCCTTTTCTTTCCTTCCCTTTGCTACGTAATATTTATCCCTAAACACCTGATCTCGATTTCCTCTTCTTGTTCCTTCCCAATCCCTTTTTCTTTTGCTATGATGTTTTTTTTATTTGCTTTTTTTTAATTATCTTGGTGATATGTATATTTTCTATGTTCTTTTGTAGCTTTCATTTTTTGTTGATGTACATGTATAATTCTGGCACTCTGTAATCTTGTTGGTTGAAAGAAATTGCCTAATGACAACAAGCCCGCCAGTGTGCATTATATTTGTTTATATTATGTACAAAAAGTTAAATAAATAAAAATAAAATAAATAACTTTTGCTAAATTTAATATTAGCAATATTTTGTTTGGTAAACGTTCAGTGGAAATTATTCTTCCGGTCAGTTAAATTGTAGTTTCCATTACTGTTAATGATGGTCTGGTCTATACACCATTCAACCGTCATTAAAAATAATATTTTTCGGATCATAATATATAACCGATGCAGATCTTTCAGAAACGTATAGATGTGATCAAATTTGAAGAACATTTCATAATCATATCAGCGTTGAAAAAAATGTATCTTTTTATCCTGTCTAGTCTCTCCTGTTGGTACTGTGGCAGACAGGCAGTAAACTAACATGGTGTTCAATCTTGATACCATAAAAGCATTTATTCGTAAATGTACTTCATCTATTAACAAACATGTCTAATAGATTTTTGTCAGGCCTGCAACAATATGCTAATGATGTCCCTGTGTTATATTCAAAGCAGTTTATGGCCTTTATCCGCATTTATTCTGTTGATAACTTCAAAATAACACTTTCACCAACAAGCGACTGTGCAACGAATTCTGTTTCCACCTTCTTACAATCCGGGTCATCGTTTTCAGATATTTTCTCGAGCAGATTGCAAAACCTTCCCATCGCTACGTAGTGTGCTTCTTTAGGATAGTATAATGGACTTAAATTCTAATAGTTGGTGTCCCGTACGTAGCCACATTTAAAAAATGTCTTTATTGATTATTCTTTGTGTATAATAACAAAGTACTATGTATCTTATTGCATTTTTTTTAATCAGTTACCAAGTAACAACTGCCGTAACTAAATACAGCGATTGTTGGGCCAAACTTAAACTTTTAAACATCCATTTCAGATTTTCGCTTTAGTAAGTGAATTCTTTTTGTTTTTATTTTATTTTTTCAATTCAACATGAAAAAGTTTAGCAGTCGAGCTTATAATATTTACAAAAACAAAATTATTCTCTCTCGGAAAAAATAAAACTCAGGTATAAAATGTTTTTTGAGTATTCCGATTCAGGCACTTAAATAGATGATATTCATTTCGCTAATTGTTACGTTTTCATTTTGTTTCAGGTACCTTTTACTTCAAGCGACTATTTAACGAGGTTTTACTGAAAAGGGTTGTTTTCGGTAAGAGCTTTTTTTATGAAAATGTTTTGATTGTGAATATGAAATGAAGGAACGCAGAGCTAAGGGACTCTAAATTTGTTACAATTTAGTTTATGAAGCTTTGCTGCATTATTTGTTTTCATCGTACTTACATTTGAAATATCTATAAAAAATAATTTGATTATTCTTGGGCTATGTTATTTTTTTCATTGGAAATAATGTCACACTATACGCAATAATTTCCTAGGATCGGATATTTAAAAAAAAATGTTTGAACTATCAAATATTGTAAGTTAAGCTACACATTTTTTTTAAAATACATGAGATCCATCTGTCGATGGCGGTAATATGTATAGTTGATCAATATGTACCAAATTATAAACCCTTAAATCTAAATTTATTAAATCTCGTCATGAAGGGGAAGATTGAGGGTCGTAGAGGGGTCGGAAGAAAACAGCTTTCCTGGCTGCGAAACATCCGCGAATGGACCGGTATAAGAACTGTGGAAGAGCTGTTTCGCACTGCACAGGACAGGGAGGCTTTCTCAATGGTGGTCGTCAACGTCAGGGAGACCTGATATGACACAAGAAGAAGAAGGAGAAATCTAAATTATTAAATATTTTAAGAAATTTTGTGTTTCTATACAAATATGTATGACAGGATAGGAGAGTGTGGAGGTCAGTCCCTTTTTCCTACCCAGAATATGTAAACATTTTGATGGTATGTATAGAGATTAAGTATCAATCTATTGAGAGTCCCCGCAGATATTGTGTAGTGTATTCTGCCTTACAAATTGTATGAAACGATGTCGTCACTAAATTAATTTTTTACAAAAATTGTAGTAACAATTCGAGATATACTTCTATAGTGTATGTATTTTTTATATAAAATCAAATTATGTAGTTGGGGTATTTCGGGGTTTTTCGATATTTAAAAAAAATGGAAGTATAGGCAAGAAAATATATTTTTTTGACTCTGTGTTTCAAGCGATTCAAAAGTAATAAAGGACTGACGAACACACACATGTACATACACACACATTTATTATATTTTTAAAAGCCCTTATTTTTTGCAGGAGACGTGAGACAAACACGCACATTATCATTGCTTTATTACTGAAGATTTTTAAATTTTTAATTTCTTTTGACCTGTGATCATTGCTTTAAATTAACCAAAGATAACCAAAATACACTACGTATTATCATGAAAATAATAAAACAAAAAATAAATACAATTCAATACAAAAAAAAATATTTAAAAAATTATAATATAAATGCAAAAATCGGTGATAATGAATGAATGCACGTACAATCGTGAAAGACGTTAATAATCAGGAATCATTAGGGTACGTTTGTTGCATTTTATTTTAATATATTATACAATTCAGGCATTGATCTGCTAATTAGTAGGTACTTATGAGTTTATTTATTTGTAGTACTTAATTGTTATTAATATCATTATTAAATCGGCCTTATTTGAAATATGTAGATATATACATTTTTTTCATTTGGTACATACCACCTCACCAGGGTGAGATTGTTTCTTTTATTTTTTAATATGTTCCTGTTAGACGAATTGTGTTCGCTACAGTCCCAACTTTATAACTACGAGTACTGCTATGTTAAGTAAACTGTCATATAGAAAAAAATGGTCGTATCAAATAACTCTTTCGTGCTTTAAAACAATATTTTTATTTATATATTTGAATTTTTTAAGATTATTGATATTGTGTCACTCTGATTAATTACTTTTACTTATGCAGCCGTCTCTGTCTACTGCTCGACATAGACCTCCCTCTTATCTGATTATATAGGTATATGGTATTAAAAATTACATAGTCATTGACTGCCCACGTAAAATATTAACGGTAGATTTTGATTTTTTTATTTCAAATTAAATCCATCAAGTGTTTTAATGAAGGTAAGCTTCGCCCTATAAAGGGGTATTCGTTTGGAAAAAAATGAAGCAATTTCTGCGAACACAATAAATTCCCTTTCATTTCCTTTCATCTACAAAGTTTTTTTTTTCATCCCTTAATTAGGGCTTTTTTCGATTTTAAAATTTTATTTCCCTCGATCGTGGCGTACAACGGATAAGCTGGGACGACTGAACGAATTGCCCGCCAATAAATGATGATACAGAATTCATACTATATTGCCAACTATTTTTCGCTAACGATTCATCGTTTGTGTATGCGTTAAAATTATTTGTTTTTTTTTTGTAGATTAAAATTGTGATGTTTCTTTACAGATGTTGTCGTTTAGTTGTTTTTCGAAAATTTTATCAGCACAACAACAGATAAATCTTTTCATGTGGTTTGTTTTAAGTTTCTTTTAAAAATACATCTTCGTGGTCATAGACCATACAAGATGGTAAAGTTTTCCTTGTTTTAATCTTATGATCTTGTTTTTTTTTTAAGTCATTTTTCTTTTCTATACAAGATTTTTTTTGTTTGAATGTATTGATTAGTGGTTTTTTAGTGCTGTGTTTAGCAAAATGTTATGTGTGTTGTTCGTATGTTGAAGTTATGTCATGAAAACTGTAATCAATATTTAATTGTAGACTAATTCTAATGTTTTCAACTATCTGAAATTTTTAACGATAAATAAGTCGGTATCAAAAATAGTCGGTGAAATTTGTCAGCCTTCCTGGCCCAGTTAATTCCCGGTGGAGACACATTTTTTAACTGTCGACCTTCGTGGTTCAGTTGGTTGGGTATCTGACTGCTGATCCAAAGGTCCCGGGTTCGATTCCCGGTGGAGACAAAGTTTTTAATTGTGTTTTCAGTCTGGATCTGTGATTTGATTAATATCGTAAGTCTGCAGAATGTGGCAACTTGTTATTGGGTGCGTATTAAATAATATTTGACAGTGTATCTGCTAGGTGCCCCGAGATGTAGGTACCTAATATAAAATAAAATAAAAATATTTGTACAGTTGTCTCAATTTTTTTATATACAATTAAAATTTCATAAATTTTTCGACTGAAGAATTTGCAGTAAGAAGGTTTTTGTTTGAGGGTATTTATGAAGGTCATTTTAATATTAATTGAGGAAGGCCGTTGTAAAGCGTTGCATAGTTTAACATAAATTAACTTTTTTTTTAATTCCACCTAATCAGCGAATCTGCATTAATCATCTTCGCCTCCCCTACCCTTAATTCTGACCACCTCCCCGTTGTTTCAACCTTTTCTTCCCTCGAGATCTTCTGATCAGGGAGAAATTGAAAATATTTTTTCGTTACATCCTCATCACGAAGGTCATACTTTTATTTTTAGAATAATCACTTTTGAGAAGAAGATTGTTGTACAGTCTCAAATTCAGAGTCGCAGTTATAAAATCTATATATTAATACGTGAAGCGAAAATCTAGGACCACTGAAAAGCAAACTGCGCGCACCGTGGAGTTTGAGATTTCGCTTCGTTAAAGTTTATATGGAGAGTGCAGAATGCTAATATTTATACATGCATACATACATACCATCACGCCATATCCCTTACGGGGTAAGCAGAGAGAACCGAGCGCCATACTCCTCTATTTTGCATACATTCCTAGTTTCCTTTACATCCATGCATCGTCTCATACATGCTCGTCGATTATTCAAGCTTCTTATATTTCCTTCTTTCAAAATATCATTCACATGGTCATGCCATCCCTGCTATTCACTCCATCTCTTACACCCATGTATATTTTTTTGGTCAGTCGTTCATCATTCATTCTTTCAATATGTCCAAACCACCTCAAGGAATTCTCTTTCATTTTATTTATAATACTCTTCTTCATCTTGCATTCCCTCCTTATGTCCTCATTTTTTATTCTATTATATATCGTTCCATTACATACTCTTCTTAGTGATCTAATTTCCACAGCATTTATTCTACTTTCATGCGTCTTTTGCCACGTCCATGTTTCACTGACATACGTCAATGTGGGCATTACAGTAGCTAATATTTATAGTTTAATGATATGCGTTATAAATAAATCAAATTAAATTAATGAAATAAATAATATTCTGCGTAATTTAGGGCTATGACAGGAGTTTTGTGTGACCCAAAAATGCCAATTAAACTAAAAGGAAAAATATATCAGACAATTGTCAGACCTGCGCTTCTGTATGGCTCCGAATGTTGGACGATGTACAACACCTTCCATAGGCAAATGGAAACCACCGAGATGCGTATGCTAAGATGGTCAGCGGGGTTGTCTCTAAAAGACAAAATAAAAAGTTCATACATTTCGGAAGCTTAGGAGTGAAAGGCATTAACAACAAATTAGAAGAAAGACAATTGAGATGGTATGGTCACATATTATGATGACCCGAGGATCACATTATGAACCAGGCTATGGCCGTAGACATCCCCCAATCAACGAATAGGGGAAGATCAAAAAATACATGGATGGCGCATGGATGGCACAATTGATGAAACAAGAATTGACATTGGAGGCGGCCCAGAACCGAAGAGTGTACAGCTTGAGGACGAGGAGAGCTGACCACAACAGTCTTCATCGACGATAGATAAGTTGGGAAGAGGCCAGGAAGAAGAAGAAGAAGAAGAATATTCTGCGTGGTGAGATGCATAGAACTAATACTCAAAGAATGCTTTTGTTAGTGCAATATTGAAAGGAATATGAATGCTTAACATTTCTTTAGGTACATCTTGTAATACCAGCCTCACAGTCAGTAGCGATCGTTTCTGGGTAATTGTAATAGATTTAGGGAAGATCGATAAAGTATGAAATATCATCTGCAAGTATCCAACGATTGCCATTATTTCGAAGTTAGGAGGTTAGTTTTCCTCGATATGGTGCTGGGAGAGCCAATCTATTGCCATTAAATAATAATGATTGTTATGACTGTTTATTGGGTATTAATTCTGAAACTTGTGATCGGGAATTTCCAATACCTAGCAGCAGTCTGGTGTCTCAAGTTTAAACACTTCATCACGATCGAATTTTGGCAATTGGTATCCGGAACTGGTCTTGCGATAATTCATTAGGATAGTCCCGAACAATTCTGCCAATAATAAATAGGCTGGGGGTAGCAGAACTTGTTACGATGTTATGACTTGAATGGTTCGCATTCCCCGTGGACGGGTCATGCCACGATGTAGACCCCAGCAGTCTAGAGTAACGCGGTACGTGTGACTCCGCCATTTTTGTTCTTTGTTGAAGATACAACAGATGTTTGTTCAAACTTTCGAAACACTATGACTAAATCAACAATGAATATAATCTAAGATGATTCTTCTTTTATAACTATAATGTTTAAGTTATTTATTCATTACTGAATTTATTTTATGTACTAATAATCAGATTTATTTATACAATTTTGCAATTTTTCATCCAACCCGAGTAATGTAGGTTTACTTAGTCATTTAATATGAAACCATTTTATTATTTATTTCATTATTTTTTCTTAATTTAAAATTCTTTATGTCCTCATATTTATCCTGGCATTATTAATTTTGTTACGAATTGAATAAAAATCAGATGTTGACTTGTATTCTGTTTTCACGTGACAAATTATTGAATAAATGAGTGCAATATTTTTAACATCAATAAAAATTATTTGATTATTTCTGTTTCTTCTTCTTCAACTTCTTTCTACAACCTTTTTTTTTATGTTCATAAATACTTAGACGTATTTGAAAATGTATTTCATGTTTACATGAAAACCTGATATTGGTTTTATGTGTAATTATTATAATTGCTGTTAAATATTGTTTTTATAAATAGATACCCAAATTTAATGTTTGTTTCTCACATTTTTTTTAACATGTCTACGTAGGGGACGCCAGCTATTAGGATTTGGGTCCATTTTACTCTTCCGAAGAAGCGCACTACGTAGCGTTGGGAGGGGTTTGCAATCTAGAAAAGAGTTTATTAATTCGGATTTTAAAAAGACCCGGGTTGTACGAAGATGGAAACACAGAATTCGGAAGATCGTTCCACAGTCGGGCTGCTGTATTAATAAAGGAGTTCGAGAAGCGACTTGTTCGTATATGTTGAAGGTCCACTGTGAATGGGTGCTGCGATTGAGTGAAGCGAGTGACTCTGTTGCGAGTGGGTGGAGGAGGGACCAAAGATGCAAGTTCTTCTGAGCAATTCCCGTGGTAGTATCTATAGAATAAACTTAAAATACCGACTCTGCGTCTGTGTTCTAGTGATTGCAATCCATCAGTCAGTGATGGATCATCAATCAGACGTATAGCACGCCTTTGGACAGCGTCGAGGGTATTCAGTAGGTATTGGGGGGCGCCACTCCAGAGGTGACTGCCATATTCAATAATTGGACGTATTTGCGCTTTGTAGAGTATACAGATCTGGGTCTCAGTAAAATATCAACGCGCTCTATATAGTACGCTCAATTTTTTGGAGGCGAGTTTCACCTTAGCTTCGATGGAGCCCTTGTAGTGTAATTGGTTCGTTATAGATACTCCAAGCAGGTCGATAGAGCTGCTGTTAGGTAGGGTTCTTCCGTTGAAAGACACTTGCAATTCATTGGGGTTTCTCTTCGCAGAAATTATACAGGCTTGGGTTTTTGAGACGTTAAAATAACATAATGGAAGTTCATGGTGAATATTCTTAAAAATAATATTAAAATCGAACGTAGATGGTTGAACTATCGAGTGGTGCTCTAATTATAAAGTTTTCCATACTATTTATTAAATGATATTTTTTTATATGTTTTTTAATAGAATACTAGGTTTTAGAACCATACTTTTTTACCTTTGTGTTTATTCAGTTAACAATAGTTTCCATCAAAAGACTAACATATTTCCTAGCTTATATGTTATTTTCTTCTATTCATATCATATTTACATAATCCTGTACTGTATGTGTGCTAACATAATAAAACTTGTATGTTTTATTGTGCCTTATCATTCGGAAGGAAATATTTTGATATTTATTTGTTTTCGGCATGTAAGATCTATTTTGATTATTATGTTGTTTTATGCGAAGATCGAATACATTATCTCAAGGTATACGGATACTAAATATACATTAGATATGCCTTTCCAAGTTTCTGATTCTCTTCATCTTGTCTTATTTCTTTTCCTATTGATATGATATATATTTTTTTGGTGCGAATTCATCTCCCGATTTTCATTTTGAACACGTATTTAATATTTACCTTTGGTTCTACACGGGAAATCCGTACGTTTGTGATTTTCTTTAGTAACTAAATTTGATTTTCATTATAGTATTTCCTCGCTGTATACATAATTCTTTTTTTTTGTCTTATTTGTGTAGATTATAGAAGAATCGGTTCTTTTTCAGCGACAAGGCTTTAGTGTGGAAAATAATGTTTCATTGAGTTTTTTTTTTAGTTTATTTAAATTCATTATACTTTTTCGTCTTGGTCACAATCCTAATATTGGTCTGCACTTAGCACTCGATTTCTCCATAAAAATATATTATGCGCTAACCAACCTCTGTATTGTACTACAATATTTTTACAAAAACTCATTTCTCAAATCAAATATTTTTTATAGTTGCATATACGTTGTCGGGAGTCAATAATATTTTTATAACATTTTTTTAACATCTCAATAGAGACGATGTTGGGATATTAACGAAGATCCGGGAAATTTAGGCACCTACAGATCTTACGACCTGTCATTGCCTGAAAAGAAACAACTGAAAACTTACTCCTTTAGCGAGTCTTACAAAAAAACATTAATCTATTTTTTTTTATTGACAAACACTTTTTCAACATCTCAATAGAGACGAAGTTGGGATATTGTAGAAGAATCGGCTGTCATCGGCTGGTTTACGTGATCACTTTATGCACTTGCACAACGTTCATTGATCTATTCAAAGCGCTCTTGAGGTGAGGTTATATCAAAAACGGCTCTATGTCATTGTAGTGTATTATTATTAGTTATTTTTACAATTTGTTTAATTTTAACTTACTGAATGTACATCGAGTGTGAAATTTTATCAGATTTAATTAAGTTATATTGGGAATAGTTTGATATTTTACATAATATAAATAATTGAATGATAAAGCAATCAAATTATTGAATATTCAAAGTTTTATCTCTTATCTGTGCTGTTGTGTAACATTAAGTTGGTAACACTTTATGTATTGCAAAAATAGACTATCGACTTTTTGTAAATAAATATTTCGTAGATTCTCTTTTAGAGTTGTCTAGCATTTCTTTTTGTATTATGAATGCTTCAGTTCTGTTGGGGGGAAGTGAAGACACATGTCTTTTGAATTATTCGTCATTATTAACACGAACTACTGATGAATTGACAGAGCGTTGTTTTTCCTACTGGGTGATACTATGTGTCAAAAAATGTCGTATCTTGTAGCTGTCACTGTCTCGAAAGATTAGACGATATTTGCGATTGAACGAAGTGGAATATAATATAAATATAATAATTATTATAATATCCTTGGTTTGGGGAAGTCGAGCAATGATATTTATATTCACAATATATAAGTACAATACAATATGCAAAATGAAGGCTATTAAAATAAATATATCTTTAAAATATGTCTTTGAATAAAGGAGAAATAGTTTAATCAAATTGATATATTAGATCAAACTATTGATAAACTTAGCGCCGCGGATATATAATAAAATAATACCTGACTAACTTCAATTACTCCTACCAAACAATAGCAATTTAAACATATTAGTAACAAAGTGGTTAATGGACAGGGGCAGAGAAGAGTGTGAGAGGGATCTTACTCATGTTTTGAAATAACGGATCTCACTCATGTCCTAATATCAACCAACACATGTACATACAATACGCACGGACTAAATTTTGACTGACTAAATACTTGCACAGCTACTCATTTTGAATAGGTATTGCCTCGGAACAGGCTTTTGCATAGTGAGGCAATATGTCCAAGTACCTAATATTGATATATATTTTATTTGAATTGTATTTTGTATTAATATTGTTACGTAATTATGGCTTATGTAATTCTTTTTTATTTGGAAATATAAATGAAAATATAAATGAAAAATTTACATGTGCAACATTTTAAATAAATCATATTTATTTATCGAGAAGTTCTCATTCAAAAGTCGAATGTTTTGAAATTGGTTGAATAATATTTATGGTTTAAAAAAATTTAATTTACAAAAAAATAATATGATCGTAAGTTCATCCTCCGTGGTATCCTCAGATCATTTTTTTAACTTCGAACGAGTTGGCATTGAGCGTCAATAAGAAATTGGACACTTAGCAATTTTGATGTAGGATATATACGTAGGTATCATATTCAAGGTCAATGGATAAAGATTCTAGATTCTTTTAACGTTTCTCTTTAAAGCTTGTGAACCAAAAGTACCTCCAAAAAGTGGTGAAATAATTTAAGAACTGTATAATTTTATATAAAGGAATGGCTGTTCATGTTTGATGACGCATTTAATATAGTACCGCATTGCGTATGGTCATTGCCAATATCAGATATTTTGTTAGAGAAATGATGTCTCTTTATCAATATAAGAAAATCTGTTTTCTCATTTGGTGTATTATAAGTACATGTTATAATATCCCAAATAGTATATTTTTTTTATATTTACTGTGAGAAAAGTTAACAATAAATCAGTTTAAGTATTAAAAGATTGATATGTACTTATGTATATGTCACAAGCATAAAAATCCTCTTTTTTTTAATTCAAAAAAACACCGAAATTGAGGACTTCGGAGCATATATGTTATACATAGGGGTTTTCTCAAACATTTTATGACAAATTGTGCTTTTAACTTCTTTCTTATTTCCATTTGAACGTTTTCCGATTTTCAACGTTTATCTCATATTTTTAATAAAATATAAGGCGTAGTTCAACATATTTTTTTTAAATTAAAGAAGACAAAAATATCTATAAAAATGTGACGTTGCATAAATGCTTCAGGTTTAGTAAATAAACCTATAAAACCTTTGTTTTCCATTCAGCGCCATTGCGAAATAAAAGTTTTTTGGTTTATTAACTTAACCTGATGCATTAATGCAACGTTTCATCGTATTTTTCCAGATATTTAGATATTTTGATCTTCTTTAATTTATAAAAAATATAATGCTCTATACCTTATAGTTTTTTAGAAATTTAAGATAAATGTCAAAAATCGGGGTATGCTTATTATTTTCCTACAAGAATATATACCTATAGAACATAATTAAAAAGTTAAGGTATATTTTTCTTTATTAATATTCAAACTAACTAGGTTATTTTTTTCAAAATGATTCGTTTTGTAGTTTGTAATGATGCAATATCAAATTGAAAAAATAATTTCGATTTTTTTTCTGAGAACCTACCTTTGTAACAGAGAATAATGCTCTTGTATGTTTAATAAACAAAAATATGAAATTGGGATTGGATTCATGTGTAGGTATGGAGTAAGTCTACTGAACATTATTTCAATATTATGTTCGTCTTTTTCAGAATGATTATTGTTTTGTGTGTACAGTTCGTACACCCACGCCTGTGACAATTCCCTTTAAAAGCCCTTATTTATGCTTCAATTCATAAAACCCTAACTAATGTTTATAATATGAAAGGGACGACATTTTATTCCGCGTAATTATTTATTTTGTGTTGCCTTTAAATTTATATTTGGCTAAAAGCTTTTTTTATTTCCCGATGAATGGCCTGTTTTTGGTTTGTGTTTTTCACATAAATTGAAATTAAATGCCGGAGTAAAATATACCTACACGACCCGAGTGGTAATATTTTTATCTTCAACTGCTATGGAATAGTGGAGAGTTTTTTTATTTCACAATTTTAAACAGTATTTTTCAGGTCAGTTTGTCAACAGGTATCATTTAGAAAGTGTGAACTATGTACTTTTGATTGTAGCGATTGAGATAGACTTTATATTTCTGAACTTCATAATTATACATACATATTAAAAATTTAAACAAATTTATATTCTCACTAATTTATTTTTTTGGTATTATTAGAACTTTGTATTATTTCCTACATAAAGTGTATATTTTTAAATACTTTAGTTGAAAACGCTCTTGTAAGCGAAACGATCGTCCTAATGATATCAAAAAATTTAGAACTTTTAATCTGTTTTGATTTTTACCTTTATACTATAAAGTATGAGTTATGTAGTAATATATTTGTGTATGACGTAATACACACGGCGTACTATGAAATTTAGTGTCCTTTGAACAGTTCAAACTAAAAATTTGATCCATTTCTTAATTCATATCATCATAATGTGTAAATAGTATCAACTAAGAGCTGATTAGTTTTCCATATAATTTTTTCTCTTCGATTTCATCTGTTAAAAGTTTCATAATGCTCTAGCTTTCTGGAAAATAGATTTTTTTTTATTTTTGTTTAAATGGTGTTTACGATAGAAATATACTTCACAACAAAGCATTTAGAAAAATCTTTTAAGAATAAAAAATGTACACTAAAGTTAGATTTTAGTGTTGTCCACAATTCACTCGTTTTTTTATACTTTTGAATCTATGTACTTCTCTGTCACACACATACCTACCAGCCAACATCGATCTTTTAGGTACGTCCTGGTAATTCCTATAGGAAAAATATTTTTATGGACTTTGCAGAACCTCTGTGCTAATGAATTATTATTAATTGGTTAATATTTATGGAAAACCCTCTGTAAGTAATAATAAAAAAAACAACTTTGTTTGCTCTGCCAGAAGATAATTTTAATTTTCATACCGGAAGTGTAACATTACTTAATATTGTAATATAATAATATTTTTCTCATATCATTGTTTACTTTTTATATCTTATATTAATGCGAGAAGCGAAAATTCCGGACACCTTTGTAAGCAAACTGCGCGCAGGGAGAAATGTGAGACTATATAAGGTCATACGAAGGAGTGGAGAAAGCGTTAATATATACATAATGTGTGTTATAAAAACATTAAATTAAATAAAAAAATCAGCAGTTTTCAATCTGTCGATTGATGCGGCTTCCAAACTGTAGAATTCCATAATAATTATGATAAATATGAACACATATTATATTCTACAAACAATTTATTCGATTTCCGACGACCGTTTCGGCTTATAAGGCCATAATCAACTGGTGTTGAGTATACAGTTTACATTATTTTTATACAGAAATATACAATAGATAAATAGATAAAAACAAATTGCATTTATATTATGTTGCTAATAGTGGGAAAATCTGGATACCTAATGATGTATTACGAAAGAGACAAGTAATGGGGTGCTTGTGTGAATGAGGGAGAAGGAGGATAAACAATTAAATTTTTATAATAGGCTTTTTTTAGATAGGAACAGGGTTGTCTACTTAAATTTATCATTACAATTTATTTTTCTAATTAAGTCAATTATTATATTACATCGAATCGAATAAATTGTTTGTAGAATATAATATGTGTTCATATTTATCATAATTAAATAAAAAAATATTTCATGGTCAATCCATAGATTGTTTTCTTTCATAATGCCATGTGAAACGCAGTAGTTTTAAATTCGAATATAGAACATGTTAAAGAAAAATACATAATCTACTGTGAAACCATATAAACTTAAACAATCACACTTGTTAATATGTGATAAAGAAACTTTATACCTCTTTATGAATAGGTACCAATGAATGACTATTCAAACTTAAAAAAAATATGAATCACTAAATATATTAATAATATAAAAAATACTTGGTATTAGTTCTATTGAAATATATTTGATTATCGACGCGTTTCGTGCAAGGCACATCGTCAGAATAATACTCTTCAAGACTGAGACTAGTGGTTATATACGAAATTTACATGACAGGTGTATAAAAATGTTGGTTTTTGAATGGTTAAAAAATAAGTTATATAATGCAAATGAATCTATACAAATCTACGTTTTAATACAATGAAAGTAGTTGGGTCACTGGTTGTAGTCTTCTGTGTCCATTAGGTTAGGTCCAATTTTTTTTTGTTGTCTCTTATTGGAGTATTATCGAGTACCCTCGTCCTATAGTTAAATTTGAAAAAATAATAAAAATAAATGTTTTATAAAAATATTGTCATCGATGAATCTGCGATTCAGCTTTTCAACGATGAATAAACAATTAATAGTACGTTTATATTAACTAAAAAACAATAGATATTGCGTTTTAAATTTATAAAACATGGTTTATCCCTTCCGTCTCTCCAGACCCGTCCATCCCTTCAACCACATCACTAGGCCAGGCGTGTTCCGAGGTGGTTACTAGTTATATTTCAACTAACTACAACAACTGTAATTAAGTATGTTCGTGTGTGAAGTCCGTGTTCATAATTTAAGTCTTTGTAGGTATTTTTTTATCAATCGAGTCTCATACATTCACAACTTCACTACTGTCATACATTCACACCTTCAATATTAAGTCATTTGTAGTGTAATTTCGTAGATGAATCTTTTTACAAATTCTTGGTGAGTTTCTATCGAGGCTGTAGTATAATGGCGAAAGGGGTAGAGCGTTCATTGATTAGGCGGTGATTTGTGGGATCCTGAGTTGAATTTCTCCTTTTAAGAGGCCATTTCGCCACAAAGGTATGGGGAATTGATCTATGTACCATCCCCTTAGGCGTCGTGAAACTACTTTGAAGCTCTACCAGGATAGTGAATGATTTACAACGCGGAAGAACGTGGAAGATTGATGCTTCCAATACAAATTACACATATATACACTTGTTTCACTATTGACCGTATGGAATATTCAATGTATAACATATACTTACTGAAAATAGAGAACTCTTTGATATATGTAGATGCACGGAAATAAGGTCTGTCATAATAATTCATAATGTATAGTAATAACCATCGAAAAATGCACATGTAGCTTTGTGTATGATGCAAATAAGTTTCTAATCCAACTGCCGATTTGTTCAAGATAATTTATTTGTCTTAACATATCGACTAAGTATAAAGCCTAAATACGCGAGATTTATATGCAGGGTCTATATTTTTCATGGTTATTCCAACTTTGAAGTCAAAAAACACCAACTTCGAGGCTTCGCAGCAACTATTATAAGAATGCAACTATTCATTTACTCATAATTGGGAGTAGAAAATTTAGTGTGTGTTTCCCCCCTTATAACTTTTGATCCGCTCAATTCACAGAGCCCAATATTTCAGAATGAATAGATAGATAGTTATAGGCCGACAAAAATTTTATTCTCAGAATTTTTGTTTCAATCACGGGTTATCAACTATTGAATTTTTACTTTATTTTTTATTAGTTAGAACGCTGAAAATTGATATAAATATACAAAAATACAAAATCTCAAATTAGTTTTTTTTTAAATTCCAACGTTTCTCAAAAAAATTTTACAATGAAAAACATTTTTTACGATAAATTTGGTGTTTACTGCCTTTATTTCCAAAGTCTTTAAAAATATCGCAAAAAGCCGAAAAAACCCAACCCATAATTTAATTTTCTATAAAAAATATGAACTTGTTAGTACATCTCAAAATTTTTATAAAAATTGAATTTAGTGACGACATCGTTTCATACAATTTACAAGGCAGTAAACACTACACAATATCTCACTCACTAGTTTGATACCTACTTAATCTACAAACATACATCATGCTGATTTCATATTATGGGTAGGAAAAACAGGCCTCCATACTATCCTATCCTAACATATATAACTACATGTGTTTTATAGAAAACAAAATATCTTATAATATTTTTTAATTTGTGTTCAGTGTTTATAGTTTGGTACGTATTCTTCAATTAATCACACTATCGCCATACACATTTGAATCTCATGTAACTAGAGTGCAACTAGTGTATATATAATAACCATCGAAAATTGCAATTGTAGCTTTGTGTATCATGCATATCATAATAGAAGGGGTGTAGGGAGACCACAGAGGAGATGGACTGATGACATTGTCGAACTGGTGGGACATGGGTGGAAACAGAGCGCCCAGGACAGAGAGAAGTGGAAATCTCAGGAAGAGGCCTTTATCCAGCAGTGGAGTGAAAGGGGCTGAAAGAAGAAGAAGAAGTATCATGCAAATATTTTGTTATTTGTGTGGTTTTCTTTTCTATGAAGCATTTTCTGTTCATTAAAAGCAATTTTCCTCTGTCTTGTTATGTTTCTTCATCTCTTGTATGTTACTTATTATCTCTTAGCAGATATCTATTCACAATTAAATATCTAATAAGTGTTAATCTTTCAGGTTTTGTAGTCTTGAGTATTCATTAATACTTTCTGACATATTTTATTTTATTGCTCTTGGTTACGTCTGAAGTATTCTAACTTTATACTCGTTAGCTCTTCAAGACATGTTAATATTCATATTGTGATCTACTTAGGATATTTTGAGTATTTAATTCATTTATCGAAAGTGTCTATTTTCTTACCATTCTGTTATGGAGTAGGTGTATTGTATTTTTTATTTCTAACCTTAAATTGCTTTGTGGTAGAAATAAATAGAGTTTTTTTTATTTGCAATGTTAATTTGTTGATAGGTTATTTTATATTATTTAATGACATACCCTTTTTATCGGTTCAATTTAAACTGGAATGGATTTATCCAGTACTCGAATTTTTGGATTATGGAAGACTATTATTCAATTTTTTGATTACTATAGATACTATTAATATTATTACTTTCTCATTAATTTTGATGAAAATATCAAGTTCTGCACTATGTTAATTTTTGTCCATTTACATTGTCGAATATTGTTTGAAATAATTGCTGTCGTAATTACGAATGGATATGTTTTATTTTCTTGGAATTTTTTTCTTTGAAACGAGAAAAAATGTTTAATGATGATAATAAAACTCATGTTTTTTACCGAATATGAATCACAAACCGAAGTCAACGTATATTTATAATATGAAAAATATATACCGTAAAGACAAAAACATCACCGTTGTCTAATGAGTCCAATAACGTTTAAATGATGAGACTTCATTAGTAAAATAAAAAATATAGATATTAATTTACTTTGTCATTTTTTTCGTGTATCATTTACATATGCTTTCCATTTGATATTTTGATAATGGTACTGAGAATTCGATTATTTGCCGTCATTATAAATATATTATAATTTGGGTAATGTTTATGCAAATTAAATTCCTAGTAATGAGGCGAAATACGTGTAAATCAAATAATACAGTCTCAAAACCATAATCACAAAGTTATAGATTAAAACATATTTTTTTTATGAAGGTATTATATAATTTTTATTTTTCATACTTTTAAATCAAACTAATTTTGTTTTTTTTGGTATGTGGTACCTATTGTCAGTAAGAATTTGAAATATAAAAAATAAGTTTTTTTAATGTTTTCGAATTATGAGCCCTCAATATTGAATATTCATTCTTATACTTGAATGCAGAGTCCGACCTATATACTAAATACTAACCATGTTTTCATTGCACAGTCGCTCATTAAAGTTAGGAGATCACGTGGCTTCCTAACTTAAGGATACTAATACTAAGTTTTTGTATGAAAATTGCATTGCAGAGATATTTCTAAATATTTAGCGCATGCGGGTTGACGTAATGTAACATTTACGAACTGCCAAAAAGTAAGGTTGTCGCGAATACTAAAATACGAGATGTTTTCAATTGATGATGATTCGACTTCCTCAAATATGTATTTGGTAATTTGTCAATTAAAATACCACACAGAGTATTCAGCATCGAAAATTCGCTGGAATTTCAGAAGAATCGTGACATCTTGCTGCCAGTGTTGTCTCTGAAACGCAATTGCAATACTAAATACTCCAACTTAAGAATGCTAAATACTCCAGTGAGGTTAGGAGTTAGTATTTAGTTACCTAGGGACTGCGTATTCGGGTCTTATTCTTGAATATACCTTCCCCGTAAGAGACATGGCGTAATGGTGTGTATGTACACATATATGTACAATAAACTCCGTCTAATAATCGTTATATTTGTGATTGTATTATATTTTTACCTAGATTTAAAATCTCAATTGCAAATTCTTGGTCTCGATCATAAACTCAAATTATTGAACATAGTTTTTTTTAACTAAACAATCAATTTTTAATTTAATTTTATTTTATTGACATTCTGCAGATGGTGGTGATGGTGTCCGATGCGAGTCAGATACCGATGCGCGTTAAAGAAATATTTCACAAAAATAAATTTATTCTTCATTTGTTTTAATAGGAGGTAATTATAAAACCCTATTATTGCCAGGAGGCGAAATTTGGCATTTATAATAATAATAATTAAGCCTTATATTTTCCATTTCTTTTACAATATTTTTTTAAGCATAATATATAAGTTTTATTTAATTAATTAATTAAGTATTTTTTTTTAATTAGTAGTTAGTTAAATTAATGTACAGTGTTTAAACTTATTTCTACTTTTTTATTTGTATGTATATATGTATATTTTTCATGAAATGGATCCCTCTTGTGTAAAGGCCTCCTCCATTACAGGTACATATTTTAAGATTGTTATTTTTCTTACATTTATATTTATATTCCATCGTTGGAGGGTATTGGTCTAATTCCCCACGACGACCACTCGGATTGGGGAATTTGGCATTTAACCACCTGTTAAACTGAAAACGTGAAACTAAGGAAATTGACAGTAAATTATTTCAGATAAGTCCACAATTAAGCTAGTACGCCCATGGTATTATAAAAAAATTTAATTATGGAATCATGGACATTGTTTAAAAAATCTACGCATAAATGATATATTTTTTTTAATCCGTATTTCGAGAATGCTCGATCATTCATTGTACCTATATTATAATATTATGTAATATATTCTCCAGATTGGGCTGAGCTTTCACAGCTTTGTACTAAGCCACAATCCTTCCCCGTTTATTGGCAAAACCGTCCCGACTGGCGGCTTTAGCCTGTCCATTCTCCTTTGGCCACATCTGACCGCAAAGCAAACGAGAACGGAAAACCGCAAGCCCATATTACGTGTCTTTAAATAATTTAAGTGGTTTCGCTTCTCTGCGGTACAATTTTCCTAGTAACGGATTGTATTAACGATTAATTAATTCAATTAACTATATATGTGATGTTCTTAAAATAGGATTGGGACCATTGTTTTATTATTAAAATGAGCGTAGCCTATGTCGGGGAAACTGAAATAAACCAGACTGCGATGGTATGTTCATATTAATAGTTGGATGACATTCGTTTAGTCAAGCCTACTTCAAATTTCCCCATAAACACAAGACTTAGAGAAAGTCCACAAGCCGCGTGATGGACAGTATAATTGAGGTTACTCAGGACTGTAAGACGCGGAGTTTGCATACCAGAAGGGTCAGCCAAGAGATGATATTCGTGTCGTAAGCTTTGAAATAAATTTAGTATAATAAGAATCGAAAAGATGGACAATGGACACTCATAATACCTTAGTTGGTCACATTTTCTGGAAAGAAGAGCCTTGGTAGACCCCTTAAAAGTGGATCTGATTACGTTTTTCAGTCTGTATTTGTGAGAGGATAATTATAATTATTGGCGTGCGTGTGTAATTAATATTTGACTGGATAAAAGGCGAAACCACTAATTTGGAATATATTAGTGGTTTCGCCTTTTATCCAGTAGTGAAGTGCAAAAGACTAAAGAAGAAAATTAAGGTTCAACTGAATGTATTTAGTTCTTTATCGCAGTGGTTATCAATTAATAAAAAAAATCTAATTATTTACCTTTTACGTGTGTATTTTCTTGTGTTTTCTCTTGTGGTTTGCGGCGAAGTATCGAAACGTTGCTCCAGGTCCCCGTAGTGAGGGAGTTACACGACTTTTCTTTTACGACGCACTTAAAAAGGTTATATTATCGTGAAAGTGACAGGAAATATATAAAAGCTCTCTCGGACGGTTCTTCCCCCTTCTCGCACGACACCTCCGGGTGTTAGTTACGGCGGTGTCGCGATATTACTCGTGTTAACGTCCCATCCTATCGGAATACACGGCTGGATGTTGTATCGCTTCGAGATTTATTAGCCGATGTGTGTATGTCAAAGTTCAATAAGATATCCGAGACATCTTCTTTTTTTCCTTTCTGTATATCTCTTCATATAAAATACTCAAAGCCCTTTTGAGATAAGCGTATTGCAGTTTTTTCGTACATGTTGATTCGATCTTAGACTGAGATTTGTCAAATGAGCAATGACCATGTTATTTTTTGCTTGACATTTATAATTTATTGTTGGATAGATTACATCAATTTATTTATCGAGTCCGGACATATTGTTACATACATGCATACTGAATAGATTACAAAAGCAAGAATATTTTTCTGTTAATATCTGATTCCAAATAAGACTCCTTTTCTCTCCTATTCAATTATTCTCTATTTTTTGTGATTTTTTTTACTGTGTTTTCCAAATTTCGATTTTTTGTGAGAATTTATTTCTCTTAATAAATCGACAGTTTTAACCTTAATCCCGTGCGTGAGGATTTTTTTGTGTCGTATTGGACTTTTTGCACGGTTTTTCTAACATTGATTTGGGACTCGTTTGATACTTAATCTTTCTCTTCTTCTTCTTCTTCTCAGCCCAATCCCGTCCACTCCTGGACGAAGGCCTCCTCCATCTCCTTCCACGCCACTCTATCCTGTGCTCTGAGCAACCAATTGGCACCAGCATAACGGCTGATGTCATCTCTCCATCTCATTGGCGGTCTTCCAACACCTCTGACTGTCGTTCTCGGTCTCCAAGCCAACACTATTCTTGGCCATCGGTCTTCGGGGTATCTAGCCACGTGGCCCGCCTATCTCCACTTCAGGGTAAGAATGCGGTGGACGACATCAACCAATTTTGTTCTTTCCCTGATGGTGTCATTTCGCACCCTGTCTCTCAGACTTAATCCTAACATGGCTCTTTACATGGCTCTTTGGGTGACTCTTAGTTTTTCAGCACTTAATCTTTATACATTAATAAATAAGTTCTTTATTTATCTTAAAAATAATAAAAAAAACATCGTGATTAGAAAAAAAGATTAACAAAATAATATCAAAAAATAATATAACAAAACAAAACAACAATAACAAAGATATAAAGATCATATTATGCAACCTTAAATAAAAAAATAAAAAAAAACAACTTGTAATTTTATATGCTACATAATATGAAAAGAAATAATTCAACAATTATTAATATAAATAAACAAGAGAAATCCCACCAGGCAATGCCTGTTTGTGCGTATTACAAAAATCATTAGTTTGATAAAGTTATTCATCTTCAGTGCACAAAAAAAAAATTAAAAATATATAAAAATATATTTAGCATACAGAATATATATGGTCATTGCATATTTAAAATACATACCATCGAGCATTTTTCGGGATAGGAAGAAAGGATTGGTCGCAACACTATCCTATCCTGATATACATGTTATGTATACCTAGAATATATCTCATGTGTTATAAGCAACTAGTAATAGAAAACGTTAATGAATCATTTCAATGTTACATTTTTTAATGTTTTTTTTGTTTCACTTTGTCGATGGTCTTTATGGCGAAAAAATCTTGGTCTTCTTCGCCTTAGCCATTTATTCTCATTGTGTGGGCTTGACTTTCCTTTTCCTCATTCGCCAAGTCGTTTCTCTCCTGTGTGTTTGCCTCCCGCAATTCTCTTCTGATGGTAGAGTGCCACGTTGTCAGAAGTGTCTGGCCTTTTGGCCTGCACTTGAATGTCCATCGTTCTGCATATCATATTTTCCTCTGGTTTTCTCTTTTTCAGGGCAAAACGTGTTAAATTCGATCAAAGTAATTGATCTTTTTTCTGTCTAACAATTAATCGTAATGTTTCTTCGAGAAACATTCATGTCTAATGAACTATTTTGATTTAATATTGTAAGGTTAAATTGCACTCCAATACTTTTATCAATAATATCGTTTACACATAAGTACCTCCTTGTTATAAATTGGTTCAGGAACACGCTTAAAATATTTTCAAGACGATGCACTTATGTGTCTGAGCACATGTTCAGTTTCCATTTAGCCATGAATCAATTCACTGAGCATAAAGGCATCTTTGATGTTTGATTCAATCGAATTATCGTCATATACAAAGGTACCTTTTATTAGTAGGTATATTAATTATACTCTTAAATGTGGATGTCGAGGGTCGATTGTGAAATTCGACAAATAATTATTTGTACAAACATTTGATAAAACAGTAGCATTTTGTGAATGCGCCAACCTAATTTTCAGTCGAAAAAATTTTATTACCTATGTGGCATATCAGTCAACCGCGCTGATATATTGATGTATTATATTGACTTTGTGCCGGTATTTTGAGTTCGATTTCTAGCAGACGAGGAATTTATTCAATTCCTTGCTTCTGTGTTTTATTCGTGGCTTTCTTCGCCTTCTTCCAGTTTAATACTTTTGCGCCGTTAACAATGCCTCTTTTTTAATTTTTTGAAATATGCACACGTTGAAAAATACTGTAAACCAGCCGATGACAGGTCGTAAGCCCCGTAGGTGCCTCGAGTTCCTGGTTCTTCTACAATATCCCAACTTCGTCTCTATTGAGATGTTGAAAAAATGTTTGTCAATAAAAATACTGTAATCTTCTTCATTTATTTTTTTCTTTATTTTATTTATTTTTTCACACCTTTATCACCAAGGCTATTATGAAGATTACTGCTGCCCAACTAGGTAACCCTGTTATAGGGCTAGCAGTTTACAATTTTACCAAGCCAAATATTTGACATTTTGGTTTTACATAGTTATGTGTTTTGTCTTTTCCAAAAAAAAATATTAGAGCCGACACCAGACATCACAACACAACAAATTACAATATTAGATAGTTACTAATATGCTTCATTGGACACACTATTATACTATCAGTCCTTAAATAAACGAGTTGACGGATATTACTTTGGAATTTCACCTCAAGTGCCTCTTTTTGGTAAAGTGATGAGACACATTGCCTTCTGCTTTTTTTTAACAATCGGTATGCGACATTTACATTTAATACAACTTAATTCATTCCGGTCCATTATCGTTGAACGCCTCACTTGAACATTTTGTATGCGCCATGTTTTCAAGTGTTTTATTATTTGATACGACCAGTTCATACAATTTAATTATATATTTTAATTTTGTACAAGTTTGTAATATTTTCAATGTTACGAACTTCGTTGTAATTTCCAAATTACCTCAGCTTGATTTTGTAAATTTAATTTTATTTTTAATTGAGCTTTTTTTGACAAAACGATTGTCTTGAAATAACCAGTAAATCTGATTAATAAACCACCATAATTTTGAAGTTATTCATTAATTTATATGTTGATCAGCATAATTGAAATTTGTTAATTTTTACACCATATTCTCAAAGGGCATGCGGAAATCAATTAAATGTTTATTGAATTGTATTGTATTGTATTGTATTGATTTTATTTAGATGTAAAAAAAATACAATTTCTTACATCTAGTATAAACGAAAATAAAAACAAACAATAAAAATAAACAAATCAACATCGCATGACCAAATGAACACACAAAAAAGACACGTATCTATCAATAACAATAAAACACAAAGTAAAAAAAAGGAAAACACACTACCACAATAGAAGACATCAAAGAACATGAAAAATAATAATAATATAGTATCAAAACAAGCAAAACAGATATTATAGTCTTAGAACATAATATATAAACAATAGAAACACACGATTTTTAAAAAAAACTTTTGTTTTATGTATTCAGCACCTAAGCGACGAAAAGCGGCAAGACTAGACGCCTCCTTTACACATTCAGGCAAATCATTATAAAGTTGTAAGCCTTTGTAGTACACACTATTTTGTGTACCTGCCAGGTTTGTCTGCGGCAGTCTAAAGTCCCGCCTACTTCTCGTCGGGTATGCGTGAACTTCAAAATTGTACATAATATTTTTTTGTAAATAAGGTGGTAAAAGTCTATTTTTTAATTTGTAAATAAAAATTAGCACATTCAGAATTATTTGTTGTTTCACTGTCAAAATTTTCAACTGCTCAAGCATATATTCAATACGGGTAAATCTATTGCATTTTAATATTGTCCTCATTGCTCTGTTTTGTATTAATTGACTACTATGATTGTAGATACTACAAAAAACATCAATTTATTTTAAAATTTGATTTATCAGATCTTATTTTACTCTGCTTGTGCTGCCTTACATCAAGATACATTTTATTTATATCCTTCAGATTTTTCATGGTGTTTGGGTTCGATTCCCGAGAGATCGATATTAGTTATGTGTGCTTCGTGCTGCTCACCGTTGTTGCATCTCTATACGATTTGTAGATCCGTGAAGGACAAGAAAATGTTGGTTTTTAATTTTCAATGCAGAGTGGACACACCTATCTTAAAATTGCTAAAAAAATATTTTTAAAAATCACTAAAAATACTAGTACCTCACAGGTATAATGTGAATTCTTTCAAAAATGAGATTTTTTAGTATTTCTCTGAATGTGTAAAATCGGCTCATTACAGAATTGTATATAAGGAGGGCTAGCCAAGATGCAAAAAACGAAAACGTTGACGCTGAACGTTATTTTTTTTGTATGGGATTTGACGTTTGATGACGTTATCAAACGTCAAATCCCATACAAAAAAAATAACGTTCAGCGTCAACGTTTTCGTTTTTTGCATCTTGGCTAGCCCTAAAGGTTACGTCTAATCCATACCTAACCTATGTATATGCATCTACACACATAGTTCTTACAACTGTCAAATACTCATCTCGGTACTCCTTAAGGGGCAGGGTAAGGCAATGTAGGCGAGTCAAATGCAAAATTTGAAACTATTGTATGAGAATGTACGTCCTTAAAGATTACAATCGTGTGCGCCCAAGTTAGTGAATTTGAATTGAGCGTTACATAAAATACTATGGTTTATTTGATTTTACAAAAAAAGTGAGAACATTGTGTGATAACGTATCGAGCGAATGTTTAGATTTATAAAATATCTATCATTTAAAGAAACATTCATGTTTCTAAGCCTTATAAGTTTTGAGTTATGGATAAAAAATCTGAGAAAACAGGTACTATTAAAAAAAATACTATGAACAAAGTACACAAAATAAAAAAAAGTGTATCGGGCCAATGTAAAGACAAATAATGAGAATATAATATATATTTTTGTTGAAGACGTAACTTTTAAGAGTAAGGCGAAATGAGCTTCCAAAAAGTACCTTGGAGCCTATCCCGTCACCTTAAAGCGCAAACGTGTTAAAAAAAAGAAATAATAGTTTTACAAATATTTGGATAGGAAAAAAATAGTTTACGGTTTGCTCTTTCAATTGACGAATAGGTACCACACATCGCTCAATTCAGTTAATCAAAGACCTTATATACTAAAGTATATACATACCTTATATACATTATTATATACATACCTTATATACATTATTATAAGGTCAGATGGGTCGGTGGCAGAGCGGTTAGCGCACTGGGCTAGTAATCCAGTTGTCGCGAGTTCGAATCCTGCCTCGACCGATTTTGTTCACTTAAGCACAAGCATTAATGTGCTTATTTTAGGGAACGTAGGAAGATGTATATGTACTTGTTTGACAAGGACATATTAATTTTTTTATATTAAAAAAAAAATGAATAGTTTTAAAATTATGTCATTGTGAATGGTTTTTCGAAATTAAAGTGTTTATAATTTTTTTTACTTTATTTCTTTTTTTCACGCCTAAAACATGTTTCAGCTAAAAAGCAATAACATCTGCAGCAATATTAAAAAGCTTTTGTTTTGTTTGGCTGCCATTTTTTTCATTTCATTTCGTTTGCTTTCATTAAATATTCATGTTTCATACTTTTATGGCTTCACAGTTAATGTAGGATTTTATTCGGTGTCTTAGAAATATTCTTTTTCGATAACGTCTCCTCGTCTCTCGCATTGTCGAGACAAATCGTCAAATTAATTATTCATTAATTTCTCCATCGTTTGTATTTTTTGTTTTTTTTTTTATATTTTATTTATTTTTCGGTCCGTGTTTAGTCATACCCGCCTAGGTAGGTATGGTATTTACTCAATTTGCGATTGTATCTCAATTTAAATTAGCAACAAGCCGTTTTCCCTCGCAGACGTCGAAAATATGTATAAATATACTTTTTTTGAAAATTATTTCTTTGTCTTTTGCAAATCATTGAACTTTATTCTCTGCCTTTTGAGTGGAGAAATTCCATTATTCATATTTCATCTTATTATATAATCAAAGGAGACTTGAAGAAAGCGTTTAATTTAAATCTTTCTTTTTTGCCCCACTACGGCCACACAGCAACAAATAAATTCTTATAATAATTCAGTCAGTCAGGATAAGGAAATATACTAGATACCAGAGATCATCCAATTATGGATTTGTATATATTTTTTAAAACGCCAGACAAAAGTTGTTGATGTCATGGATCGAGTTGCAAAACTTAAATGGCAATGGGCAGGTCATGTTGCCAGACAGGGTACGGACAGATGGGCACCCAAAATTCTAAATTGGAGACTATGGGATATGAAAAGGGGAATAGGCCGGCCCCAGAAAAGGTGGGCCGATGATATTGTCCCTGTCGCTGGAAGCGGATGGGTTCGAAAAGCCCAGAAAAAAGACGAGTGGAAGATTTTAGAAGAGGCCTACAACCAGCAGTGGAGAGATGGCTGAAAAAGAAGAAGATATATTTTTTAGTGAATTTTTAAGTTATTATTTATTTGGTAGGACTGCATTGTTAATTAAAAGAAATAAAAACCCTTGCAAATGATATATTATTTTTGTACAAAATGTCTTGTTTGGATCGATAAAATGGGTCGGTGATAAGAGTGGGCATCGCACTGGATTTGACACTGGATGCGCAAGCATTTACGTTAAATTTAGGGTTTTGTTTAGGGTGTCGGCACAGCGCCTAGCGACTTCCCTGTTAAATGGATGCGTACTCCTTCTACCGTCCAATCAGCAAGTATCGATCTTTCTGGAATTTGGCGGTGGGGGGTATTTAACCAGACGCACTATACTACTCTCTAATGTTAATTCCTTACGTTTATTTTTGTATGTCTTATAAGTTGTAACGAAAATATAGTGAATCGAATATTTTAAACGTTGAATTTTCATTGGATTTTTCCATGTAAGCAGTTAAAAATATAGCTTTTAATATCGTGAGTAATCTTTTATTAATGTATACTCTATATTTATAATATTTATTCAATAATTGAATGAATTTAATGTCTTTTGAAATAGGCACAAATACATGTCATTACATGTACTGTATTATATTATACTATGGTAAACAAATACTTCTTATTACAATTACAAAACGTATAATGCGATTTTATCGTGTATTTGGATATGGGTTATTATTTTGTATTCTTATACATTTTTCTTTGAATTTAACATTCCCCTTTGAAAGTAAAACGGTTGAATAAATAGCGGCTTTTGATATGAAACAATTCAAGTGGAATAATTTTAAAAACAAGGGAATATTTCGCATATTTTACAGGTATTTAAGCAGCTCCTACCATAACTGCGAATAATTAAGAGCAATGAGCAGAAAAAGGTCATCGCTCTTCCGAAAATTAATATTCAGACGAATTTGGGTCAAAAGTGGCCTCTCACTCGGAAACTTAAGACATGGTATTATTTCATCCGATTTCTTCTTAACAAATTTTAAACCATGTTCGATATTTTACCCCCGGGTTAACGCCGGTCGTCTGGATCTTTTGAACAAAAAACAAATTCTGAGGAAAACAACGTTCTCTTTATTTATAGCAGAAATCGATAATGTGTCTTATGTGTAATCTAAGATTTGATATCATTTTTGTGTATATTTAGTTTTATTTTATGTAATACTTGTTCTTTTATTAATGTGATATTTTTTTTTGCTCTATTATTATTTTTTTACATAGGAGGAATTCTATGTTTCAATCATTTTTTTTTTATTAAAGTTTTATTTATTTATATTTTTTAAACAATAAGTATTCTTGCACTAAACTGCAAAAGCAGTTTAGCAGTGCTCTCTCGTACACTTATATAAATTTGATAATGTAACAAAAAATAATTATAAACAAACAAAAATTAAAAACTAGCAATACAATATAACAATAATTAAAACCATTAACACAACGTAACAACAAAGAAATATACAAACTTATATATAAAATTATTTTAACATTTTTTTAATTTTTTTTTTTTTAATTTGAATATTTGAATATTTTGGCAGTTTGTTAAATAGTTTCGGAATTATCGTTGCTTTTGTCCTGTCGCCGTAAACGTTATTTGTTTTAGGTATTGTCAGTAAGTCTTTCGTTATTTGTCTAGTTGTATATTTGTGAGTGATCTTTAATTTAAATCGTTCGTTATAAAGTTCTTCTATGGTCAGTAAAAGATTCACCTTTTTTTCTATAGGTAAAATATTGCATCGTTTGAATATTTCGTTAATGTTATTTTAACTTGCCTCCACTGTTCTTTTTGTTGCAATTATTTTTTAAAATCTTATTTGTAATTGTTTTATTTTATCAAGGTACCTAGGTTTTAAATGTTCGTCCGTAACTACTGAGCCCGTAGTCAATAATAGACTCGACCAGACATAGCATAGTACAGACAGTAAAGGGTGTGCCTGGACACGCAGTATTTAAGATGGTAAAATTTACTTAAAATTGATCTTAATTTATTACAGACATTTTCAATATGTAAACTCCAATTAAGGTGCACGTCCACTGTAAGCCCTAAATACGTGTAATTAAAAACCCTTTGTAGTTGTTGACAAGTACAATCAGTTACATTTTGCATTTGCATTTGTGTTCTATTTAATTGTATTTTGATCTGTTTGTATTCATCTGCCAATTATTTTTCTTAAATATTTCATGTTTCAAATGTATTTTCTCCTGTTGTTTTTGTTATGTTTTATTGTTATTTTTATTTTGGTACATGTTGGGTGAAATGTCTTTAAATAAATGAAAAAAAGACTTCTTCTTCTCTTATATCCATGCATTTTCTCCTGCTACTTTATATGCTCTTTGGCTTGTAATGTTATACGATCACATTCAGTCCTTGTACGCAAATTCTTTACTTGAGAATTTCAAATCATTCTTTTTAAAATTAAATTCTACATTGAATTCTAATTTCTCATTGACAAAGTTTATTGAGTGTCTTTCTGTGAGTAAACACATTTGATCACGATAAAAGTATGTTGCTTTTTTGACTATCGAATTTTAGGTGCTCACTATTATCTAAAGAATGATCTGAGAAGTCTTGGATATAATCAAGCGAATATTTCTCTAGTGCAGTTCATTAAAAAAAAACAAGTATTGTATCATGTTATATCAGCTTCTGCCTTGAATATCGTTTGCAATATATCTACCCGAATTTGGGCTCATCTGCATACACAGCGTCACTATCTAGCCTATGCTTTTAAATTGTTTTATTAGTGTGTTTGCTTTAATTTTGAATACCATTTCCGATATAGCGAGTTGATATTTGGGCTTATATTTGTTGCATCAAGTCTGGATTAAGTAGTCTATATATATATATATATATATATATATATATATATATATATATATATATATATATATATATATATATATATATATATATATATATATATATATATATATATATATATATATATATATATATATATATATATATATATATAATTACTTCATTCAAAATATGCGTTTATGCGTTGCCACCTTAAAATATGAACATGATCATATTTATCAATTCAAATAAAACTCACGTGCCATATACCTTTAGACAGTTAAAATATTTAAATAAATATCGGGACGAGGCAGACCAAAACTCACCATCAAGCGAGCATTCTCTGCGGACCTGCATGATGCTGGCTTAAGCTGGGATGTAGCTGTCCAATTGGCGCAAGATTGAGAGGCTTGGAGAAATTTCGTAGCGTCCACATGCTCCACACTGGGAGCGTACGTGGATTTAGTAAGTAAGTAATAATGCATATGGCATGAGAACATGGGAATATCTCCTATCAAAAATACTAAATGACATCATAAATGATGAGCTCTTGCATATATATAGGTATACTATATGCCCTAAATATTTTACCTACTTGAAAAGGTACATGATGACATGATGAGGTCCAATGACAACAGCTAATTTCTCTGAACTGTATTAAACATGTCATTATACCGAAAAAGAATATATAGTGTTTGTCTCATTTTGAGGCATACTCGGAACAATAGATTTGTCTCATTTTGAGGCATACTCGGAACAATAGATATTCGTTTATGTTGCTCTTCATTTGAACTGCCTCCCTCGTTTCATTTTGGGGAAACAGTGTAAATTTTTCCCAAAATAAACGTTTTATGATGTATCGGAATAATTTCCTTGATAATATGTATTTATAATGTATTATTTCATTTATTATAAATTCCCTCTGAAAACCTGTTTTTGTGCCTTCTCAGGGTATTATTTGTATACTGAACGTTTTCTGTTTCTCTTTATTGTATTTCTGAAAACTACCTTTGTTGGTTTTTCTGTTACCAAGATTGAATTCGACGAACATAGAGGAGCCGATATTTTTTCTTCTAATTATAATTTCAAAGGTAGTCTTCTGTATAAAGCCAATGAACAATGAGAGGTTTTTATTTTATTATAACTCTTATTGTTTCTGAAATAATAAAAGGTTCTTTGTCAAATATTAACTAAGCATTTGCAAAATAAAAATGTTCCATATTTTAATAAGTCATATTTTTAAGATACAAGTAAAAAAGAGTGGGTTGTGGTCAACGCTATACTCCTCACTAACAAGTCGTTCAATAAAGTATTCAAATTTTGTATGGAAAATATTCAGCATTTGTTAATTTATTTTTTATTTAAATATTTTATTACGAAAACTTGATAACTTTTCAATGCCGTTTGATGAAAGTGATGTGCCTTTTTAACAATTTGAAAACAAAATTTTCCTGAGGTTGGGGTCACTTTGAAATATTTGACAGTTAAAAAAATTGAGAAGCACTATTCAGATATCCTTCAAAATCTAATGGAGTATAAGTTGAGTATTAGATATACAATACATATTTGCAAAATTTGAAAAGAATTGAAAACTTTAGACACACACAGATACATTGTGATGAAACTTTTAGAATACAATCTCATTATGATACTAGTTGATAATCTGCAATAAAAAAATACCCTTAAAAATAACGAAATCATAACTCCCCACTAATATCCCTTTGGGCTAGTGAGGAGTAAAAATTAAATCCGTCAAGTTTTTGTATACTAATAATAAATATTATAACTTGATTTGTTCAATTCTTTCTTTTTTTCTTGCCCCCTCTATCTCGGTCATCTAGGGTCGGGCATCCTTGTACGTAAGCACTAGGATCTTCTGTCTTGGGTTGTCACAACGGGAACGCTCTGAGCCGCCAGCTCCTTCTCAATACTGGACCACCATGTTCCTGTTGGTCTGCGTCTACCCCTAGGCCTAGCTGGGATGTCGAGCGCTTTCTTTACCGAATAATTTTCATCTCTGCGCATCACGTGACCATACCATCTCATCCTGCTTTCTTTCAGCTTTTCAGTTATCGGTGCCAATTTTAATGACCCTCTGACATACTCATTGCGGATTCTGTCTATCCATGTTACACCACCTGCCCAGCGCAGCATTTTCATTTCAGTTGTATGCGACTGTTGCTCAAGCTTTTTGGATGTTGTCCAGCTCTCTGCGCCGTACAACATTGTAGGTTTGATTTGTTCAATTCGACCTAAAATAATAACTTTTTACATCTTTGAAGACTGGACATTGGCAATTACTTCCAGGAATTGCCTGAGATTAAATTCAAGATAAAATTTTCCTCATCTGGTCCTTTTTTAAATCGTGTTCAGAGAGATTAATTATAAAATTTATATTTTCGAAAATCAAATTGAAGAAAGTGTATATTGGAATAACAACGCTCAGTTGATAGTAATAAGGGATAAATTAGGCATATAACTTTTATATTTTTTATACGTTGCTGTAACTTTCTGGCACATTTTAAATATTTTCGCAAATTGAAATTTGGTACAAATATATTTTTGTTTTAACCACTGTGAATACTTGGTGTCAGAATAGAAATGATAATTCACCGCTTCTCAATATGTTTCCACTACCTCGCCATAACGATAATTCTTACTCCTCCCCCTCCCCTTCGTCTTCCGCCTTACCACCCACACCATAATATCGCACACGTTAGTTCATTTTTTAATAATAATTTAGTACAAGTCTGTACTGAGGAGGGAGCGGCCAGCTCCGAAAACTGGTTAGTCACCAAGTATTCACAGTGGTTAAAACAAAAATATGTTTGTACCAAATTTCAATTTGCGAAAATATTTAAAATGTGCCAGAAAGTTACAGCAACGTATAAAAAAAATAAAAGTTATATGCCTAATTTATCCCTTATTACTATCAACTGAGCGTTGTTATTCCAAGATACACTTTCTTCAATTTGATTTTAGAAATGCAAAAAAACTTTGTAATCCATTCACGCCATCACGGCATATCCCAAAATGTGGAATAACCAGCGACATATATATGTGTGCGGGTGTGCATTACCTTTATAAAAGGAAGTACGACACACGAGTGTATACCCACACAACAGTCTCGTTTCAGATAAAAAGTCACAACATTCATTGTTGAACTACTTTTTTTTAAAATTTATTTTCTTTTTACTAGGAAGATTGATTCGCCGGTTGTCTTGTACAAATGTCTTATTTGTCAACTGTATAGTTCTTGTCTTATAAAAGTTTTTTTCTAAAAATAATAATTAGAAAACGTTGTTTTGTGTGCTATAATTATATCAAGACTATATAATATAATCTAGTTGGAGATATATTTATACCAATGAGGGCAAACGACCTGTTTATATTATATTTTGTAACGTGAACCTTCTTATTTTTATGCGATGTTCATTAGTGTGGTTTATTTCGCTCATTCCTCCCCTTTATGGCTGCTGTTTGCTCCTTTGGGGTCTGTTCTCGGGGATGGTTGGCTGTATTGGGATATAGGATGTATAATTATGTTCTATTATTCATATAAAACTATTGTCTGAACCAGAAAATGTGCGAAGAACAAAGAGAATCTCTTGAAATATTTATTAATATGCTATAAAATTGGTATTATCTTCAAAAACAATGAAAGACTTTATATATATTTGCCCGATTCCCTCATTATACCAATCTTGCAATACAAAATGTATAAATTAGCCTAATGTCGGTTTGCCTAAGTAGTTATATATTTAGACGATCTCATTGTAGTTATAATGAATAGGGAACAAAATATATCTGGTTTTGTTTATTTTTTTAACTCTTGTGTCTAAAGAGGCAGGTTTATAACCCAGAGGCGACGCAATTATTAGAGGGAAAAATAAATACTACTTATTTATCAAAGCAAACAGAGTAAAGAAGACCCATCAAAATGAAAAAGATTAAGAATCAGAAATCAATAAACGATATATAATGTTTTATAAATAATTGCTTTAAGTATGTAGCTCCATTCACTTGACAATAAACCATCTGGTTTTATCAAATGCCATGTTTTTTTTTTAATTTAATTTACTTAATTTTTTGTGTATAATATAAAAAAATATATTTATTTACTTATTATTTATTACCTCTCGGGCAACTAACAGGTACAATGACAAATATTAATTTAACACGCACCCAATAACAAGTTGCCACACTCTGGAGACTTAAGATATTAATCGTCTCACAGATCCAAACTGAAAACAAAATTAAAAACTGTGTCTCCACCGGGAATCGAACTGAGAAATTTATTGTACTCTGGCGGTTTTTTTACCATTTGGTAATTTCTTTCAACATGTCTTATTATCATAAAATTTACCAACCAATATTTATTTCAACAATATAGATACTTATCCATTTTTAAGGACATATTTTTAAATCTAGTTGCAAAGCCTACGACCTGTTATCAGTTTATATTTATACACCCTTCAAAAAAATTATTTACTATATTTTCGTTACAATAGTAAAAGTTCTTTATGAAAGGTAACTATTATAACTAATCTTTGATTCCATGGATGGGTGGATGGCAGAGCGGTTAGCGCGCTGGGTTAGTAATCCAGTGGTCGCGAGTTCGAATCCTGCCTCGACCGATCTCGTTCACCTATAGGACAAGCATTTATGCTTAGTTTAGGGAACGTAGGAAGATGTATATGTACTTGTTTAACAAGGACATATTCATTTTTTAAAAAAAAAAAAAAAATTTGTTAAAATTTTCATAATGCCGTCATATTATGGAAAATTGAATTTTTTTTTAAAAGAATGGTCGATCATTAAATGATGAAAAAAATTTATCTGTATATATCCCAAACTATATGTAACTATAGTATTATGATAATTTAGTGTCTAAAAATGTTGTTTTATCATATGAAACAGCCTCCGGCTACGCATAAATATAAATTATTTAAATATACTCTATTTTAAATCATGATTTCTTCTCTATTTAGACATTTTAATTTATATTCATGGATAATTTAAACACTTATGTTAAAACTATATTTATTGTAAACTCGAGGAATTTATTAAAAAAGAGTTTTTTGAGTCTTCGTGAAAGCTCTTTCATTAACTCCATAGCTATCTTGTAAACTATCTCACTAATTCTGTAGAAGCTACTCCTATTTAATTGGATGAATGAAGTGTGTGCTTATGGATTTCATTTACGTAGGTAGATATGAATAATATGAAACCAGAGTGTCTGTTTAAAGTTTGTCCCTTCCGAGTATTTTATTTATTTTGCAAATATAAATATTACGATCAAAGTTCACCATCGAAAGTGCTTGCTAGGAAATATAAACTGCGATTCAAAATGTATTGACATATCTGGTAAATCGAGCATAAAATATCTTGGAATTATAATGATAACAATATTAAATGGAAATCTCAAATAAATTCAATCGTAGTTAGATTGAGAAAGTTGATTTACATTTTCTATAGACTACGGAAAACTGTATCACTGAACTCGCTAAAAAAACATTTACTTTGCACTAGCCCACACGGTATTACAATACGGTATTATTGGATGGGGAGGTTCGTATAAGTCATCATTATTGCCACTTGAAACAATACAGAGAATTTTAATAAAATTATACTAAAAAAACCGTATGACTTCCCAACTAATAATGTGTTCAAACTTTTTCCAGTCCCGCCACTCTCAAAAATATACAACAAAATCGCATTGCTACAAATACATAAAGAAATCAGCAACAATATACACACAGACACAAATATTAGTACTAGAATTAGCACCATAGGAGGTCTTACGACACCTTTATTTCGAACTACTACAGCACAACATCATTATATATAAAGGCATTAAAATATTTAACAACCTACCAATAAATATTAGAACAGAAACAAATTACAAATTATTTAAAGATAAACTCAAGACACTTTGAAACACTCTCCCTCATATCCCATTCTATAAAATTGCTATTTGTACCTATGTATTGTAATTTTAATGTTGGTGTTTTCTTGATTTTGAATATATTTTTTTTGTTCTTTCTATATTTTGTTCTGAAATTGTGTCCTTTTTTATATATAATTGTTAATTGATTTGTTTTATATATTTTATAAGATTTATTTTATGTATTTTTTGTAAAGTATTTATATAATGTAAGCAAAGAGCTGCTGCTTTCCTAAACACAAGCTTCTAGCTTAAATTAGGAAAGGAAATATGAATATGTTGATATATGTAACCAAATATTTGTAAACGTATGTATTGTATAGTTAATAAAAAAAAAATTTAAGACACCAACATATCATTGGAATATACACACACAGACACAGTCAAAGCATGATGCACACACACATGTCTACAGTGGTCTAATGACAGGCATATTATGTCACATAGCTTATACTTAATATAAAACTATGTTTGAACAGTCATCGCTTGTAACGTGCTTAAGTTGTTGATTACTTTAAATCTTAAATAGATGTTGATTACTTTAAATCCTAAATAGTTGTTGATTACTTTAATTCTTAAGTAGTTGTTTATTACTTTAAATCTAAAATAGTTGTTGATTAAAATCATTTCATGATTCGGCGGATATTTTGTGTGGTAGTTAATATTAACCATATTTGCGCTTTAACCATAGCGCTTCCGTAATATGTCGCGAAGTGACTCAATAAACAAGTGGTTTATAGCTAATTTGTAATTCAAATATAGTTGTTGATTACTTTAAGTTTAAATAATTGATTATTACATTTAGCCTTTAATAGTTGTTGATTACTTCAAATATTAAATTGTTGTCGATTACTTTAAATCTTAAATAGTCATTGACTACTCTAAATCTTAAATCTACAAAAAAAAAGTATATTTGTTTTAGATCGAATTACAACACAATTAAATGTTGGGTGCAGAATACTTTGTTGAATAGGTAGGTACTTAAATTAATGAAATTAAAGTTTCAAGCCAAGAAAAAATAATCTTTAAGAACGATTAATAAAATGGCATCCAGACGACATCTTATATCGGGGTCGTCTGGATTTGGATGACGGAGTTTCTACTAATTCAGATTATTAAAGTATCAATTAAAGTATATATATTTTTTACTAATGTATTTATTTGAGGAAGTTTAGTTTATCGATCGATGTATTTATTTAAAAAAAATTGTACAAATATATAATATTGCATTGTACAAATGACGGACTTATTACGTGGAGTCAATTTCTTACAGTCAACCATCTGAGATAAAAGCTACATAATAATTATGTTTCTGCATAACATACGAAATAACAGCTTGTATAATATGCGCTTATTTCAATATAACTGCATTTTATTACTGCTTAAAACCACATAACGAAAGGAAAAGAGAAGAGAAGGAGCGATTAAAAGGGATGGTGTGTGGGATGTAGGTTTGTGTATTTCAGATTATTGACACCTTCAGTTAGTTATTTAAGGTTCAATAATTAAATAAAAGCTCACCTGAAATAAATTTGTGTTAAAAAACGACACCATGTACCTACATCATTATTGAATACATCTGTTTAATATTTTAAAATTACCTTTTTTAAAAAACATTTATTTTTCTTCACTTTCAGGTATGTGTCATTTGACCTTGGTGTGTCGAAGTCCTAAATAAAGAAGTATAGTTTAAAAATATACCCAAAAATAGTCAGAGTATGGTAAGTACAACATACATATATTTACTATTATTTTAAAAGTAAGTTTCACTAGTAAATGTTCAATTTAAACTAACCGGTATCGGTTCACTATTTACAAAATATACCATATGTGTTTTTGTAATTTGTGCTGTATTCAAATATTTTTTTAATTTTAATATCGTTCTTTTATAACCATTTTATATTGTCATACATCGGTCATACTAAATGTACACAATACACAGTATCAAAAAAGATTTTTTTCTACATTTAAGCATCTTGCACGAGTAGATTTTACTAACTTTAAATCAAATTACGCACTATGGTTGTATTATTAGTAGCAATATTTTTGAAAGGCCCTATTGAGAGTATTATGGCTATATTAAGTTGTCGGCCTTCATGGCGCAGTTGGTTAGGTATCTGACTGTTGATCCAAGGGTTCCGGGTTTGATTCCCGGTGGAGACACAGTTTTTAATTGTGTTTTCAGTCTGGACCTGTGAGACGATTAATATCCTATGTTTCCAGAATGTGGCAACTTGTTATTGGGTGCGTGTTCAATCAAGTAGAAATTTTCCAGAAAGTACCTGTTTGTTGTCCGAAAAGCAGTATAAAATAATAAATAGACTACCTCGAAATGTCCGCAGAGCCTTAAATCAAGAGCACTTCCTATGAAGGACTGTTTTTTTCCGTAATACAACACATGACTACAACTATCAGCGCATTTAGAACGATTTTAATCACCACTAATTATCACCACCACTTCCACCTCTCGTGTTGCTTATGGGGACTTACAAAGGTCCCTTGCCAAACTCTGAAAAAACATAAGAGTCCGGAGAACTCTTTGAAAAAACCTTTCAGACACTGCACTTAAAGTGCCACAGAGATATTATTATGAGGAAACAAATGGCTCATTTAAGGCAGAAAGTCTTGAAACCCTCTAAAGTCGCTCTTCATGGCCACAAGGTCCGTATGTCCAATGGGTCCAGAGAAATTCCCTCGGACATCGTTGTAGAGTTCTCGACGGAGAGTTGACTCGGAGAAGTTAATTGGATAATTATCACTGTAAATATTCTTTGGATTGGTCGTATTAGACATGACTAGGGTTAAATGATTTGTGTATTCTATTTTCTGTCATAATTATTCTTTTAATAGCTATTTATTTTGATACTATGATAGATATAAAAATATTTTTATTCATAAATCGTTCAGTGACTTGGTCTCTTCAACTTAAAAATATATATATGGAGAGCCCGCTGGTTTCTCCCTCGTTAGAATTCGATATATATATATATAAAGTGTGTTATTATATCGCTATATTCAGCCCTCGAGTGAAGATAAAACATCGCATCTCCACAAAGGTCGTGTAAGCTGTAGCCACTTTGATGTAGGATCGATATTTTTTCACCTGATCACGATTTATTGCCTTGTGTAGGTCCTGTGCTGTATTTACACATACGGCTTCTTTCACACATGCGACTTTTTTGTCGTTTCACCGAAGCGATTGCGATTTAACTTCTATTACAAACTATTGAATAATTTTGATCATTTTGTAACGCATACTTTTGTTTTGTGAATATTTCTTAACATGTATAAAAAATATGAGATACAATGAAAGAAAAATAATTGATGCCTTAGTATTATTTAAAATTTGTCATAGTAAATTCGATTGCATTCAATTGAATATTATTATTCAAACTCAAATTCCATCAAGAATAACGAGACAACGCTTTTTTTTTCACAAATACCCCGAGAACCAATCCAGAATTCAGGAGACCGCTTTACAGAATATGTAAAAACTTTGATGACCATACTGACATTTTAACTGTATCTAAATCTATTTTCAACAGGGAAATTGTAAAAAAGATCACAGACACAGATTCTTAGGATCTGGGTATGGCTGGAATGCACTGTTGAAATACTAATGTTACATGAATGATTTTTTACAACGCCATTCTTTTGAAATAAAAATAGTGACGAAGTTTTTTCAGTATTTATTGTTTTTTTTATATTTTATTGCTTTTATATCTATCTTAATCTCTAACCACTATTTTTTTTCTTTATTTTACTTTATTTAATTTTTTATTTTATTTATTTTGGATATCCAACAGTACAGTAGAGTTTAATGGTATTAAAAACAATGAAAAAAACAAGTAAATTATAAACTTTATAACTTCTCTATGGGAAATGATCTGATTGCACGTAAATATATCAACTTTATGTATAAAACAAAAATATATGTGTGATGTGTAATTGTTTTTTTCTCTTAATAAATATATAATAATAAAAATAAAATAAAATGCAAACTGTGGCAAAACACCTTCTGCCCGAGCCCACTAGTTATAATATAATAATGTATCCAATAGATATAGGCGCCATTAAAGAAGGGTTCATTAGCTTCATATAAACGGGCATTCAAGGACTTCTTAGAAGAAAAAAGGAATAATGTTAGATGTTGGCGCGCTTCTACTACGCGACGGATAAGGCATTTAAAATGTGTCTTGTTCGTGTGTGTATGTGGCTTTATTGGACGCATTTAGTAGGTTGAAGTGTAGGCGAGGCGAATGTATCTTCTCCGATGAACACCGATTAGCTCTACATGTACCTACTCACTACTCACCTTCGCTTCAACAAACCAATTGAGGTACACAGGTGAACCTATGCCTCCCAGAAATACACCAAATTAATGAGGTTTTCGCGGCCTTTGATTACTTTATCATTTTCGTATTTCTACTTGTTTGTTTTTTCTCCTATTTCCTTTATTTATTCTATTCTATTATCCCACACATTCGCTTTTATTGGATTATACAAATTTAAACAAATTTATGTATAAATACTTAGGCATACACATTCATATTACATGGACGCCCTAATATGTAGGTAACTTCTACGATACATAAAATGAGAAGTAGTCAACGAAAATTGTACGTCACACTGTACTTTTGTTTTATTTGTGGCTTATTTTGTATGAGTCATGTTGCTAATGATTCCTGGTTCGATTTGGTCATTATTTATTTATTTATTTACACAATATACGGCATAAACCATTTACTTGCTACAATAGTAATAATTAATTACAAACAAACATAAAAATATTGAAACAAATAAAAATATAGAGATAAAAATATAGCAATAATAATGGACTATCACAAAGTTACCGTCAAATCCATCAATCTTAATAAAAATATAGATTCAGATTAATACGTTGATTCAGATAAAATAGACACGATGTCCCATTATACCTAATATTATAATAAATTATTGACAAACAATATTCAAATATGAAAATAATAGGTACATAAATTGTTTCAAATTTGAAAATAGTAGGTACATACGTGTGAAATTGTTTGTGAATTTTTCTCTTCATACATTTTGCATGGAGCTTCATCAAAATTTCTCCACGTGAGTTATCGCCCTTTTGGGTTTTGGAAAAATTTTTAAGTACGACGCCGTAGAGAAATCTCATTGAAATTTACAGGATAAATAGTTGATGGAATTGGCAAGTTTTGGAAAAGAGTTGGACGAAATTTTTTACTTCATCGTCCTCAAAATTATTCAATATTTAGAATTGTAACTAATTTTGAGATTCAACAATTTTTCATGGCTCGATGGTATCAAATCGGCCCTATATATATATTGCAATACTAAAAGCGACAAGAATTTCAGTATTGCAATATATATATAGAACTTTCAAAAATTGAATTGATAGGGATCTCATTAAAAAGGCATAATTGGTGAACGTTAAAGTGATCACGTAAACCAGCCGATGACAGGTCGTAAGCCCTGTAGGTGCCTTGATATCCCGGTTCTCCTACAGTAAATATTCCAACTTCGTCTCTATTCAGATAATTAAAAAATCTGTTATATACTATCATTTGTGATAAAGTCACGTTGAACGTTGCTAAACTAAGAATTATAAATGTATATAATAATACTGTCCCTAATGACAAACCTAAAGAACAACCCAGTTTTCGATATTTTCTCTTTGTCCGATAACTATCTTGGACCTTCCAACAATGGCTAACCCTTGGTTGACCGAAGGATTTTGATATCGCCTTCAAGGGTCACCTCAGAGGATTGGCACGCTCGGAGAGGATTATGTTATGTTAAAGAAGATGTCACTGACATCATGATCTTTTAATACTTGCTTAAAAGCTCTATTCATCCTGGGCGTTATCACTCCTTACGTTATATTTTATTTATATATAAATGCTTACGTTTATTACAACAAAATACTGTTAGCCTCTCCCACTACCTATCCGACTAAGAATATCCTGTGTCGGGAGAAGCAAACATTGTAATAGTTTGATAGATAATCAAATATAGTTTTATTTCGTATAATTTTAAACTCTGTGCCTACTGTTGGGGTCAGCTCTCCTTAAAATATTTTATACTAGTAATGATTATTGTTCAAAGTAACAATCAGTGATGTTAGATCACTCCAAGTGAGCTATGGATTTAGCTCTACGAAACAAAATATTGTCAAATGTTAATGCTTTGAGCTCCACACATGTCAGGAAGCAATTTGTTCCACCCTCGAGGCTAGTTTTCGTAGAAACTGCGATTATTTTAGGTCGCTTTCTTGACTCCATCCAATTCCTTTAAATTGTCATTACCCTTTTAATTTCTTACATTAACATAGATTGTTTCGAATTAATCCATGTGTTTAAAATATAAATCGACATCTCGTGAATATCGCGAGTTCTTTCAGTGCATCCACGATACCTGTTTTCTCTTAAGAGTTCTTTCAGTGCATCCACGACACCTGTTTTCTCTTAAGAGTTCTTTCAGTGCATCCACGACACCTGTTTTTTTTTCTTAAGAGTTCCTTCAGTGCATCCACGATACCTGTTTTCTCTTAAGAGTTCTTTCAGTGCATCCACGACACCTGTTTTCTCTTAAGAGTTCTTTCAGTGCATTTACGACATATGTTTTCTCTTAAATATTTTGATTGATGTGCTTTGAAATTCTCGAATTGTATTATCATATTATAAAAGTTGTACGTGTAGCTTTTACTGGTGAAATTGTTTGAATATGAAATATAAATAATTGTACAACTCCCCATTTATCAATAAAATTAAATAAAGCATGTTATGTTCAATTTAAAAATAATCAACTACTTAAGCAGATCAAAACCATTTTTATTTTAAATATCCTCGAGAGATTTAAATCTTCTTAGAGTTGAAGGGCCCAGTTTACCCAACAACAAGAACATGAAAAGAAAATAGCCACCATTCAAGTCTTGTAGTACATATTTTATAGCCGTGTTTCAAACCTTTTCTTCCGAGTAAAGGATCAATGCCTCCTTACACTCGCACTATACAAATTTCACATAAGCCTCATCCAACAAAGAATATGTGTTCTCTTTGGAATTAAATCTTATATAAATTATGTCGTTGGAGAAAATGGCCGCGTTTTCATAGCTGTTTTATTGCAAATACTGAATAAAATTTCATTGTTCTTGCGAAACTACACGGACGTAAAATGGAAGGTAATTAATACAAACTTAAGTACCTAATAGATTATTTCTGTAGTAAACTAACAGTATTGTGTTTTTTTCCTAATTTTTGATGGACAGTATATTAATTACAATAAATATATTAGAAAGAAAATATTTTTTAACTTAGAACATTTTTTTATTGAAATATACTTTGCGAATGTCAACTTTTAACCGTGAATGAGTTTTTAATTTGAATGGTTTCGATTTTCTTTAATTATCAAAGGAAATTAAACGAACCATTAGAAATAAAAATCAATAAACAATGGTAATAATATGTAATATCCAGATGGGTCGATGGCAGACCGGTTAGCGCGCTGGGCTAGTAATCCAGCGGTCGCGAGTTCGAATCCTGCCTCGACCGAATTCGTTCATCTATAGCTCAAGCATTTAGGCTTATTTTAGGGAATGAAGGAAGATGTATATGTACTTGTTTAGTTAGTTTAGTTTTCGTTTGGCCTTCTTTTATCTCCGGTGTAAAACTTCTTCTCCCGTGTGTGGGTTGCGTCACAAAAGTAGGTTAAAGCCTTGGCACCAGCCCCGCCAGCCATTCCACCGCCTCTGGAGGTCCCCATTGAACTTTTTGAGTCGGCAGTCCTGCACTATACCTATGTCTTATTGTCTGCTCGGCTCTTCACTCACAATCAGGGTTATCCCTTTTCCCCCACCTCCAGATTAAATGGTTGCAGCAACTCTGCTCCGTTTTTACTCTATTTTGCTGTACCAAAATTTTTCGCGGTAGGTCTAGGCCTGGAACTCGAGCTGTTGGGACAAAATACAAGGTGTTTGTTAATTATAAAAATAAATAAATTATGGATTCTGTGACCCATTTCTCTTTCTACACATCATTAATATTGGCGTTGTCTGCCTCCACATACCAAATATTTTTACGGGATTTCAGCCTTTTGGGGGGGTGGGAATTAGGTTTAATTTCGTTTTTCTCCCTGATTGTAGCGTGTGATCTTCTAAGGTCTGGTGGTGCTATGTTGGACAGTACTGGCAACCATTGGGTTGGTGTGGATTTTATTTAGCCTGTTATAATTCTCTTGGTTTTGTTCAGCTCGACGTTTATTTGACTGCAATGTGCACTTCTACCCCATACCGGGGAGCATTATTCTGCCGAGCTGTAAACCAGAGCCATGGCCGATGTACTTATAGTTGCCGCTTTACTACCCCAAAAAGTCCCTGCCAGTATGCTGATAATATATTATATGTTTAACAAGGGCATATTCATTTAAAAAAAAATAATAATAATTTTCTCTTCATGGGTTAATATAAAACTTTATTAGGTTTAGCCTAAACACAGGGTTGTCGCTTGCCCCACTACTTTTGAATTGACTCCTCCCACATCTTTAGTTTAGGTTAAGTCTATATTTTCATTTTTAATTAAGTACGTAAGTCATCCTGAAGATGAGAACATCGTTCTCGAAACCGGTCGACAGTTATTTGTGCTCATAAGTGGTGTATACCAAGTTATTATTATATATATTATAAAATAAAAATTATAATGACGCCACAAAGTTACTTCCTTAAAAATAAAACTGAATTAATATAAAACTGTTTAGAAAATTTAGTGAAGTATATTTGGCTTATTTCATTGTTAATTATGTAACTGAATTATGATTTATTTTATATAAAAGCTGGAATTTTTTAAGAATAAAATAAGAATGAATTATAAGAATGTAATATAATTTATTTTCTCAACTGTGAAATTGCCAATTTCGACTTGTCATGAAAATAGTTTGCATTTGTTATTCGATTATACACCTCTTTCTACACTCTTTAAAAATGTTTCTGTCCCCTGGCCATAGATAGTGTTGAGTGTTAAAAACTTTATGTGAGGAAATTTAAACTTTCAAACTAAACTAAAGTCTTGTTGAAAATATTATCGTTGTTTGCTTTTACAGTAGGTACAAGTTGATGGTTCCCACCCTCCTCCCAGACTACATCCTTCGTAACGTTCTTGTATCTACACTCTTTTGAAACTTTTCATTTGACACGTGTCGCTCAGAATCACCTTTGAATTAACGCTGTGTTGAATTCACACCTTCACACGAAATTGTATTTTTTTCCAATTTCACACACACACACAGACACATACACAGAGAGATTTTTGAGGAGGTCTGTCTCTTTGTGTGTGTGTTTATTTATGGAGTCGCTAGATCAAGAATGCAAAAGAAATTCGTATCAATGTTATATAGAAATATTTTAACTGATTGTTGTGTGATATTTTTTTCGCCAACAAGTGTACAAGGCGGTTTTATTGGCATAAGACAGTTTTATCTCTTCCAAGCTACTTCAAGCCTCACATTAATTCGTCAGGTAGGTATTTTTTTAAATACCCTCATACAATCCTCAAATTAAGCACAAATGTTTGTGGTGTAGGCGATCGAGGTAGTTAGGGTTGCACTGGATCACTAAGCCACTTTGATGACGGATAGATATATTATGTATATGATGTGGCGTGAAGTCATGGAAGCGGATTAATTGATCAAGTAGATAAACTAATGTTTATTCAATTTGTCTACAACTGGTGTTATCTTGGTTTCTCCTATAAAGAGATCATGCTTTGTTTCAATGGAGATACCTACCATTGATCACGAATGGTAGTGTTTATTTTTTAGCTTGTAACAACACAGACTAAACCAACAAACTCCAACGCAGCTACAGGATTACGATATTTAATTTCTTAATCCCGTAATCTTCCATGTTTCCAATATTTCGATTCCCACAACGAGTAAATATTTTGGTCCATTTGACGTTTTCCAATCGAGATAACGTCTCTTTAAAAAGGTCCTAACTGCTCGCAGGATTAGTCCTGTGTTTATCACTGGACATGTCTGCCAGTGTAGTATGTTTATTATACCCTTCTCCGGGGAGGGAGGTTATTCCCCGAAATATATTTATTGTGCCTTGAAACAATAAATCAATCCTCTTTTATGTATTTCAGTTGACATTAACTGCCCCCCTTCCATACTTCACTCCTCTCTCTCTCTCTCTCGTCCTGTCCTCTCGCCTTGGGAATCAACGAATCAATGGACATGTATTATTATTGACCTTTATATGTATTATGTTATTCGATTATAATGTTACGTATCTTAATTTGAGACACGTGACTATATCAGTTTTGAGACTATAACTGCTTGCTCTCTATTTGAATACTTGCCAACGTGACTTATGCCCCATAATGTATAAGTACCGTTACTTTCATCGTTTACAAAAAAAACTAATTTATCAATAGATGGCGTTACAAAAACGTTTCTTCGTTACTTTGTAGATGGCGATGGTAAAAATAGCTTATATTCAAACGATCAATTTCCCATTATTAAAATATATAGAACACTCAATATGTAGAACATGTAATTTTTGAAAGTTCTATATATTTGAATAATGTGTAACAATTCACCTGAAAATAAGGAATTGTACTATTGACAAATTTATTTATCGTATTGGTTAATCACATACACATCATAACAAAACAAAGTTTAGATACAAAAATAATAGTAAAAATAATAGCACAAGTAGACTTGCTTGTCAAGGTTTAATGTCAATGTTTAAAATATAATTCGTCGCTGAGTCACTCAACAAGAAGAAATCCTTGAAATCTCCCGCGTACGCCCTGATGTCACACTCGGACACAATGTTGTCCATGGTCTGTCTATCCGCTCCGCAGTCGCATCTAGGGGAGTCCAACCAGCCACATTTGTGAAAAAAGTCAGCACATCTGCCATGTCTAGTTCGGATTCTATTTAAGGCTGACCAGACTTTACGTGGCTGATCGAATCCGAATAATTATTTTATATTACTATTGACATAAGGAATTATAAATGAGTTATTACAAGTAGGTAAACAAGCCAAAAATGAAACAAAATTTCTGGCGCAGTTCATGGGTGTCATCTGTGCGAGACACCGTCACCTCATTTATAAAGACTGTTGCTTTCATTGTTTACAAATATACTAATGCAAACAACCCTTAATGATTATCACAGTAATTATATTATACTGTATCATGAGGTCAGTATAATCATGATACTATCTCACTTTCTTATATTGTCTTAATCTTAACAATGTAATAATCAGCAGGGCTTCTCATGAGTTTTATTAAGATTAGATTTAGAAATCATCTAGATTGAAATCAAGCCATAGTTATGTTAATCTGTACTCAAATTATTGACACTTAGGGTAAGATTATGATTTAGTACTGATTTATAAATTTTTAAGATTAAGACAAAATAAGATCGAATGAGTAGATTCGATCCTATTCATATTCATGAGTTGCTCCGCTGCATTGAATAATATTTTAAACATAAGCATGTAGTTGCTATGCTTATTAATAATTAAAACTCTAAATATTATTATTCTTACGAATATAAATAAAGTTCGATCGACTTCATATCGATATCAAACGTATTTCCTTTATGAAGTTAATGCACACCCACACATCTGTCGCTAGTTACATCATATTGTGGGATATGCCGTGATTGAATGAATCACTTCATAAATGTGCATTCAGAGATTGTCGACGTTTCAAGAAAAAACTAGCAGGTTGTGGCCAACGCTATACTCCTCACTACTATGTCACTTCACAAAGTATTCAAATTATGTATGGAAAATTTTCAGCATTTTCATGAAATGAGTTTGTTTAATTATTTTGATTAAAGTATTTCATTGTGAGAACTTGATAATTCTTCAATGCCATTCTATGAACGTGATGTGCCTTTTTAGTAATTTGAAAATAAAAATATCAAATTTTAAGTTTCCCGAGCTTGGGGTCACTTTCAAAATCTAATATAGTCTAAGCGAGAATTCAATATACAATTTTACAAAATTTGAAAATGATTATATGAGTACTTTACTCTATAATCGATAACTGAAGTAGAATAAACACTCTGTACATAGCACATAGTACACACACACATATACATTGTGATGTAACTTTCAGCATACAATCTCAGCATGATACTCGTTGACAATCTGCATATAAATAAAGAAGATCTCGTCTGCAATAAAAAATTAACCTTAAAAATTGAGAATTCATAACTTCACTATCCCCTTGGTGAAGTGAGGAGTAAATATCCTTCTCTGTACTATTTATTCATTTTTTCATCATATATTTGACAATGATACCGGTCAAGTAGATTACTGCTGCCCAACTAGGAAACCCTGTTCTAGGGTTAGCATGTAATGAAGATTTGAGTTTTGCCACAATTTGCTTGAATATTTTATGACCCTTTTGGCGATGTATCTCAATCGTCACCACATCCACGGGCAAGACTTCAATCACCGGTAGTGGGAGTGGGAGTCTGCCCCCGTGGGATTGGAGTTTGCCAACTTTGTTCGCCACATGTTGGTCGCGGACAGCCCTTAGAGGTACTCTTGTTGGTTATGGTTGATAAATTTGATTCAATTACTAAGCTTGTTGATCCCCGCGAGATTGACCCTCTTATAGTCATGCTGATTCCATTGTTAGTTATGTTATGGAGTTTAACCTTAAACTTGTTGAAAATAATTAACGCGAGTTGATGCTCTGCGATTGTACGCACTAACCGATTTCGATACTGGATTAGCAGTAGAACGTGACCTTTCAAATATATCCGTAAATATCTGGCTAGAATTAATAAGAAGTCTAATTGTCTCACTAGCATACCAACTCTGATGTATGCTAGTGAGGCATGGACGTGGCAGAAGATGCATGAAAGTAGAATTAAAGCGGTTGCAATCAGTTCATTGAGACCCATGTGTGATTAAACTTAAAATATACAAGACGAGAATGTATGATTAAAATACATATCGTAACTAAGAAGAAAATATTAGCCCTCGGGTGGTTTGGCCACTTATAAAGAATGAGTTATGTCTGCCTGACAAAAAAAAAAGTTTACAAGGCTGATAAAAGAGGACCGAAAAGTAGAGGTCGGCCTAGGAAAAGTTGGCACGACCACATAAATGGAATTTGGACCACATAGACGTTTGAAGTAGGAATTACAGAGGAGCGTCTATGAGGCAATGCATGGACGTGAATGAAGCGAGAAATGTACGTCAAGAGAGATGAGTCTGGCGTTCGGTTCTTTCTGCCTATCCCAAACAGGAAAATGGCGTGATGTGATGTTATGGTATGGTGTTTTATATTTGCCCTAAAAATGCATGTGTTGGTAATATCGAGTCTAGTTTTTATTATTTTCTCAATTATGGTCATTCATGAAAATATTGATATGTATAATATAGTGTAAAATCCCGCGATTCTAGACAAACGTCATTTTGTTTATTAGGCCCATACAAAATTTATTTTATATATTAAGTCTGATGTAAAGGCTGATTTTTTGCTGTATAAGGATACCACAGCAGCTAACAAAAATTGGATAGTATGGACCTTGAGTAGTGGTGACTTTCACAAAGACTTCTGTTATAGTACGAAGGTCGTCAGTAGACAAAATAAATAGTTTATGGAAATATGTGTTCATATTTTATGTAATTATTATGGAATTCTACAAATTAGATACCGTTTCAATCCACAGATTGACACGTGCTGAAATATATACGGTTCGTCTTAATTATTTAAAAGAAATTCAATGTCAGGTTTGGACCGAAATAATTTATTAATGTGAAACTGCTCAGTTATTTTCTCAAATAATATCTGCTGTAATATATTGCTGGTATATTTGTAAATAAAATGCAAATTGCGCCACCGGTGGGTGAATAATATAAGCGTCAATTTCAACAACGAGGAAAATAATCGAAAGATGTTGATTTTACTTTGATCTCAGAAATTTATGAATTCTTGATATACATTTTTTTCTCCTTTCTTTTATCTCTGTAGGTACGCTGTTGAATTGTATATAAACATTCAATTCTCTTAAGATAGAAATCACCTTATCTTTATCTACCTAGGGGGGGGGAATTGGAAATACAAAATACAAAACACTTTCATAATACACTACAAAACACGAAACTTCGTTTAGCAACTTCACTTCAAGTGTTGTATTTCTTCGTCTATAAGTTTTCCCTAGAGATCACTGAAGATTGATTATTGATTTTTTTTCTGAGCTGCGAGTACAAATGACTTAGGGAAATAGCTATTGTTGCCGCAATATGTTCGGAACGAGCATACTTATTATTGCACTTTTAATAATTTTTCAAACTTATAGCGTTGCCTATTTAGAATTCCATTATTAAAAATTCAAAACTGTTTATTTTTCTTCTACGGCTATTTTATTTCCATCCAGGATGACCGTTTCGCCTAGTGAAGGCATTTTCAACTAGACCAGATGAAAATTCTTATTATGTACATTCTTGATACCGCTGTCTCATAATAAAACTCCTATGAAATATGCGTATTGTAGGTACTCGATTGCAATAAAAATTCTATTAAGAGTAGATAGTTTATGTGAGATAAAAGAGGACTTCCATTCAGCAATGGTGTTTGGATTTGACAAAATTCAAATATATCATGCCATAGGTAAAAATTTAAGGCGCGGGTAATCTTGGACAATGCTTTAAATACTGGAGAGATACTTTTTATAACTTCTTCGTTCATTTTTATAACCTCAATCATATTTTTTGATACGTATATCGATGTATAAGGATTTAATGATTTCATTATTTGATGTTGGTGTAAAGAGAAACATAAAAATATTAGCGGACTTGCATTGGAATTAAAAATATTTTTTTTTTACACTCATCGACTATACAATAACTGTTTTGTAGGCCAGGAAATAAAGGTTGTTAAAAGACCATTATTTTATTGAAGCGACAAATGTGAAATGAATAATCATTCTATCACTTGGATGTGGTACTAAGACACATAAGTATATTTTACTAACGAATATGGCTGTTGGAAAAACGTAATAGTATGATGAAGGAAATGGTGTTGAAAAAGGATTACTAAAAGCTGCAGTAGAAACGAAAATTCAAGATCTAAAATGTTCTTGTGAACAGGATAAACATTTATAAAAATATGAAGTAAATGTTTATCACAAAATTGCTTGAATGATCAGCTGAGATATTTATCTAGTTATTAATATTTCTATGTTTTTTGTGCTTATTTAGTCTTTAAAATTACGATTTTATGAGAAAAGTCCAAGCAACTATGTATTTTTATATTATATACCTACATATTTTCCCCTGGAAAATATTTAAGACACGCTGTCAGTTTTGGTGTTGAGATATTCCTGTTATAATATAGAGTGAGAATGTTTCTTTCTTCGTGGCTTCGCCAAACATTTCGTGGTAGAAATTTTCTTATATAATTCCCTTTTTAATAAAATATGCAGTTTTCCCGTCCGTCTATTTTTTTATTCGTATCTCCACGAAAAACATATTTAATCCGTATGGCCAATCCGAAAAAATATCCTTGTCAGAAAATGGAAAGGGACAACAAAAATATATACACAAAATAAATTTTGTTTTCTCATTTTTTTTTAAATCACATAATTTACGGAGAAACGTCAGGGATTTTTGGTCCATTATGTACGCCTCATTTTGTTACATGTTCGTTTGCCTAAGGAAAAATATTATTAAGAAGAATCTTGAAAGGAAAATAGAAGAGGACGTTAATTTCGTTAAGATAGATTCTTATGGTTTGAGAATAGTGGTACCGAGACTGCGGGCCAAAGAAATTGGATGTGTTTTTTTTTGTTTCGCAATATTTTCTTGCCCATATTTGTGTGACATGGGAAGGTTATTTTTCTCATACAACCTCGTTACCGGGATATCGATTCGTTCAAGGGTTTATGGCTGCCATTACTTACAACTGAATTGCAGGAAAATTCATATAAGTTATATGAAAATAATACGCAGAAAACTAACAGGATTACACTCAAATACACATTGAAATCCATGAATTTTGTCGTGGTGTATGATGTTATTCTAGACCTGATCCCACTATTGAGACGGCCTTACTCTCCACTGCAAATCCGATCCCAGTACGATCCAATTCGCTAATGTCCTACCTTTGTTACGGAGAAATGCGGTAGGTAGTTATGTTTTAATCATAATAGTCGATAATTTGAATGTACGCGTCGACAAATAGGTAATTTACTAACGAAAATTTGAATATGGCATCTTATTAGAGTTTCATGAGCAAGGCCACGTCTGGATTGGACGTGTCGTCAGATCGGGAGAAAAAAGAGGCACAAAACGCATCCTGCAGATTAACCCGGTGGACATGAGACCTCTGTGAAGACAATGGCAGAGATAGATGGACAAAGTCCTTCGAGATCTGCTTGTTGATGACTGGGATTGCACGGCTGCTGACAAGAGGGCATGGAAACCCATTGTCCAGGAGGTTTAAGATCTACCGGAGTTGTACCGCCACCGGAAGACGAAGTATGATATAAATCATAATATTATGTTTTTTTGTTCTCTTTACATCTTAACTATACATTCAATTTCAATCGACTTCATATTGATGTCTAATGTTGTATTTTCTAACTAGCTATTTCTTCTGCGAGTCATTTTGACTACTTATTAGCGGTACGGTCTATACTTACAATTTGTCACCGTTTATTCTACATTCTGGTATGACCTGATTCTGGAAGAAAGATTTATAATGAAAAGTGTAAAAATTAATTTGAACTATTCACTTATATTACTCATTATTCACAAGTTTTTACATTCACGTCGCTGTTTAGAGCTCGTATAACATTTCATCTTTTACTATTGGTTTTTTTTTGTTATTATTTTATTTCGCAGGTAGCTTTGTTAAGTAAACTTTCATTGCAAAAACTGATATTTATTTAATCATTTGCACAATACCGTATATTGCACAGTATCTTTTTACGTTGACATTTTAAAGATAATTTCATAACAATTTATCCCAAAATTATTGAAAGTTTATTAAAAACTGAAAATTTGTTTGCAGCATATGCTGTCAAGAAAGATTTATTATTTCTAATTCTTGCTTTTCTGTATCAAATACATTAATTGGTTGGAAGAAATTACAGCTAGGGAAAAATTCACCAAATGGGGCAATTCTTTATTCACTAGTTGCATCTAACGAATGAGATCCAACTGTCGATGGTGATAATATGTTCAATTCTGATTCGTTTCAGAGTACGAAGACGTCTAAAATATCGGGCAACCGTGGATAAAAGGATTTCATCCGCGCAGTGTGACGTAATGTGTCCCGTATAAATGCAGTCAACTTTTTGGCATTTCTCATATACTAAAAATTCCATATAAAATTTTTAGTCGAATCTGAATAGGGCCTAGTATATATAGTTGTAGAATACGTACCAAACTATAAACACTTAAATCTAAATTATTCAATATTTTAATATATTTTGTTTTCTATACAAAACATGTACATAGTGTGATAGTGTGGTTCTCAGTCCAGATTAGATAGTGTGGTTGTCAGTCCTTTTATCCTACCCCAAATATGTAAACAGCATGATGGTATGTATGTATGTTTGGAGATTAAGTATCAAACTATTAAGTCTCCTTAGATGTTGTGTGTAGGCCACTGCAATACAAATTGTATGCAGCGATGTCGTCACTAAATTCATTTTTTTTTTAATTTTGTTAAAATAAGTTTGAGATATACTGCTACAATTCTTATATTTTTTATAGTAAATTAAATTTTGTAGTTGGGGTGTTTCGGGTTTTTTTCAATATTTTGAAAACTATGGAAATATAGGCAGTTAAACACAAATTTGTCATATTTTTTTCTTAATAAAAATATTTTGAGAAACCTTGGTACTTTTTCATAAAAATAAATTTGAGGTATTATATTTGTCTGTATATTTTCCTATACAAATTTACAGCTTTCTAACTTGGAAAAATTAAATAAAAATTCAAATGTTGATAACCCCTGATTGGAACAAAAATTCAAAATGCTGAGTATACAAGTTTTGTAGGCCTATAACTTTTTATATATTTTCTGAAATTTTGGGCACTGAATTAATCGGATCAAAAGTTATAAAGGGGGGATGGACACACAAACATACTAAAATTTTCTACTCCGAATTCCGAGTTAATCCATACACTTAACTAGCATACTGCGAAGCCTCTTAGCTGGTGTTTTTTTGACTTCACAGTTGAAAATAAAAACATAGGTCTGGCCGTACAAAATCTCGCTGATCTTGGCTTGAAACTATGTCAATATGTCTAAAGAAATAAATTGTCTGAAACTAATCGACAGTTGGATTATAACCAAGTTATTCAGTATATTATTATAGTATCATGAGTTTAGTGTTGGTCACAACCTGCACGGTTTTTCCTGGAATGAGGACTTGCTCCTCTCGTATCATATAAAATATACATATTATCTAAGGTGAATTAGTCATCCTTATTAACTACAAATACAACAATATTTTTATTTGACCAAAAACCGCCACATTTATGATAAGGTTTATCTGTAGGTAACTATTTCCTGTCAACTCCCCACACCAGATAACATCACACTATAATTATCCTTAACCGCAATTGTACTATAAAAATATAGGTAGGTATATTATATATTCAATGAGGTTCAGCAATGAGGTTCACCACCCTTTCTGAATGTAGTGCCTTTTTTGGTGAAACGAAATTGGTGTGTGGGTATACATAGATGTGTTGTACTCCCTTTTATAAGGTAATGCACACCCGCACACCTTTCGCTAGTTACCCCACATTTTGGGATATGCCGTGATGGTATGAATGAATGAATGAATGAATTTATTTGTAAGTTAAGGTTCGAGTTGTGAATGTCTAGCGATTTGTTCGTCAGGTTTTCTTGGACAAATTCGAAATCCTTACTACCTTCATAAAAATTTCATACCATTTACTTGTTTTTCAAATATATAATCAACTCGTTTTCTATGAATTTCGGAGTGATGTGATTTATGATGTATTATGTTTTATGTAAATCATATTATAAACCCGACTAAACGTTCAATCGAAATTATATTTTATAAGTGACATTATATTCAAATTAAGTAATTAGTTTTTCACCGACAGTGGATTAATTCTTCTGAATGGTTTCCTGCATTAGGTTTCAAAATTCACTCACATGTTTTTCTTTATTTTAGTTTAAATAATTTACAATATAGAAATAGGTCATCAACTGTTGAAAAAAAGTGTGCACTTTTGTACTCAGAAATTAGAGATTCTTGTGAAACAATGCGACATGGTTGCACAAGAAATATCCAAAATTGATCAAAAGCGGTTTTTATGTAAAGTTGCAAATTTAATAATATATGACCTCGGGTGTGCTGTGGGTGTTTCTACATATATTGTTGTTTCAAATTGGGTCAGAGAGACAGATCAATGAAAGTTTCGGCAAGTTGAGAACGATGAAGGGAAATATGGCCATCACTAAAGCCGTCTGACCCGACAGATAAGGACGAACAACCCCGAAAAGATTCAATTATTATGGGACATGTGCCTTGGATTCTCTTTACCAAATTCGAGAGAACGCTTACTTAAACGAGAAACGAAAATATAAGGCACATTTATTTTTTGTACCGCCTCTTATTTGACAATTTTTTTCGCATTTATCAGATTTTGAAAATTATTGTTTTTTATATTTTTTCAATTGACTCACTTCGTATCGTATTTGAAGTATTAATGTCATGATTTTTATATTAGACTGGCATCACGAAGAATCCGTATATTTAGTTGATTTTTAGATGCTTGAAGTTTTATGGGAATTCATTTAAAGTTACTTACTTTGTGGGTCCGGACCTTAGACCTTGCCACTCCAGTAGGCGGCGACGGATAACGCCTTGTCGTTCACTGTTTTTACTTGTGCTACATTTCTTCAATCGTGGGCATATAAGTAGATGAGCGTGTCATTCTGTTCCTCTACGCAATCGCAGCCCGTATTTTCTCCCACCAGGAATACCTCTGCTGGTTTTTTTACATCTAGTCACTCCTACTCTCAGTCTGTTAAGGGTCCTCCATGTTTGGTCCAGATCAAACGCGGTGTTCACTTCCTCAGATGGTGCCTTCTAGAGTTTGCTGCTGATTTGTCGCCTCCATAAATCCTCCCTTTACTGTTATGTGGAGGTAACCAATGCGGTGCTATATATAATAAAGGTTTTACTCGACCGCAGTCCCGGTGCAGCATTTTTAGCATTCAAAAAAATATCTCGTTGATATTATCCCTATATTTTATTTTCAAAGAATGAATATGTCCTTGTGACAAGTACATATACATACATCTTCATACGTTCCCTAAACTGAGCAAAATTGCTTGTGTTATAGGTGTACAAAATCGGTCGTGGCAGGATTCGAACTCCACTGGATTACTTACCCAGCGCGCTGCACTGACCTGCCACTACCCATCTATTATCGCCACCCATCATCTATTAAATTTTCGGGGAACTACATGTTAAAAATCTGACAAAAAGTTATTAGCAATCTCGACAACATAATGCAGCAAGATTTTTTTGCACTGAAGTGTCGAGACTGCTAATATCATTAGCTATTTTTCTCCTCATTTATTCTATAGTTACTTAATAAATCGTTTATAGCTATAATTTTCATAGCTATAAAAATTATAGTGGAATGAGATAGCTTATTATGACATGGAACGTGAATATGTGTTCCGATTTCATTAATTATTTTTCCCTAAGCCCCGACACTTGGGCCTTTACACTTTCGTAGTTTTGCGACCACAGAGCAATTACGCCATCATTATACTTGACGTTTTTTCGAAATCAAATTGAAATATTGTCCAATCTTGCCTAAGCTCCCGCCGTGGTGCCATGCGGGCCTGATTTATTTGGGTTCCTTTATTTGTTAAGGTTTGTCCTGTGGCGGCCATTAACTTGCGTATATATTTGTAAAAGAGCTTATGAAATGGCTTCGAATCTCGTCCACATTCGGTTTTGTGCGTTTGAATTTGTGTTTCTTTGTATTAAACATATTTGTCTTCGTGGTTCGCTCACAGCGGTGAAAATTAAGAAAAGATTTATATGTCAACGAAATTTAAGATGTATCCTTTTACAAAATCTTATACAAGAAGAACGCTTTATATATATCTTCTTCTTCGGTTTCCATTTTGGAGATTGGTTAGCAGTAAAGCAATCATCTCTTTATCCACTCTGTTCGGTCTTCAGCGATTTTCTTAAAATCTGATTTTCTGTGATTTATATATTTATTTTATTGAACTACAACGATATTGGTTTGTATTTTATTCGATAATGGACAATCCCTAGAATATTTTGTTACGAAAAAAAGAAGTCTTGAGAGGTATATAATCTTTGATGAATCAATTAAGCTTTTTAATTTAATCTCGGTAAATGCATAATAGGAGGTGTTTTGTATAAAATATTGACCACTGATGTTCTTCTAGCTCAAAGTATTTAGAGTCTACAGTAAATTACTAAAGACCGTTTTGTTCCATACAGTCAATAATTAAAATCCAGTTCTTGATATTATAATGTATCATAAAACGATGCTCTGTTTAAACGATGCTCTGTATTTGAGTTGTTTTTATTTACACATCCTAGGCCCGATATTATAGTTGGCCCTCAACTCATTGAGCTTGTTAAACTCAAGATTAATGTTATGGAGAGATTGAATCCATTTCCGTATTACAGTGCAATATGACACGTCAGTTACTAAATCTTCAATTATAGACATATTTTACTTTTTCTGTGGTTATTATCTGTAAAATTTTAAATAACCTCAAATAATACGAACTACAAAACGGGACGCTATGACTTGAAATACTGTTGTTTTATTATCCAACATTGTAAATTTAATTTTTTCACCAAAATAATGCTTTTAAATGCCCATGTCCGTTTCAATATGGCTGTCAGTTTGTTTTGTTATGTGGCGCCACCGTCGATACAACTAACGCCTCTAGTGATAGCACACTGAAACTACACTCGTTGCCTAGCAACGAGTCGAGAAATGACAGTTGACTCACCGTTAACTGCTAAATCCGCCAGAAACGTATGTAGAGTTAAATATTTGTCGTTTTAGTGACGTATTTGAGGGAAGATTAGGCCTAAACGGACACTGTAATACGCTATATTTTTGTAAAACTTGAGTTTAGCTCTTAAACTGAGGCTGTAATACCGGCCCCTAATGTATTAATTTGTGTGTTTTTTCATCCATTTACAATATTGTGTCTTGCATTATTCTCTCCTCATATCATATTCTATTATACATCAGATATTTTTAATGAAGCAACATGTTTGGAAATATTCTTATTACAATGTTGTTATTGACTTCTGCCTTTTGAGATGGATAAGCGCGAAGGATTCTTGGATAGATTAGGAAAGAAAGTTGTTAATAAAATGAAATAAGGTCAGAAGGACTAAGACATTTCTCTGTATATACATATTTATTTCCATTAGATTCCTCTGTACGATTCCGGCGATTCTATTAACTTTTACTCCCCTGGGTCACATCTCTACTGGGAATAGAAATTTGGGTTATTTCCAACCCACTTTAACGGCGGGTAAGATTTTTGCACAAGAGTTTACAAGATGTTTGTGTGCAAATTCTGAAAAATATTTTTTTGTGGTGATCTTGTATTATTATTATTTATTTTGCTGATGACGAAGAAATTTAAATGAATTCTGTTTTAGTTGTCTTTGTCTTCACTATCAATATTTTAAGATTTTATTTCTACATATATTTTCAATATCAGTAATGATTCATAATTTGGAAGTTATTAGTTTAAAAAATGCACTTCTATTCCTTTCTTTCCAAATTGAAATAGAGGAAATAAATATAAAAAAAATAAATAAATATAGAAAAAAAATAGATATAGAAATAAAATGCTTGCACAGCCGGTAATACAATAATCCTGAACTTGGAAATATTTTTTAATTCTTTTTTTTTTTTATAAAAGTGAAGAAGAATGTTTGATTTTTTTTTTAACATGTCTACGTAGGGGACGCCAGCTATTAGGATTTGGGTCCATTTTACTCTTCCGAAGAAGCGCACTACGTAGCGTCGGGAGGGGTTTGCAATCTAGAAGAGTTTATTAATTCGGATTTTAAAAAGACCCGGGTTGTACGAAGGTGGAAACACAGAATTCGGAAGATCGTTCCACAGTCGTTGATAACTCTAAACTTATATTTAAGTATTTCAAAAAGTATTTTCAAAAATTTTCTAGTGAATGTTCATCACAAAATTTTAAAATTCATCATAAATTCCTCCACAATAATTATTATAAATATCCTTATTTACAGCATTTTTTTTTAAATTACTACATAGCTGTGTCGTGTAGAAATAAATATTTTATGTTCTTATACAGTGCATAAAATCAATGTGAATGACCGATAAATTTTAAGTCAGGCTTTTTCTTAAATTAAAAAAATAAACAAATTTTAGGGTTTCCGATACTTCCGATCACGTATAAACCCTTTTTAACACACGCAGATGTTTCCTTTAGTAACACGTAACTTCATAGTGCATTGAACGGTTTTATTATATCATGTGTTCAGTCCCTAGATTTAGCGTTACATGCCGTTATATACCTACGTCTCGTATGTTAATCTGTATCTCCATAGTCTTGATAATGTTCGAATTGGTTACTTATAAATGAAACTGACTTAAATATATGATTTTTCTTTCTTTCAATGAGTCATTTGATACAACATTAAAAAGAGGCAGTCATTTCCATGCGTCATTTCGTGGTCGCAATAGGGTGAATTGTAAATGACAAATTTTTAAAAGGTATTTTGTTAATATGAAGTCATCTTCTTGTTATTTATAGGTGTGTATTGAGTATATGTAAATGTGTGAAATAACCGCAAACGACTTCTGATGGTTTCATTATTTGGTGTAACATTAATGGCTTTAGTGACTTTGTATGTAGATATATTCCCCTGTGGGTATACCATACATATTATAGTCCACAGAAATGGCTCAAAATGTTAGGTAAGATAGTGAGTGAGTGTACTTGGGTTGGGAATATCCCTGCCACTTGGCTCTAGGTTGTAATGTATTGAACGTTCACTTTCTGTTGTGTCTGTTAAATGTATCCATCTAATGGAGTAAAAGGTTCCGCGAACTACTCGACCATTTATCTTAAAGACGTTGTGTGGACTATAATATACCTAAATTTATACCTAGGTTATTAGGGCCGTTCCATTTTCTATTTTTGTGTGTCAATTTATTTTTCTTTCTTTCCTTGTGTAACTTCTCGTCGGATAATTCTTGGCGAAACTCACTCACTTGTATAATAGTTTCTGTCTCAAAATTTAAAGTGCTTTATCACCAAACATAAAATAAACTACACGTCTTGTCACCTTTCGTAGGCTAGGTGCTGAATACATAATTGAAATCTTTTAATGTTCTCCATAATTTCTCATGATGTTTTTATAATTTAATGTCATACTCTCTTACAATAATCATTTGTATATTGTCAAATAGTTTTATTTAAATTTTTATTTCTGTTTTTTACATCTTAATAAATTTAAATACTACTACTTCTCATCCTTATCCTGACAAGGAACTAAGGTGCCGCATTGGGACAGCTCGTGCAATGTTTTTCAGAATGAAGACACTGTTTGCGCCTGGTGAAGTGCTACATAATATGATTTAACTTTTATACGGAGTTGAAACTTGGACCATAAAAGTCAATATGCGTAACCGTCTAGAGGCCTTTGAAATGTGGCTGCATAGTCGCATGCTGGAGATTTCCTAGGTCGATAAAGTGTTAAATGTGGAGGTACTCAGGAGAGCAAATGGCGAGCGCGAGTTGGGTGACTAAAGCGACGATAAATATTACTTGGGTCACATTTTTCGAGGTAAAAAGTACAGTCTGCTCTAAGTGATTATGAAGGGTAAAATAGTGGGACGCCTCAGAATAGGAAGACGTCAGATGTCATGGCTCCGCAACATTCTTGAGTGAACCGGCATTGGCGAATTGTTCCGTATGATGGCGGATAGAGATGCCTTCTCAGCAGTGATCGCCAACGTCGGGGGGATCTGATATGGCACGAAGAAGCAGAAGAAGACTACTACTTGTATTCTTCATCTTTGTGTCTTCATGCGTGCATGTCCCACCTATTATAGGTCATGTAAGTAGGTGGTCGTTTGACTGCACTGAAAATAAAGTTTTGATTTCAAAACAATTGTCGTTATTATCAGTGACTCCACAGGCCAAGATGGGCCTGCTTTGAGGAATCATCTCCATTGCACTCTGTCCTTGGCCTTTTCTCTCCTGTTCCACACGCGCCGTGTATTTGAAATTTCCTCTCGAAATCCCCTTCATCCATGTATCGTAGCCTAGGCGTACACATACTTCTCCTCTCCGGATGTATTGTGAGGATTTTTGTCGGCGTCCTCGTCCGTACAATGCATATGTACCTACCAACCAGCGGAGCCTCACCATTTTGATTGCAAAACTAAATTTCCGTTTAAAAATAATTTATCCGTTTGAGAAATCTAAAAAAAATGAAATCGGTTGGGCGTTTTTAGATAAGCATGTACGAACATCGTGACACAAGTTTTAAATATATTGAGATATTTCATAAATCGATTTTTTAAATGATGAAGTCTTTTTATAATCATTATTGCATGTACTTAAATATAAAATAAATTTACTTAAAATATAATAATCTGGAATAGATGGGACGAAAACGGAGTGGTTAGCGCGCTGGGCTAGTAATCCAGTGGTTGCGAGTTCGGAACCTGCCTCGACCGATTTCGTTCACGTATATGCTTAATTTTGGTAACGTAGGAAGATGTATATGTACTTGCTAACAAGGACATATTCTTAAAAAAATAAACAAATTTTCAATATTTACTTATGTTATGTAATTTTAGGTGTCACAATAAAAGTGATTGACTCAACTCAGAATCAACTCATTTTATTATTATGCTTGATTTCATTTTACATTTTATATCTAAAAAAAAGAACCATATAAATTAATTTATCGTCGTTTGGCAACCCTGTTATTTATCGAACTGCCTTAAATGTGTATTGTCGCAGTAGGCTGGTGAGCTTTCAGTACGTATATCAGATTGTAACTTTATGGAAGGGTATATTAAGATACTTACCACCTTGCCATTTTGTTAATTGCTATATACCATGTGGATAAACATAAATACATTAAAATCTCATCGTACCGTGTCCCTTGTTTTTGACAAAACAAAGAGAACTAAACATTACTATTGTATTGGTTACATAACAAACATTAATAATACATTGTTTATCTTCATTTTTGAAAAGGAAGTTCATAATTGTTAAAGTTGCAAATGAAATAAATGAATCTTTATTTTATCATTTTACATTGGGATTTTTCACAACTGGGTTTATTACCCTTATGTAATAAATCTTCTTTTTCATCGTGTGCTAGATTGCAATCATATTGAACAAACTCATTTCATAAAAATGTTGAAAATTTTCCATACGAAATTTGAAAACTTGGTAGTGAGAAGTATAGCGTTGGCCACAACCCACTCGTTTATTCAGCAATTGTAAATGTGCTACAAACAATACCTTTTTTTGTTCGACTAACAATTTAGCAGTCTGAATCACACATATTATATATTTTTTAAAGGAATTAATAAAGTAAACAAAGCGGATTATGATTTGATTTCAATGTAAACCGAATAAAGCCCTGTCATAAATAATGCTAAATAGCGGCGAGGTTAGTGCCATACGACATTTTTTTTACAATTAACCAGTACGTGTTTGCCCAAAGCATTAATACTCAGTAAATTATTTAAAACTTTTTTGTTTCATAGAGCCAATAATGATGTAAAACCTCAGTAAATGACCATTATCATTAGACGTCTCTATGGAACAATAAGATTTTTTATACTAGTATTTTTCAATTTATGAAATCGTCCCTTATTCAAGTTTTGTGAATACAATTCTGAACTCACATCAAGATATAATACGATATACCTATTTTGGATATTTTATTTGATTTAGAACATGGGTATAAGTTATTTCGTAAGTCATTCTTTTATGATAGAGGGCAATAATTTGTGTGTATGAATGTTCTCGTACAATGCTGAATCATTTCATCACAGGCATACACATTGTCATGTCACATTTTGATATCTGATTCCTTTGTATGTTTAAAATCTTTTGTACGACTAATGTCGATATCCACGATTTGTACAACCGGTTTGTCTGTTTGTAAACTATAATCGTAATTACACATATTTCGAAACATATGAGTAACTCTGAGAGTCGAGGTTCAAAAACACGTAAATTTCAATAAATCTGTCAACATCATACCAACAAATATTTATGAAAAAATAATGATATCATCTGTCGTATCTTTCTATGTCTTTATATGTCATCGATTCCATTCTATGTTTTTTTTTACATATTTTTTTACATCCGTTCCAAGAACATATACATTAATAATAATAATAATTAACACTTCATTGCACTCTGCGCAAGTGGCGAGTTTATTGACATATGGTAATTTATTCCAACTAAACGAGTAGTCAAGTCATATTCGCTTGTAGGTATGCAGAGGGATTCTGTTGTTATATTCGCTTTTTCACACAGCTATGACTTTATATAAGTTTGTCTCTTTTACAGACATTATTTGATGTGAGAGATAATTATATTGTAAAAGAAAAAAAACTGCAGTGTGTGTCTATTATTTTATGATCTCTTTCTCACGTATTCTGTCGTTTGTGCTGTTTCTTGCTGATATTGTAAGAATTCGTTGAACATTACAATTTTCGTAAGTGAGCGTTTTGTTCTAAGTATGTCGTGTCTATATATAAAATGTCATTGGCTTGTACTATGGCTAGTATCATTTCAAAAATCGGCGAATACCACACTGGTAACCAGTAAAATCATTGTAACTCCACCCACACAGGTGGTAACGTTGTAAATGTTTTAGTGTTAGATGATTTTTGTTTAAATTGGTTAGTTTTATTTAAGACCTTGATAATGCCGACTCATCTCGGCGAAAACGTTCATTGTAATACATATGTTTGTATATAGCATATTTGTTAATTAATTTTATAATGGATTTCCACTTTGTTAATAACACAGAAAATTTAGAATCATTAATTTTTATTACTTCCTTAATTTTAAAATCGATATTTTTTTTGTTTTCAGGTGAGTGATGACCTACCAATATTGATATTTCATACAGCAACAAGATACGAATCAAGTTTAAATAGTAAGTAATTGATTACTTTTTATTATGGTCTTATTGTTATTATTAGTTAGGAGTGGGACCCTACGCCCCCGTACTGCGACCATGTTTGATCTATTGTGCGCCTCCCTTTAAGGTTGTCATATCAATAGCAGTTTGGTTTCTTAAATAATGGTCCTAATCCAATAATTACAAAAGATATATTTAATTTTATCAAATGCGAAATTATTGTTTTGTGGCTCCATCGTTAATTAATAACAATAAAATTACTTTGTATAAACCACTTTTTTATTATTAGAACCAAGTCTACATGTTTCAAGAACAATGTTCTCTTCCTCAGGACCCTTAGTGTACTAGTTAACAATTCTTAAAATTAATATGTTTAAGTAAAAGCAGTGAGAGGGGGGAAAGGAGAAGTAGAGGGGTAAAGAAGGTTAGTGTGACCATATGTAAGCTAACATTATTTTTACAAAGACAGAGTTTTTTTTTAATTACATAAATTTACCAAATATTACATTATAAGGGAAATAGGTTTAACAGTGGATTATTTATGAAATTGATTTGGTTGTTTAATATTGGTTTTTTTAAATTTACATTTTTCCTTATTTTTAATATTTCTTGTCTAAATTTAAGGAGATATATTTAAGTCTAAAATATAAATTTATATAGGTACATTTCGAAACTGAATTATTTGTAATATATCTTTGACACTGTTGTGCTTCAAATTGTTGAAATATCAGTTTAATTACGCGTCAACTTACATCAAGTTTGAATTTCATGCATAAGAGCGCGACATTTAATGATCGCTGTAAAACGATTTAAAAGAGAAATAAAAAAACCGTTGCTTTTCCCATCTCTTCTTGCCTAGCTTCGTCAATAAAAAATCTATCTCGTTCGATAATTAAAAAATCAGGCCTGATGTTTATTTTTCATTTTTTGCGACGTTCGAACGAAGTGGGAATTGAAAAAATCAACCTCCCGTGGAAAATTGGCGATGGAAATTTTCATTTTCGGAGAAGGGTTGCTACAATTTTTTTAGGGTTAGTAAAAACCTTCATAATTGACAAAATAGATGCCACCATTGATTGATTTTTTTTAATTCCTCGCCTTATTATATAGAGGAGATAAATGAATCATGTCTTTGAAATATCTTTCTTGGACATTTATCTGTATAGAAATCGGCAAAAAGTGATTTTGTGCGCTATATAATCATATTGCGCCGTATATTATTTGCGTCATTTATTTTACAAGCCCTTTTCAAGATATTGTTGATATCGTGTGGCAGTTTTTTTAACTTTATAATTTGTTTCGACAGATGCTTGTCCTTTTTTTAACACCAAACCAACTTAGTGCTTTTCGTATTTTTCTTATTTTTAAAAAATATAATACAACATTTTTTTGTATGAACCACTTCATTATGCTGAGCCTGTTCCGATGTGGCAGAAAATTTATTTGTGTTATTTTAATGCGTTGTATTTCTTTTTTTTTATCGATTTTATCTTTCTCTACATAATATAAACAAATATATTGTACACTAGCGGGCTTATTCCTATTTGTCAATTTCTTCCAACCAAACAGGTTACAAAATTGTATATGTACAACAACAAAGAATGAAAACAAAAAAAAAACAAAGAATTTAGTCTAATATTATTCGATTTTAATTAGTCCACTTTAATTGAGCTTTTAGGTTTTAATAAATTCATTTCATTTCACGTCCTTTCTCCAATTATTAATATTTTTCAACTTGTTAAATAATTATTTAACACGCACCCAATAACAAGTTGCCACATTCTTTACGATATTTATCGTCTCACAGATCCAGACTGAAAACACAATTAAAAACCGTGTCTCCACCGGGAATCGAACCCGGGACCCTTGGATCAGCAGTCAGATACCTAACCAACTGAGCCACGAAGGCCGACTATTATAGCGCCTTTTAGGTGAGACGAGACTGGTGTGTGGGTGTACACGCATTTTTTGTGCTCCCCTTTTATAAGGTGCTGCAAACTCGCACAACTGTCGCTCGTTACCTATCATCGTGGGATATGCAGTGATGGTATAATGTATGAATGAAATAGTCTTATTTATTTATTTATAAACTTTATGTACAAGTGCACAAAGGTGGGTTTATTGCCATAAGACAATTTCTTCCGACCATCCCGATCAACGTGAAGTCTATTAAGTTAAATTGATACAGTAGTATTTATATTTATTGGTTTTTAGTGAGTCTCTTATACGATGATTGAAGTTTTAACATGGGGAATAGAGAATTCGATTTTTTTACTAGTTTTAACTTAAATATTGTTAGTATGGCATCCCTGTTGTTCGTCGTGTGTGTATCTATAATATTGTATTGCATTTTATTATGAACGTGAAATTCTAACTTTGCCACATAAACTTTCCAATGTTCGTAACTTTTTACCTGCCTAGAAACTACTTAACTCCCGTTGAATATGAAAAGCATTTTGTGCAACATATTTTGTCGTCTATTCCAGTATTCCTCAAACATTTTAATTCTTCCCCCCCTTCACTAACATACTATTTAGCTAAGCTCGAAGATTTACGAAGATTTAAATTTATATTTTGATACGGTTTTTGCATAATGAATTCTTAAAATATTAAAAGTTTATAACTTGATTCATATAATATAGCTACTGTAAATTTGTAATGTAAACTGTTGGTTCTGTAAATCAATTAAATAAAATAAATAAAATATTTATTTTATTTGTTTTCGAGATTTTTTATACAGATGTATTATTTAAAAAAAAATTAAACCAATAATAAATTTCCACACTGTTAATCATAAACTTTAACTGCTGTATAATTAACACAAACACCTTAGAAAATTACGTAGGTACCTGATTATAAAATTCATAACATCACATAAATTTATAATCATCGTGAAATAAAATTAATAAACATTTCAATAAATAGATCAACACAAACATCTTAGAAAATTACGTAGGTACATAAAAAAATCAACTCAATATAACTAGTTGCATGTAACACATGAGATCCAACTGTCGATAGCGATAGTATGTATAGTTGAAGAATATGTACCAAACTATAAACCCATAAATACAAATTATTGAATATTGTCAGATATTTTGTTTTCTATACAACATATTCAATTTTTAAAAAAATTGTTAAAAAAAATTGAGATCTTCTACTACAATGCTAATATTTTTTATAGAAAATTAAATTATCTAGTTGGGGTGTTTCGGCTTTTTTCGATAATTGTAAAAGTTTTGGAAAAATAGGCAGTTAAACTCATAAATTTATGATAAAAAAAATACTTTTCTTAATAAAAAATGTTTGAGAAACCCTGGAATTTTTTTGAAAAAACTAATTTGAGATTTTGTATTTGTCTATGTTTGTACCAATTTTCAGAGTTCTAACTTTTATGGTTTCTGAGATATATGGAAAAATAAAATAAAAATTCAAAAGTTGATAACCCCTGACTGAAACAAAAATTCAAAATTTTGAGTAAAAAAGTTTTGTAGGCCTATAACTGTGTATATATTCTGAAATTTTGGGCTCTGTAAATTGAGCGGATCAAAAGTTATAAGGGGGGGACGGACACACACACACAGACACACACACACAGACACACGAAATGTTCTACTCCGAATTCTGAGTAAATCCGTGTATGGAACATATATGCTGCGAAGCCTCTAAGTTGGTGTTTTTTGACTTCAAAGTTGGAAAAGCCGTGAAAAAAGTAGACCTCTCCATACAATTCTCGCGTATTCTGGCTTGAAACATTGTCGATATGTTAAGAGAACAAAGTTCTCCTGAACAAATCGACAGTTGGATAACATAATTTCAAATTATAATCATCGTGGAATGCAATTAATAAACACGTCGATAGATATTCATTGATGACTATTTTTAACTAGAAGGAATATAACTAGTTGCATGTAACACATGAGATCCAACTGTCGATAGCGATAGTATGTATAGTTGAAGAATAAAAATCAAACTATAAACCCATAAATCCAAATTATTGAAAATTTTAACACATGTTGTTATGTATGTCAAGATAGGACAGTATGGAGGTCAGTCCTCTTTTCCTTCCCGGAATATGAAAACAGCATGATGGTTCTGTATGTATGTTTGGATATTAAAATCCTATCAAACTATTAAGTCTTCTTACATATTGTGTATAGGCGACTGCCATATAAATTGTATGAAGCGATGTCGTCACTAAATTCAATTTTTATAAAAATTGTTAAAAAAAATTTGAGATGTACAAATACAATGTTAATATTTTTTATAGAAAATTAAATTATCTAGTTGGGGTGTTTCGGCTTTTTTCGATATTTTTAAAAAGTTTGGAAATATAGGCAGTTAAACTCATAAATTTATCATAAAAAAAATACTTTTTTTAATAAAAAATGTTTGAGAAACCCTGGAATTTTTTTGAAAAAACTAATTTGAGATTTTGTATTTGTCTATGTTTGTACCAATTTTCAGCGTTCTAACTTTTATGGTTTCTGAGATATATGGAAAAATAAAATAAAAATCAAAAGTTGATAACCCCTGACTGAAACAAAAATTCAAAATTTTGAGTAAAAAAGTTTTGTAGGCCTATAACTGTGTATATATTCTGAAATTTTGGGCTCTGTAAATTGAGCGGATCAAAAGTTATAAGGGGGGGACGGACACACACACACACAGACACACACACAGACACACGAAATGTTCTACTCCGAATTCTGAGTAAATCCGTGTATGGAACATATATGCTGCGAAGCCTCTAAGTTGGTGTTTTTTGACTTCAAAGTTGGAAAAGCCGTGAAAAAAGTAGACCTCTCCATACAATTCTCGCGTATTCTGGCTTGAAACATTGTCGATATGTTAAGAGAACAAAGTTCTCCTGAACAAATCGACAGTTGGATAACACAATTTTACTAAACCAAAGACCTTAAGTATATAAGGTCTTTGTACTAAACATAATTATTTAATAGTCTTAAAAAAGTTAAATTAAACAAAAAATAAAGAAGTCTTACAATAGTATTGTTATCGCAAGTTATTTTATTAGTATGGAACTGAGTCTTAAAATTTTGAAAAATATTTCTGGGGGGGGAAGTTAAAAGTGTGTGGTCCAGGTGAGCACAGATTTAGGACTTTAGTTTCATATTATTTCGCGTATGTGTTTGTGGCATATAATATGCTTTGTGAGGCAAACAATCAACTTTATATTTTACGCCGCACACCCTTCCAACCCACACCCTCAACTTCTGTCTACCACAGTCATCTACTCCTCTTTCAATTTCATAACATCCCTAAATTGTTTAAAATATTACGTACACTCTATAAAACAGACTTGTTTCCAATTTTGTGGTTCAAATTCAAACAATAGGAAAATATCATGTTTGCTTAGTAAGTTTGATATAGGTACCTACTCATATGCAGAATTGCATTTATGTAAGAAGAATAAATTGTGGAAATGAGATTACCTCTATCTTCTGAAACTTATGTGGTAATGCGTATGTACCTACATAGTTTTTTTATAATATAAAAATAAATTGGATATTTTCTATAGTGGTGTTTTCTTAAATAACACCGCTACATCATAATTTTCAAAAGCGTGACATCTTTTCGTTTGGTGTATGCTAAATTCATATTCAATATGGTATGTCGGCCTTCGTGGCTCAATTGGTTAGGTATCTGACTGCTGATCCAAGGGTCCCGGGTTCGATTCCCGGTGGAGACACAGTTTTTAAAATTGTGTCTTCAGTCTGGATCTGTGAGACGATAAATATCATAAGTCTCCAGAATGTGGCGACTTGTTATTGGGTGCGTGTTAAATAATTATTTGACATAGCACCTGTTAGTTGCCCGAGAAGCTACATGAAATAAAATAAATGAAATAAAATATGGTGACTGAGCAGCAATAAATTGAATAAAAGAAATTTATTCCTATATTTCATAGCTATTTAATTTCATCAATTTAGGAATGACCTAAACATTGCGAATGAAAGAAAAAAATATGGATTTTCGAAAGAATGAAATACGAACAAATGTCTTAAAATAGGTATAAGTGAAACACACAAACACGTTTGAGACGATCGATCTATTTAAATTAAGTGATGGATGCTTTTTTCTGTCTACCTCGTTAGGGACTATGCGCGATAGTGTTTTGCGTTTAAAATATTAAAATATTTTTCGATATCTTTTTGTGTGGCTCCGTAATAAATTAAATAGTTCTTGGAGATGAATTATTATAACCTGTATAAACTTAAGTGATAAAATACTTTTTAAGGCAGGTACACACCAGATGTTTTCTTCGTTAGGATGCGACCGCTTACTTCTGCCCATATTGAGGTAAGTTTTTTTGACAGAGCGGTTTAACTTGGGCAGTCCTTGAAGCTCTGGGATCATCCCAAAGTAGGTAGGTAGTTACTTAGTATTTACCCGTCAAACGTTCATCCGTCAACCAAGATGGCGGAAATAACAACTATCCTGTCTGTCCAGCCAATATAAAACTTTTGTTTCTTAGATGCCTTTCATTTATTGGATACTTTTTTTTTTGTTTAACGCTTTGTCAAGTACCTACTATATTGACACAAAGTGATGGAATGTTGATTTTAACATACGAACAAACTGATGACATATTCAGTAAAATATTGTAACTTAAATAGGAACGTTGTAAAATTATAGATTTTAGATTTACGGTCTTATTTCAGCGTTATAAAATATCAACTTGGACTAAATGGAATAGGAACGTACCTATATTGGCCGGAATGTTCTTAAAAAGTTCCTGAATTATACTTATTTTGAATAATTATGAAAATTATGTAAATTTCATAATTATCATAATAATTATTCATAATACATCAGATTCAGTAACTTTTTAAGATCGTTCCGGCCAATATAGGTACGTTCCTATACCATTTAGTCCAAGTTGATATTTTATAACGCTGAAATAAAACTGTAAATCTAAAATCTACAATTTTAGTATGTTCCTATTTTAGTTACAATAGTTACTGAATATGGGGTATTGTAGATCTTATAAAAGATCATAGTTTCTTCTGATATTCTTTTCGACACCCTCTTTTTTTATTTTTTTAATGTTATTCAATTTTAAATATCCAGTTTAAACCAATTGTTTTATTTGACAAATATTTAAAGGAATTGGGTTGTACGACTCGTGATCAATGTTTTTTTTTATAATTTGACTGCTTATCTTCATGGGCTTTACACGATTCCATGGAACATGACATATTTTGGAATACAGGTAGGTACTATAAATAATTTATTTCCAGTCGTTTGAAAGTATTAAGTAACACTATTCATATTTATACCATCACGGCATATCTCACAATGTGGGGCAACTAGCGATAGCAACTAGTGAGGGTGTGCAAATTTTTTTTTAAAGAGAAAGTACGACACATGCATGAATGTCCACACACTAATTTCTTCTCACCTAAAAAGGCAATATTCAGAATGGGTGTTTACCTCATAGGTGAACGTTTATATTGATTCCTGCTGTATTTTCGATTACCCGGCTCTTACGGGTCACCCAAAAACGATTATAATAGAAAAGAGTACTATTCTTAGCCGGCGACTCATAGCAAAGTAATACTCAAATGTATTTAAACAAAATTGGTATAGTAAATAGGTAAGCATTGGTCTTACGTTTTTACAAAATTGTGTTTTCTCTTTTTTTCCTGTGTATATAGTTTTATTTTATATTTCTATTCCTATCAATATGTTTATATATTTTGTGATCGTCCAAGACATTGCTGAAAACCAGCCGCACTGTGGGTCTCCACGGTTGTACAACTGAACAATAGCCTATTTATTGTAAAATACTGCAAAAAATGTAAATTATTGTAATTTTAAGATATTTACAACAAATAAATTATTATTATATGCTTGATGTATATTTGTTTTAAAAATCAATAAATATATTTCTTTTAAAAAATGAATATGTCCTTGTTAAATAAGTACCTTCCCTAAATTACGTATAAATGCATATCCTTGGAAATACAGGCTTATCACAAGAAGAAGATCTTTAAATAATGGATTTTTATCGATTTCTAAATTATTTTTTTAATATTGGGTGTCAATTTTTATTAAAAAAATAATATGTATCTTTTTGTTGTACTTCTGATCATTAAGAATGTTTGAAAACAGCTGCATAGTACCTCGGTATATCCAATGATTAATGTTTCACGTTTAAATATTTAGAAATAGTTTGACGCAAAATGTGTCCATAATACCCTGTTTGTTGACCAACACTTTGTGACGTGGGTGGAAACCCGGCTATTATTTTGATTAAATTTATTTCCCATACCTCATCTCCATAAGGAGCCCCTGTGGTTTGAAAGCATTTGTTAAAATGAAAGACATTTCATTTTAACGAACGACAATATGTGATATGTCTAACAGCTCTTTCGTTGAACGATCATTAATTCGATTTTGATCTTTAATGCTTAAAATCTATAACATAATTACTATGTTTTTTCGTCGTTCAACGGATTGGCAGTGAAATAATTTTTCCTTAGACAATTTTCGCGTTCGAAATTTTTCTTTCAAATAAAAAATAAATTTATGCGAAAAAGGACTGCATAAATCGACAATACTATTGTTTAAAAGGGAATTTCAAACATTAAGAATAAATTTTAAGCGTTATAATCTGCGGAATATTCATTTTGAATACTGACAACATTGCTTTCGACATGTCATAATAATATGTCAGAATGTCGGTAAAAGATAAGATAATATTTTCATTTAATGGTGTTATTTAATTATATGATGTATAATTTATCATTATTATTGTATTATTATAAAAAGATATTCAGTCTTAACTATTGTGTACTGTTCTATATGATATTTCGAATGTACAATTATCAACGTTTGTAATTTCAAACGTACGCATTTCATATAACGCGTTTCTTTCAAAACATTGTCGAAAAATTTTTTTTTTATAATTTCCGCATTTTTAGTATAAAAATACTGTTTAATTACTTGATTTTAACGTTTTCACGTAAAGATATTTAGTTTTTAAATGTTGTGTAATGTCCTAAATGGTATATTTGACGATATTTGTCGGCCCTCCTGGCTCAGTTGGTTGGATATCTGACTGCTGATCCAAGGGTCCCGGGTTCGATTCCCGGTGGAGACACAGTTTTTAAAATTGTGTTTTCAGTCTGGATCTGTGAGACGATTAATATCGTAAGTCTCCAGAATGTGGCAACTTGTTATTGGGTGCGTGTTAAATAATTATTTGACATAGTACCTGTTAGTTGCCCGAGAAGCTATATAAAATAAAATAAAATAAATATTTAGTTTTACAAGGATATTCCGCAACTGCCGCGTAGCGGCAAAAAAGCCGCGCAGCGGCTGTTGGGGGTGGGCAGCGACAGCGGACAGGGGGCAAATCCCATATTTTAAATTAAAACGAAACGATGTGTAGTATGTTTGTTGTATCGAATGGTTTAAATAAGATTTTCATCTTATTAGACAGCACTAGATAATATTTTTTATGCTCCCTCCAATTCCCGCTCTGAATGTGTTGTAGCGTTAATGAATCAAATATTGATAAAGTATGCACGTATCACGTCTGTATGTAGATTAAATAATGAATGTATGACAAGTTTGGAATGTGTAGCGGTCGATTTTCTCTGCTTGATGACTTGTATCGTGATTTTCTCTGAATGATGACTTATATGGTGATGTATATCTTATTATTATATAAAAATATCGTGTCACAATGTTCGTACACGCTAATCTCCGAAACCGCTTAACCGATTTCAATGACATTTTGTAAACGTGTATGGTTTGTTTCAACTTGAAAGTTTTGGACCCGATAGACGCTATTATCGATATCTAATTAATATATTATTTCTTTAAAAATTATACAACCACATATTTTAACTTTCCTACACCCCAAAGGATTTTTTTGAGAAAAAAGAAATGTATTTAATTTTTTTTAGTTGTGTAAGCATTAAATAGATGGCGGTGTGAACAAATCCATTGACATAATATGTATTACGCATCTTGAAAATATACCACACTCTAACATACGAAAAAAATGGTAATAAATAAAATACTAGCGTCTACAATCCGCATTCACCATTCCGCATTCTGTTTCCGGTTGGCTCTCTGATTGGTTGAGATATCATAGTATTAAGTCAAATGAGCTGTGAAATTTTATATTAAATGCGAAAAATTAAAAAATGTATATAAATTTAATTTATAACAATTTATAAATCAATTTATAAAGCAACTCGCTCACGCGAGTCGCTATTGTTATTATATTCAAACTTAAACCTAACCTAAGAATGCAGAAATGAAGAGCTGGGACTAGACGCTACTAATAAAATGAGGTTTATATAAAAAAAGTTCAAACATTCAGATTAAGAAGATTATATTAAAAAAACTAAATCAGCATGTTTTTTTTACCTATTCATGAATTTGTACAGTTTGCAGTACCAATTACTCATTGAAAACGTCAATACATGGTCAAATGACTATCATATTCAAAACAAAAAGTTATATTATCAAAAAGTCCAAATAAATTAGTATGATAAGAATAATAATGATGTAAATATGTACTTTGCTAAAAACCACTTATTGAGTATAATTAAACACTACTAGTTTCGGGAGAGCACTCCTCCCATCGACGGGTGTATTATAACTAAATAATATTATTTACATACTACTGTGTCTACTATGTGTGTTGTGTTGATTGGTGGGGTGTAGGTGGTGGGGTATACTCAATAAGTGGTATTTAGCAAAGTACATATTTACATCATTATTATTGTAATCATGGACTACCACAAAGTTACCGTCAAATCCATCAATCTTAGTATGATAAGATATATAATTCCAAATTTTTATTTGTTTAGTACCAAGCAAATATAATAAGGCTTCCTCTTGGTGTAAGAGCATTGGTCATATCTTATTTGGGCGTGCATGTATTTTTTATCTTGATTTTCTAATTGCATCAAAGCGTTTCGTTTCCTCTCAATACTCGTGCGATATCTCCAAATAACCCTGGCTCTCCTTTTCACATACCTACCTCCATAACCTGTGATAACCTCAAATCTAAAGTATAGGTTCCGGCTGACTGGGCAAACAGCTCCTCGTTCAACCAAACACATTTCAACGTCCTTATCTTAACTTCTCCTCACCATAATACTGGGTGTTTCGTTGGGTCTGGTTACTTGGTATACTCGTGTGTATTTGTGTTAATTTCTCAGTCCTCAGTAACATGAACTGTATTGCCTGATTGGTTTCCTTGAAAGTTGAAACAAATGAAATTGTGATTTTGTGTTTAATAACTTTTGATAAAGCTTAAAAACGTCGTATAATTATCGATATAAAATAAATTTTGTGTAATTTGTACATTCAAATAGTCGAAATATACATTATAGTGCTCCTTTTTAGTATTGCTTATATATTAATTCAATAACTTAACTTTATGTGCTTTTCGTATGGTATATCAGATTTTAAGGCCTCGGTTCGAAAGACAGTTCACCACCTCTGGTTTCGCTTCATGGATATCTTGGAGGCTACCACAAATCTTTCAAGCTGGCAGTCTTGCACCGCGTGTTTTACAGTTTGTTTAGTTTCACACTCAGTCTTTTTCCCCACCTCCAGAGTACTGCTTCGGTAGCCCATCTTTCTCTCCAGATGTCTTCTGAATTTAATAAATCTACCACCACTGTCCTTATGAATTCAGTTAATCAAAAACATTTCATTCACGTACAAAGTAAAAAAAAATTAATTGGTGAAGTGTTGAAAACAAGGATAAAACTATTTTATCTAATTTTAAACGTCCAAATAGTAAAAACCGGTGTTATTTAATTTATTAGATAAATTACAAATTTAATTTATTTACAAAATTCTAAATATGGTTTTGAATTTGAATTGAACTGGTAAAAATATGCCAAAAACTGAAAAAAAAATCAGTTTTATATCAGCAATTCAGTATTGTAAAATGCTGAACAGTTTATTTTTTTCATGTTCTTGTTTTAAAAACATAATTCAAACAATAAATACTTAGAAAAAAAATACAATTTAATATAATTAAAAAAAATTATATAACCTTTTTTTGTACATACCTCACTAGGCGGATCCTGTTCCAAGGAGGCAGAAAATAACATTATATATCACAGAAAAATCATTTTGAACTTGTTTATTTTTTTTATTAAATATTATACCTATTATAAAATAAATAAAATATGCTTTTGTTACTTAAATGTTTCCGCAGTTTATTTTACCTTTGATTTTAATCTATCTATTAATTGTTTTCTTAAGTTTCTAATGTTTCATCGACTGTATGTCCTTTTTTTAATTCTTTTCTCGTATTAAATTTTTTTATAGATATGCCTGTGTATTGTCTCGTTGCTGTGTAATATGATTAATTTTGTCTATGAAAATGCATAGAAATGATTTTTATAGTATTTTTTCAAGAAGTAATATTTTCTAGTACTCGTACGTCTATTTTAATATCGTTAATTAATCTTGTTTTATTTTTAATTATAACAGTACAATGAATGTACCAACTGTTTATGTAGTTTAATATGAGAATTAGGTAAGGAAAATTTGATGAGATTAAATAGTTCTCCATTTAGTAACTTTATACAACGCGCGACAGACTTGATCTAACTTCCCTTCGAACATTGTTTAGTAACATCTGTTACGTTATAATGCACTAAATAGAGGTAGTCAACAGATGATTAAGACTGCCTTTATATAATTATTGATTTAGTTAATAATTGATACATGCATGTTAATTAACTGATAATGACAATTTTAATTACAGAAATCGGCTATTCTTGTTTTAGGAGATCTGGGTACAAAACAATATTTATTTATGTATTTAGAAAAACATTTCCACGCCTTAACAGGCAAACCTAGTGTTATATAATAAATCAGCAATTTAAATAACAATGTAAATAATTTACAAAAACTAAAGGTTGTAAATTGTTTGAATTTATACTATCGAAGACGTCAAATTCAGGCGACAGAATGTTGAACACTGTGATGGGTTTATGTATGTATTTGATCCAGTTTTGTCAGCTTTTATGACACTGAATATTTTCGCTCAATACGATATATTCGTAGTAAATGTATGATTGTTTCATTGAATTTCATCGTTCTACGTTCGATATATTATTACCGAGGTAGGTATAACACCCACGGTTCGATTTCTGGCGTGGACCTAGTTTCTATCTGCTTCCTGTTTGTACTTTTGAATCAATAATTGAGATCACAATTCTCCGAAGTGTAGTAACTCGTTAATGGGTGCAAGTTAAATACAAACATATTTTCAGAGTCTGTTAGTATCCCGAGGACAAATATTAAAATGGAATAATTTATCTTCTGAAATAGGTTTGGTTATGTGGAGCCTGTCGGGTCTATTCGTGAATCTGAGTCTGAGAATATTCAGATTTATTTTTACAGTAAAATACGTCTTAATACCAAAATGGATTTTTGGCATATCGATTGACCATAGTAAGGAATCGATTGACATAAAAATTATGGAAAATATCTTGTGTTTGTTTCAGGCATGTGAACTACCTAATAGACATTTGCGAACCTCCTTTTCGAAAAAATAACATGGTTTCGTACGGTGATTGCATTTGATTTCATCACTGTTAGTTTCTTGTGAAGCGTTACCTACCAAAAAGGTATGGGTATGATTTAGGTGATGTAATGTATGGAGTAGAAAAATGTGAAGATTCAATACATTTTTCTGCTCGTTTTTGTAATATTCGTTAATTTGTAAAACGCGGAGACAAAAGAAACCCCGTGAAATATCATCTCCTCGTCTCTGGAATAGATCAGGGTACAGGGTTTTTAGGTTCTGAGGACATTGAGTTGGAAAAAAACAATTCACCGCTTGATGAATTTCCTTCACGTTCCGCCAGTATACGTGCTAACCCTGTTCAGCATGGAGTCAGGAATATTGAAGCTTTTGGAGGTGGCGTTAAGTTTATAAGCCTTTCCGAAATAAGTGACTCAAGTGTGACGCCATGTACGCTTTACCCAGTCTTCCATCCTCCTAATGGAAGATCGTCTAGTTTGGATTTTCAGAGGAAACCTAACATTAATAGTGATTAGGTTACATTTTTCAAACATAAAAAGTGCTTGGCTTAAGTAGGTACATATTATATAGGTTTTTATTTTATTTTATTATAAGATGTATGAAAATTTAAAATATTTATCAATTCTTATATTCTAAAACATATTTTTTGTCATACTTTGAAAAAAAATGAGATTTAATTGTTGGATCAATTTATTTTTATTATGGTGACGATAATTTACGATTACCCGGGTCGATTAACCCTGTGATTCACTACAACAACTTAACATTATTTCCCTAAAAATCTGGAGTTTGTTTTGTGATTATGGCTATAAAGTTTTAATCCACCAAGACGACCATAATGTAAGCTCGAGCGTATAATTATTATGTTTTTTTTTATCTCTTAGGATGTTTGCAGTGTCTAACGAAAGCGCTTAGGCGTTATTGATTTATACTAAAAGTAATATTTCTGGTTTATTTCACTCTTAATATCATTGTTATAGTAATTAAATACAAAATTGTTGCAATTTGAATTGAGAATACTTCACAATATAGTAAATGTATCAACTGCACAGAATACAGGATGTCATTGTATCACAGACTGGTAAGTTATTAGCTATACAGATAGCAGTTAGTGTAGAGTAATATCTGAGAGTTGTATCGTGTACTAACAGATTGCTTCAGTGTATATTGAAAACTTCACTTCTGATTGTGTCTTATTAAATTTACGTCGGTTTATGTTATGCTCAGTTGTTCTTCCTATATGAAAGTACATATTATTTGATTATGTTAAATAAACCAGTATACTCAAAACTCTTTTCTAAAACGGTATGCTTACTTATTTTAAAATAAGATTGAAAGAGAAATGTAGCTTCTATGTTATTACCTACATATTATTTTATTAAAAACAAACATTTGCTTGTTCGATGTAATGGTATTGTATTTTTACAACATACTAACAAAAGAAAAAAAAGATTTTTTATTTTTTTTGATGTGGTTAAGTTGTATTAATACAATGACGAAGGAGAAAAAAATGGAGTGATATGCAGGAACCTAAAAGAAAGTCAAATATGACTTAGGAAAGAAAAATACTCAAAACGAATTCCTTTACATGGACAAGTATTTGAAATTGTACTTAATTCACAATGAGGTATTTTAGAAATTTGTTTGGTGAAAAAAATACGATTAGATAAAAAAAACGAATGTGTTGTGGCCAACGCTAAACTCTTCACTAACAAGTCATTCTATAAAGTATTCAAATTTTTATGGATAATATTCACCATTTTCATGAAATAAATTTGTTAAATTATTTTTTTATTTTAATTTTTCATTATGTAAAGTTTATAACTCTTCAATGCCATTTTAGGAATGTGATGTGCCCTTTTACCAAATTGAAAATAAAAATTTCATATTTTAAGTTTCCTGAGCTGGGGTCACTTTGAAATATTTGATAGTTAAAAAAATTGAGAAGCACTATTCAGATATCCTTCAAAATCTAATGGAGTCTAAGTGAGTATCATATATACAAATTCGCAAAATATGAAAAGAATCGAATGAGTACTTCAGTCTATAATCGATAAAGTAAAATAAACGCGCCGTACATAGCACATATCACACATACACACACAGATACATCTCAGATGACAGCAGCAGCAGCTCAGTTGATAATCCGCAATAAAAAAAATTAACTCCTCACTAACCCATGGGGTTAGTGAGGAGTAAATATAGGAATGCATGATTTGTGAAATTGTGAATATGATATTCAAATCTTCGAGATGTATTTTTAAAAAAAAATATAGGTATATATGATCATCTGATAAAATAAGTTTTCATAATTTTACAGCACAAATCTGTTGTTGTGGGCAATTTACAGCTATTTGGGCATAACTTTATCATCATAAACGCAGTATTGTTGAAATGTTTAATAAATAGTTTATTCATTCAGCAACTATACCTTTATTATTGAGTTTGAAGCGTACAAATCTAAAATTGGGACAAGAATAATACCGAATAATTCTCCCAAAACGCCATCCATATCTCAGATCGAATCTGGAAATCTTTCTCAGCCTTATTATGCCCGACGAAAATTGACGGAAAAAAATGTCTAAAAATTACAAAACCGACTATACAATCAACATTGGATGAGTAACGATCGTTTATTTCAACTGAATCTCAAAGAAAAAGAATAATAATAATAGGCATTCATTCGATCGAGGAAAAAATAACGTTGTAATAATATTCAAATGAATATCAGCGTAAGATTTTTAGAATTTATTGTTTCATTGGAAATCCAGAATCTTTTCTCTGGCGGTTTTTGTATTTTTGTAACCCTTTAATTGAAATCTTTTTCTTTTCTTTGCTTATTCGTTAAACGATTATGCCTTTTAAGAATATTTTATTCCATAGAATTATTTAAATATGATACTTTATACCAGAAGGATTATATGTTATTTCAAACTACTCTAAATAAGATTGCAAAGATACAAAGAAGACTCCTAAAAATTATTATTACTAAAAAAATAGCTAAAAAGTTAAAAAGGAAAAATAAATGCCTTTTCGACCGATCTAAAGTATTATTGTCTTTTCAGAGGAGAGTGGAGTATAGCATTCTGGTTGAGCATTTTTTGAGACCTAAAGATAGACTACTAATAACACATGACAGACAAACTAGATCAGTGACCAACAAACTTTTACGGACAAACAAATTCAACAATGACTATGGACGTAGGACCGAAGATGTGCTGCTGCCCAAGGTCTGGAACCCCATGCCTGCCAGCTTGAAGCAGTGTGGATCCATCGAGGAATTCAAAAAGAAAGCCAAAGGATATATATTACACAAAAATCCTCGATGGTTGATCTAAGGGGTGAGCGCGGGTTGTTCCGGACTTTGTAGGGCGGAAAAATGTAGTATATACATACATGCATGTACAATATTAGTTTTTAATTGTAGTTTATATGTATATATGTATGTATGTGTGTATATACGTATATACATATTTTTATATTTTTTGCATATTATAAAATTGTTACTATTAAGATCACAGCCAAAAATCCCCTTAAGGGATTAGGCAAAATAACATGATAATTGTAATTACATTTTTTTTTAATAAAATAAATAAAAAAAAAAATATTGTAAAAATTGTTTGAACTTAAAATATACCGATAAAAATATTACTATTCTTATTTTTGGAGTAAACTCTGTGGCATGTTTTTCAAAATTTTAATCATTTGGTTTTCATACAGCAAACTAATTTCGAATTTGCGAAATTCACTGAAACAATGATCGGTCTTCGAATTAAAATAATTTATATACTGTATCTAGATTCTTGGCTTAATAGAACTCCCTACTATCTACCAATTCTACTCATCCCTGAATGTGTGATTTTTACGGCCTATAAATTATAGTAAACACCGAAAAAATATTTTATACAATTTTATGTTGATAAATATCAGCTTTATTGAATTCCAAGGGATTTAAATATCAACTGAGTTAATATTATACTTGCACGTAATTGCATTTTTATATGAATATGCAAATACGCTGTGTGTTTCTTCGTCTGAGTTGGAATTTTAAATCGTATGCGAGTCGTTCATATTTTTTTAAATTTTAATGGAAAGTAATAACTTTTATAGTTCCAAGAAAAACTGTATTGTAAACAAAGAGTTTTAAGTCAAGAAATATTCTATTATCACTTTTAATAATGAACTTGAATAAACTGTTAATAGGCAAGCCAGCAAGGAATGCTCACACTGTTGTCAATATAACTTTTGAAAGTTGTAAATATTAAATTAAATTTATTAAGAGATATTTTTGTTATTTTTCAATAGATATTGTTGACTTCATTTTTATGGGTCGGTGGCAGAGCAAAAATAATATATTTTCAACACAGGGTTTTAATCAAGTCTTGACTGACGAACTGATTCGGTTTTGGGACGAATGACATCAAAAAATGAAATGAAAAAATAGGTTATAAAATAATTTATTCGCGTTGCAATTAATGTATCTAGTTTTCTTAAAGTTTATTCTGATAATATTAATATGTCTGGATCTGTGAGACGATAAATATCGTAACGTAAGGTAGGTAATTGTTATTGAGTGCGTGTTAAATTAATATTTGACACATTACATGTTAGTTACTCGAGAATAAATATAAAATTATGTCATTCAACAAAAAAAAAATTCAATACGCTCAGAAAACTTTTTATTACAAATGGACTATGAAATCAAATCATCAGTGTATTTTCCATTAAAGTTTTTAATGGAAAATATACTGATCTCTTAGTTACCCGAGAATCAATAAAAATATAATAATCTTTATTTTGATATATAGGTACGAAAAACTTATTCTTCGCTGTATCACGAAACAAGTTTTGTATCTTTGATTTGCCAACGTTTTTTTATGAATTATTAAAAGTAGGTCATTAATAAGATATTACATGAAATCCGTTTATGTATAAACCTACATAAATAGTGACTTGAACATAGAAATTTCTATCTTTATATTTCCTTTCTGTTGTTGTAATCTCTTAGAATTTCTGCTCCATTTTTCCTGACAGGGATGTTGCTATTTACTTTTTATAAATCTGGAGTTTCCGTTCAATTCTGAACTCGGCTCAGGTCAAGATATCAAAAGGCGTGGATGTTGTTTTATTTTTTACTATCTGTGAAGGCTTTTGGCGTATTTCCACTAGATTAACAACTAATCTTCAGTTCTCTACTACACATTTCATTGTTTTTTGATATCAGAATTATTGCTTCCACTTCCATCCGTTACATGTGTGTAGACTAAATGGCTTCTTCGAAGGGCGTCAATGTGAGCGTGAAAAGTTTTCCCATAGTCAATGTTTGAGCAAGAATATGTCACATGCGATGTGAATTTAGTATTGATATTTTGTATGTAATTTCTTTAATTTAAATCCACAGCACAAAATCGCAAATGCTTTGTTGAATCGACATTAAAATTATGAACCATCTTTTTCCTCGGTTTCATTAACTTAGGGTTGGCTCCTCTTTGGCTGGGTTGCTTCAACAAAAGTATTATATACTAAAAGTATATTTAAAATACTTCTATTTGATAAAATTGTTCAAAATATAGTCGTTTGACAGCATTAGATTTCAATGAAACAACCAAATGGATTGAACATTTTTATGAAATCAAAGTATTTCAACTATACTTTTACTTTGTTTTTTCTTTAATTAATCCTTGTTCGAGAAAAACAGTCTAACTCTTCATACACCGAACGAATTTTTACCACTGGACTTTCTTATAACGGAGATCCATATGTTCAGGAATCTGCTCGGTTTGTTGATACCTATGTATATTGCTTTAAATCTGTCTTTCATTATCTCTTTAATTATAAAGGGTTTCCTTTTGTTTTTTAAGGTTTAAAAGTTTATCTGGTAACTTTTTAATTAAAAATTCGAAAATCGGTGTTGTATGGAGAAAATTTGGTTTATTTCAGTTTGTTCCAACATCGGTGTGTGCGCCATCTAATGAAAGTTTCAATAAATTGCAAGTTCATAAGGTGTGATCAAATTCTCAAGTTCTCGATATCAACAAGTAAATAAATCCATTCTCCTTTACAACTTGGAACTAGTTTAATCCGAAGAGCTTCCGTTCGCCTTGCTTGCGATAATTTTCCACCGGTTTTCAACAAATCGAGTTTCTGCAGAACATAATACCTACAATACTGCTAATATAATATGTAGGTACGTCCACAAACAAATCGCTTTTCGGAACTTGGAATGCTCTTACGTTGCATTCGGTAAATCTTGTAGCGCTGAATAGAGGTTAAATAAAATTTAGTTTTATTGGCTAGTTACTGTTGGTATGGTTACATTGTGTTTGATATGTGGTGGACTTGGTCGATTTATACGCAGAGTTTGGGCCAATTAAATCACATTGATCAGATGAAAATTAATTTACTCAAAGCCCTTTAATGAAACGAGATAACTCCAAGGGCGTAATAACTTAATCGTTTGCAGAAAAAAAGAAAGTAGTCTTAAGGCCCTTGTCTAAAGTAAATGATGGCGATGTACAAAAATATGCATTCTAATGATCGACGAAGTTTTTATTTTGTAGAATTCCATTATAAGTTATATCTATAATTAAAAGTTAACTACTTTTTGATTTTACATTAATTTTATTATGCGCGATAGGCCTATTTCGCCTTGTTAGGGCATAAGCTAGTAAATGCCCTAACAAGGCGAAATAGGCCTATCGCACATAATAAAATTCATGTAGAATCAAAAAGTGGTTTACTTTTAATTATAGATGTAACATATGCATTCTACTTATTCCCTTCTCCTGTATGACACACGAACAAATCTTGTAGTTATATCACAAAATCTGTGATTTTTCGTGAAGAAAAGTATAGTTTAGAGTTTTTTAATAGCAAGAAAAGTATGTAATTCAAAAATCAAAAAATTAACAAACTTCAATATAACATTTATTATTCTTTTTTGTTTAAAGTAAAAATGTACTTCTTTTTTAGTTATTTAAAATGAACAGTTTTATTAGGGTTTTATTAAAATTGTACATAGAAAGTACCTATAGAACTAATTCAATGTTTGAAAAACTTGTTCGATTTAATAATTTTTAAAAAGTAAATTGATTTTTATTGATTCAAAGACGTATCCTTTGAGAGTTCTGGGGTAAAGATTTTTAAATTTATTATTAGGCCTACTATAGAATATTTTATTCTATTTACAAGGCTCAAAAATAAATACTGACATCATCCACCGAAAACTTTTGTCTAATCGTAACTATTTTTTGTGATTTTTTTTAATTCAACCGAATTGATTCTAGTCCCAAATATATATTTTCCTATCGTAGGACGCCCGTTTCTATTTCTTAGTGCATTCTTAATGAAGTCACTCTACAATAGGCCGTAAGTCAGATATATTCGATTAAGATTTTTCTAAGAAAAAATACCAATATCTCTATCTCTCTCTCCGATGGCGCTACAGCCCATATCGAGCCTTGGCCTCCTTCAACAAGCGCCTCCAACTCATTCTGTCCTCGGCTGCCGACCTCCAGCCAGTCACCTGAAGGAGCTGCTCTGCATCCCTTCTGACTTCATCCTCCCATCTCAGCCTGGGTCTTCCCACTCGTCTTCTTCCACCTGGGTGTCCATTCAGTATAATTTTGGGGACGCGTGATTCTGGCATTCTTTGTACGTGTCCAGCCCATCTCAACCTAAGCAGTTTTAAATGTGTTGAGATGCTTGGGGCCTGGTATATTTCGTACAGCTCGTCGTTTGTGCGAATACGCTATTGGTCTCCCTCTTTTACCGGTCCACAGATTCGACGGAGGATCTTTCTTTCGAAAATATCCAGCATCTCGGCCATCCTTACTGTCAGTGTAAGAACCTCACAACCATATGCCAGTACAGTACGTATAACTGTTTTGTAGATGGTGATTTAGGTTTTCCTGTGGACGCTACGTGACTTAAACACTGGCAGTAAGGAAAAATATGTTCTATTGGCTGCTGTTATTCGTTTCCTGATTTCTGCTGGATCCTCGTTACTCTCGTTAAAACTGGATCCCAGGTAGGTAAACTGATCCACCACTTCAAAGGTGTAATTATCTTTGTATTGGATAGTGCAAAAAAAATACCAATATATAGCTAGACATTCAGTTGAGCTACATATTTGTTCTGATGAAAGAATCTTTAGAGTTTTGTCGAGTAATTGATAAAATAATGTCTTATTTATTGTTACCAATTTATTTTTATTTATTTATATAATTTATGTACATGTGTATAAAAGCAGGTTTATTGCAATCATGCAAGTTCTTCCAACCAACCCGAGCAACGTGAAGTCTCTAAGTTGAATTGGTACAGTACTTATTTAGTGAGAAATAAATTGATAAAAAAATCAAATAAAGGAGTAAGAAAAAAAATACAAAGAGAAAAATATGAAAAGAGAGTTAAAAAAAAGAATAATAAAAATAAAACTGATCATCGCAATAAGGAAAATGAGGTTACGGAAGGATATATATATATATTTTTCCTGGTGATGACGTTGAAATTCCAGTATTGGCGATCGATTGTCGATAACATCTGTTGCAACGTCGATATAGTCGATACGTTTTCATTAATAAATTCTCAGCTCTTTGATTCAATACAAATAGGATATTATCCGTATGATTACAGTGAACTAATAAAATATATATTATACCAAGATATGTCACATAAGCCTTACGTATATTTCTTGATTAAGAGATAATTTTTGATGTCACAGACCAACTAAAAGCTTTAACTCGTATAAATAATAGATTGATTGTGATCTTTGCCAAAAATAAAAATTAAATTATTCATTCATTCATACCATCACGGCATATCCCACAATGTGGGGTAACCAGCGAAAGGTGTGCGGGTGTGCATTGCCTTATAAAAGGGAGAACAACACATCTATGTATACCCACACACAAGTCTCGTTTCACCAAAAAAGGCACTACATTCAGAATGGGTGGTGAACCTCATTGCTGAACTATGTGAGATGTTATTGTTGCCTGTTGTATTTTCGATTACCCAGCTCTTACGGGACACTCGAAAACGATGATTTAAAAGAATGGAAGCACTATTCTAAGCCGGGCCTCACAGCTATGAACGTAAATAAATTATGAACGATTCATATATATTTTTACTGACAAACTCTCATTATCTCAATAGAGACGATGTTGGGATATTAAAGAAGAACCAAGAACTCAAGGCACCTACAGGGATTTCGTCCAGCCGATGACAGGTCGTAAACCCTGTAGGTGTTTTGAGTTCCTGGTTCTTCTATAATATCCCAACTTCGTCTCTATTGAGATATTAAAAGTTTGTCAATAAATGTATCATTTGACTACCGATGTAGAACAAAATCCAATGTAGCGTAAATGCAATTAAAAAACGATTGGGTTGTGGCCAACACTAAACTCTCCACACCACAAATATTGACAATGAAATATTTTATTCATTCTAAATTTTACTACCAGGAATATAAATTTTCTAACGATAGTATATTTTCATGTTAAGATAGACAAACTATTAATGCCGTATAGTGAAGAATGCTTATGTTGTATGAAATATTTTAAAAAAAGCAGATAAATTTTGATTTAAAGAACGCGAGAGCATTTTCAAAATTTTGACACCAGGAATATAAATTTTCTTCCGATAGTATATTTTTATGTTAAGATAGACAAACTATTAATGCAGTATAGGGAAGAATGCTTATGTTGTATGAAATATTTTAAAAAAAGCAGATAAATTTTGTTCTAAATAACGCGAGAGCATTTTCCAAATTTTGACAGGTGATATCATATGAAGATTTTTTTTGTTATTTATGGAAAGCTATTCAGTTCTATGTTCAAGCTCTTTACATTATAACATGAAATCAAATTACTGAACTTTTCCATACATAGAAATTTATCTAATTACATTTTTATTCATACTAAATGTTACTATCAGGAATGTAAATTTTCTTCCGATAGTATATTTTTATGTTAAGATAAACAAACTATTAATGCAGTATAGTGAAGAATGCTTATGTTGTATGAAATATTTTAAAAAAAGCAGATAAATTTTGTTCTAAAGAACGCGAGAGCATTTTCCAAATTTTGACAGGTGATATCATATGAAGATTTTTTTTGTTATTTATGGAAAGCTATTCAGTTCTATGTTCAAGCTCTTTACATTATAACATGAAATCAAATTACTGAACTTTTCCATACATAGAAATTTATCTAATTACATTTTTATTCATACTAAATGTTACTATCAGGAATGTAAATTTTCTTCCGATAGTATATTTTTATGTTAAGATAAACAAACTATTAATGCAGTATAGTGAAGAATGCTTATGTTGTATGAAATATTTTAAAAAAAGCAGATAAATTTTGTTCTAAAGAACGCGAGAGCATTTTCCAAATTTTGACAGGTGATATCATATGAAGATTTTTTTTGTTGTTTATGGAAAGCTAATCAGTTCTATGTTCAAGCTTTTTACATTATAACATGAAATCAAATTACTGAACTTTTCCATACATAGAAATTTATCTAATTACATTTTTATTCATACTAAACGTTACTATCAGGAATATAAATTTTCTTCCGATAGTATATTTTTATGTTAAGATAAACAAACTATTAATGCAGTATAGTGAAGAATGCTTATGTTGTATGAAATATTTAAAAAAAAGCAGATAAATTTTGTTCTAAAGAACGCGAGAGCATTTTCCAAATTTTGACAGGTGATATCATATGAAGATTTTTTTTGTTATTTATGGAAAGCTAATCAGTTCTATGTTCAAGCTCTTTACATTATAACATGAAATCAAATTACTGAACTTTTCCATACATAGAAATTTATCTAATTACATTTTTATTCATACTAAATGTTACTAACAGGAATATAAATTTTCTTCCGATAGTATATTTTTATGTTAAGATAGACAAACTATTAATGCAGTATAGTGAAGACTGCTTATGTTGTATGAAATATTTTAAAAAAAGCAGATAAATTTTGTTTCAAAGAGCGTTAGAGCATTTTGACAATGTTGACACGTGATATCATATGAAGAAATTTTATGATATCTATGAAAAGCTAATCAGTTCTAAGTTCAAGCTATTAATATTCTTATATCAATATGAAATCAATGAACTGAACATTGCCAAATATAAAAAAATTCTCTTGTTACATATAAGTTTCATACTAATATCCATTAAATAAAATATAATTTTTGAAACCGTTGAATATTTTTCTTTTAACATTGACCAACTTTGAATACAATTTTATGAAGATTCTTGGTGTTGTATAAATAGTTGAAACCAAATTAAAATATCTCTAATTTCCAGGTCGTGAGAGCATTTTTTCAGTTTTAATAGATGAAATCATAAAGAAACATTGGGAAAAAATGAACCGTTGTCTATGGAAAACTAATCAGCTCTAAGTTTATGGACTTAACACATGTGATATCAATATGAAGTCAATCGGACTTATAGTTTGGGCTGCAGAGAGGACACAAAAAAAAAACAACGTAAATGATGAATTCATAGAGAAGAAATCAAAAGTTGTCTATGGAAAACTAATCAGCTCTAGGTCTTTGCACTTTACACATATGATGTTAATATGAAGTCGATCAGACTTATAGTTTGGGCTGTAGAGAGGACACAAAAAAGATAAATGCTACGGCGTACGGCGTACGGCGTACGGCGTACAGCGTATACGCCATACACACAAACACATCACGACGAAACTCATAGTGTGCATTCTCTACATGATACCCATTGAGAAATTGATGTAAAAAAAATACGCTTAAATTTTGCGAGATCATGACTCTCCCCTATTCCATAGTGTGGAGAGTAAAAATTACGATTCATATTTATTTATTTAGTACTTAAAACGGCATGTCTTTACATGAAAACTTTTACTGGTATGGCATGAATAGGTATATCAAATTATCACAGTAAAAAATAATTTCAAAATTTAGGAGTCTTCATTTCAACATTGAAGATGTCAAATTCACTTGATATAATGTTGAACACTATAATGAGTTTAATTATTCGGTACCTAATTGAATGATTGTTGAGGAAATCAATGTTACGTTAGCATGGTAGGTACATACATATGTTACTAATAAAGATGTAAGCTGAACTTTTGAAGCACGTGGACATCGTTTTCAAATCACGTGGAAATCGGCAAATTCATCCAATAGGTATGTAAGTACCCCCATTTGCAAAACGAAAGTTACATAATACAATCCTTCCTTGAAGTAACATTTTTAAACTTTCTCTAGTTTGTGTAGTTTGAAGAAGCGTGGAGAAAGCCCACTCTTGTGCGAGAGCTACCATCTTGTACCTATACTCGTTGTGTACAAGTTGGTAGCTCTTGGTTAGTAGTTTCATGGAGTGGTCCTCCAAAACTAATCATATGACTCATGACGTCTTGAAACCCAATAATATGTAATCGTTTCGTGATACTAATTTATTGTTATGAATAAATGTGAGGAGAGATAGATCGTTCTCCTCATAAAAGAACGAAGAATCAAACATATTATACCTACCAAAAAAATATATGTTTTATGTCTTTCTTGCACTGATATTGTAGAACTCCTAAAATCTTTCAGCTGATTAGGCCCTTAGAGATTGATAAATTATGCCTGATAAATTTTATTCCTTGATGGTTGAATTGCATTCGTCCAATATTTAAAGTCAATAATTATTCAAGGATTTTTCATATTCAAGAATAATTAATATTTATTTATTCATAAAAAAAATATTCAAAAACATAAATTGAATGAGATTATAAAATTATGGCTATTATAGCAAATAATATTTCTAGGTATTAAGTATCAGTTCTCAAAATAAATTTCATGTTTCCATAACGCTTGTAGTTCTGCGGCGGTAAACTTTTCAAAGTATACCTATATATGACCCCCTAAGCCTTAAATCTACTACATTTTGATAAATGTTAATAAGGAGCCTACATTATATTAGAACATGTACTTACCCAATCCAATGCTAAGGGAGTGAATCAAAATATTTTAAATTCTCCTACAAGTCAATGTACTTGAAAACTTATAACCAACTTTAACATTCAAACTTCGTTGTTTTCATTCCAAATATTCATTTTTACGAAATTTATTGGAAATTTCCAATTTCCACGAATCAAGATTATAATAAACTTGATGTTACCATTGAAATTAAGATAATATAAAACAGATTATTTAGACATCAATAGTGAAATGTAGCCATTAATTTTGTAGAGGAAATGTTCAAAAAAAATCCGATTTATTGATTTTAAAATAACTAAAGATCATTATCTCTTTTGAGGGGATTAAAACCATTTTTTACATGGTATATACAAAACATTGTAGTATTGTTGTACAAGAAAACACTGCTTTCATCAAGATTATGATTATGGTCTTTTTTCACGTGCTGTTTGTGGTCTTCTTGTGGATATCTTATACTGTTCAACAAAATGTATTTAAATGATTTGAATTTGAATTGATTGTATTCCAATCCACTAATGTTCATGGACCATTTCTTTAAATTATTTTTGATAATTTCACGTGTTCAGTTCTTTAACTGTCAACAAAAGTATCAGATCTGTCGAAATCTCGGTTTACTTGTTTACGTGACTAGTTGAGTAACTCTCTGGACTCCACATCATGGACAAGATTATTCGTCAAGTTTTCACTCGAGCGTCGTTTATTTTGCAACCACGCCTACTGTTTGTCAAAACTGAACGAAACCCATCTAAATTGTGTTTCCCCATTCCCTCTTCGTTGTGTTTATACGGGGGGAAACAGAAAGCTTTTGGGACACCTCAATTGGATCGGTCTATTTTAAACTGTGTGTGTACCCTCTGGTCACTTTTCCACAGACGTGTCGGGCAACGTGGGAAATCCTATGAGAATGTAAACCATGTGCTTTCGGGTCATTAGGTGGACCGCCGGCATTCGGTCCCATACATTTCTGAAAAGTTTGTTGAATTACTCGAGTTCCAAAACAACTTGAAGTTTTCATATCTTTATCAATTGTTATTACTTAATTAATGGAGATTACTAAACAATAAACAACTGTGTGAAAGTTTCAGGGACCCACTGGTTTTATTATTAAATCATCAGATGTGTATTTTGTTGCTGTGGCAAAGAAGTGCCACATTATTATTATGAAGAATTTTCAGTATGTTTTACTTAATTTTGAAAGCGCGTTTTTATAAAACCCAGTAGTTTACTGACCTTAATTAAACTTAATCATTTGTAGTAAATATGACAAATGAATGGATAGGAACAGGTGATCTTTATATTGTTATAAAATTGTGTTTTACAAAGAAATATTTTCATGCATGTTATCTCGGTTTTACCTTCTCGTAAATATTAATTCTGAATTATATTATGTAAAGCAAATTAGTATAAATATCGTAGTTAAAAGACATAGAACTCTTTTAGTTGTTGAGTTGAATTTTTAATAAAATTAATGTAGGTAAATATAGCGACTGATATTTTACTCCATTGAAACATTTCTACCTTAGACAATTCGCGACGTGATAAATTAGTCCGTATTCCTTCCAATTCTTATTTCAAAATGCACTCTACAATTTTTAATTGGTCTCTTCGCCGTCTGATGTCAATGTAGACGTTCTCTTCCGAGGAACTTTTCTAATATTTTCTTATTCTGTCGTCTCAAAAATAACTAAAACTTTGTAAATCTTCACCACCACTCCGATAGCTATTTTTGGCAATATTTGATTGTTTTCGGTTGTGAGGTGAATTTAGAATATTGTTCCATCTCCTTTCGCGTAGAACTTTTGAAGTATTCATTCAAACAATATGGGAAGAGTTATTACACAAATATTTAGGTACCATCAGAATTTCACGAATACGTGATTTTATTGTATTGGTTTATTAAGAGTTTACTATTGATATGTTCAGAAATAACTTTTCGAATCATTCAAAACAATTGTATTCAGCACAATTCACACAAACAGGTTCGTAAATTAGATAATTTAGTAGCACTATTTGCAACCCACCCATGCAATATTAATGGAAAAACAATTTCTACATTATTTCTAATTTTTTGACTGCTAATTCTTGATGGAATTCCATTATCAATTATATAAAATTACTTAAAAATACAATTTTTTAACTTTTTTTTACTAATTTAAAAATATTGACCATTGACACGTTTCGCTAAAAGAGCTTCTACTAAATAGTGAGCTCTTTGAGCGAAACGCGTCAGTGGTCAATGTTTTTAAATAAGTGGGAAAAAAAATAAAAATTTTGTTTTTACTTATTTTTAATTAATTTTATATAATTTAAATTCTACATTTATCGTATGAAAGATGATTATATTAACAAATATATTGTATATCATTTTTCGTCATACAAAAATAATATGTTTACCCGTATGAAAATTGATAGAACATTCTTCATAACAATAGATTAGATGCAATATTTTATTGGTTATTTATAGAATTATCAGTTGTGGAAAACAATGAGATAACTTTATTTAAATATTATATTCTATGGAGAAAATCAATTTATTCTTATCTCACTCTGTCTCACACAAAATCTTTAACAGCACTCTTCTTGTCTACCTAATACACAAGTAAGAAAATAAATAAAAAATCGTGTATATTTGAGTGTATTACTCATATTTTCAGAACATACCATCACGGCATATTCCAATGTTGGGTTAGCCAGCGACAGGTGTGCGAGTTTGTATTACACATCAGTCTATTACAATTACCTTGGTTTTAACAGGAACTTAGTTTCACCCGTCGTGAGAAATAAACTGTCAAATGTTTTGAAACCGCTCTAGTAAACGAATAAATTATTCTTGGTTCAAAAACAAGGTTAATTGTACTTTTGTACATAACAGAATATTTTGTAATGTTAAGTGTGTTGGTATTTTATGTGATTGTATATTGAAGTATTAGCCTGTCTTAGGGCCGGTATTTCAGTCGGCCCTTAGGAGTTTAACTCAAGTTTAACAAAAATATTGCGTATTTCAGTACCTAATCTTCCCTTAAATACGTCACTAAAAGACAAATATTTAACTCAACGTTTCTGGCGGATCGCGTGTCTTAATCTTGAGTTAAGTATTATTTCTAGTCTTTTTTTGCCAGGTGGCGTACTAATCGCCGCACGCTTTAATGTTTTATTTCATTTTATACTACAAATAACTATGCATAATAATTATAATCATAATTTATTTTTGTTGTTAAAATAAAAGACGATATAGAAGTGGTTCATGTATTTAATATTTATTTTCTTTTTTACATAATTATAATGTATTGCCTGACAACAAACGAAATAAACTGTCAGCCATAATGAAACGTCAGGCACGCATTTGAAAACTTTATTTTTGCGATGTTTTTTCATCCCACTTTTTATATATGTGTATTCTCAAATTTTCTGCATAAGACATTATTTTACCATTATCACTTAGTTCCATATCCATCCGTAAAATATACACACATTTTGCATTGAATTATATGTAGTACATATTCAATGACATTTTGTCACTACAATGATTGATTTTAATTAAAAAACGAGTGGGTTGTGGCCAACACTAAACTCTCCACACCACAAATATTGACAATGAAATATTTTATTCATTCTAAATTTTACTACCAAGAATATAAATTTTCTAACGATAGTATATTTTCATGTTAAGATAGACAAACTATTAATGCAGTATGGTGAAGAATTCTAATGTTGTATGAAATATTTTAAAAAAAGCAGATAAATTTTGTTTTAAAGAACGCGAGAGCATTTTCAAAATTTTGACACGTAATATCATATGAAGAAATTTTTGTTATTTATGAAAAGCTAATCAGTTCGATGTTCAAGCTCTTTACATTATAACATGAAATCAAATTACTGAACTTTTCCATACATAAGAAATTTATCTTATTATATACATTTTTATTCATACTAAATTTTACTACCAGGAAAATAAATTTTCTATCGACAGTATATTTTTATGTTAAGATAGACAAACTATTATTGCAGTATGGTGTAGAATGCTTATGTTGTATGAAATATTTTAATAAAAGCAGATAAATTTTGTTTTAAAGGACGCGAAAGCATTTTCCAAATTTTGACAGGTGATATCATATGAAGAAATTTTTTGTTATTTATGGAAAGCTAATCAGTTCTATGTTCAAGCTCTTTACATTATAACATGAAATCAAATTACTGAACTTTTCCATACATAGAAATTTATCTAATTACATTTTTATTCATACTAAATGTTACTACCAGGAATATAAATTTTCTTCCGATAGTATATTTTTATGTTAAGATAGACAAACTATTAATGCAGTATAGTGAAGAATGCTTATGTTGTATGAAATATTTAAAAAAAAGCAGATAAATTTTGTTTTAAAGAACGCGAGAGCATTTTTCAAATTTTGACAGGTGATATCATATGAAGAATTTTTTTGTTATTTATGGAAAGCTAATCAGTTCTATGTTCAAGCTCTTTACATTATATCATGAAATCAAATTACTACACGTTTCCATACATAGAAATTTATCTAATTACATTTTTATTCATACTAAATGTTACTATCAGGAATATAAATTTTCTTCCGATAGTATATTTTTATGTTAAGATAAACAAACTATTAATGCAGTATAGTGAAGAATGCTTATGTTGTATGAAATATTTTAAAAAAAGCAGATAAATTTTGTTTTAAAGAACGCGAGAGCATTTTCAAAATTTTGACACGTGATATTATATGAAGATTTTTTTTGTTATTTATGGAAAGCTAATCAGTTCTATGTTCAAGCTCTTTACATTATAACATTAAAACCAAATTACTGAACTTTTCCATACATAGAAATTTATCTAATTACATTATTATTCATACTAAATGTTACTATCAGGAATATAAATTTTCTTCCGATAGTATATTTTTATGTTAAGATAGACAAACTTTTAATGCAGTATGGTGTAGAATGCTTATGTTGTATGAAATATTTTAAAAAAAGCAGATAAATTTTGTTCTAAAGAACGCGAGAGCATTTTCCAAATTTTGACAGGTGATATCATATGAAGATTTTTTTTGTTATTTATGGAAAGCTAATCAGTTCTATGTTCAAGCTCTTTACATTATAACATGAAATCAAATTACTGAACTTTTCCATACATAGAAATTTATCTAATTACATTTTTATTCATACTAAATGTTACTACCAGGAATATAAATTTTCTTCCGATAGTATATTTTTATGTTAAGATAGACAAACTATTAATGCAGTATAGTGAAGAATGCTTATGTTGTATGAAATATTTTAAAAAAAGCAGATAAATTTTGTTTTAAAGAACGCGAGAGCATTTTTCAAATTTTGACAGGTGATATCATATGAAGAATTTTTTTGTTATTTATGGAAAGCTAATCAGTTCTATGTTCAAGCTCTTTACATTATATCATGAAATCAAATTACTACACGTTTCCATACATAGAAATTTATCTAATTACATTTTTATTCATACTAAATGTTACTATCAGGAATATAAATTTTCTTCCGATAGTATATTTTTATGTTAAGATAAACAAACTATTAATGCAGTATAGTGAAGAATGCTTATGTTGTATGAAATATTTTAAAAAAAGCAGATAAATTTTGTTTTAAAGAACGCGAGAGCATTTTCAAAATTTTGACACGTGATATTATATGAAGATTTTTTTTGTTATTTATGGAAAACTAATCAGTTCTATGTTCAAGCTCTTTACATTATAACATGAAATCAAAATACTGAACTTTTCCATACATAGAAATTTATCTAATTACATTATTATTCATACTAAATGTTACTATCAGGAATATAAATTTTCTTCCGATAGTATATTTTTATGATAAGATAGACAAACTTTTAATGCAGTATGGTGTAGAATGCTTATGTTGTATGAAATATTTTAAAAAAAGCAGATAAATTTTGTTCTAAAGAACGCGAGAGCATTTTCCAAATTTTGACAGGTGATATCATATGAAGATTTTTTTTGTTATTTATGGAAAGCTAATCAGTTCTATGTTCAAGCTCTTTACATTATAACATGAAATCAAATTACTGAACTTTTCCATACATAGAAATTTATCTAATTACATTTTTATTCATACTAAATGTTACTACCAGGAATATAAATTTTCTTCCGATAGTATATTTTTATGTTAAGATAGACAAACTATTAATGCAGTATAGTGAAGAATGCTTATGTTGTATGAAATATTTTAAAAAAAGCAGATAAATTTTGTTTTAAAGAACGCGAGAGCATTTTTCAAATTTTGACAGGTGATATCATATGAAGAATTTTTTTGTTATTTATGGAAAGCTAATCAGTTCTATGTTCAAGCTCTTTACATTATATCATGAAATCAAATTACTACACGTTTCCATACATAGAAATTTATCTAATTACATTATTATTCATACTAAATGTTACTATCAGGAATATAAATTTTCTTCCGATAGTATATTTTTATGATAAGATAGACAAACTTTTAATGCAGTATGGTGTAGAATGCTTATGTTGTATGAAATATTTTAAAAAAAGCAGATAAATTTTGTTCTAAAGAACGCGAGAGCATTTTCCAAATTTTGACAGGTGATATCATATGAAGATTTTTTTTGTTATTTATGGAAAGCTAATCAGTTCTATGTTCAAGCTCTTTACATTATAACATGAAATCAAATTACTGAACTTTTCCATACATAGAAATTTATCTAATTACATTTTTATTCATACTAAATGTTACTACCAGGAATATAAATTTTCTTCCGATAGTATATTTTTATGTTAAGATAGACAAACTATTAATGCAGTATAGTGAAGAATGCTTATGTTGTATGAAATATTTTAAAAAAAGCAGATAAATTTTGTTTTAAAGAACGCGAGAGCATTTTTCAAATTTTGACAGGTGATATCATATGAAGAATTTTTTTGTTATTTATGGAAAGCTAATCAGTTCTATGTTCAAGCTCTTTACATTATATCATGAAATCAAATTACTACACGTTTCCATACATAGAAATTTATCTAATTACATTTTTATTCATACTAAATGTTACTATCAGGAATATAAATTTTCTTCCGATAGTATATTTTTATGTTAAGATAAACAAACTATTAATGCAGTATAGTGAAGAATGCTTATGTTGTATGAAATATTTTAAAAAAAGCAGATAAATTTTGTTTTAAAGAACGCGAGAGCATTTTCAAAATTTTGACACGTGATATTATATGAAGATTTTTTTTGTTATTTATGGAAAACTAATCAGTTCTACGTTCAAGCTCTTTACATTATAACATGAAATCAAATTACTGAACTTTTCCATACATAGAAATTTATCTAATTACATTATTATTCATACTAAATGTTACTATCAGGAATATAAATTTTCTTCCGATAGTATATTTTTATGATAAGATAGACAAACTTTTAATGCAGTATGGTGTAGAATGCTTATGTTGTATGAAATATTTTAAAAAAAGCAGATAAATTTTGTTCTAAAGAACGCGAGAGCATTTTCCAAATTTTGACAGGTGATATCATATGAAGATTTTTTTTGTTATTTATGGAAAGCTAATCAGTTCTATGTTCAAGCTCTTTACATTATAACATGAAATCAAATTACTGAACTTTTCCATACATAGAAATTTATCTAATTACATTTTTATTCATACTAAATGTTACTACCAGGAATATAAATTTTCTTCCGATAGTATATTTTTATGTTAAGATAGACAAACTATTAATGCAGTATAGTGAAGAATGCTTATGTTGTATGAAATATTTTAAAAAAAGCAGATAAATTTTGTTCTAAAGAACGCGAGAGCATTTTTCAAATTTTGACAGGTGATATCATATGAAGATTTTTTTTGTTATTTATGGAAAGCTAATCAGTTCTATGTTCAAGCTCTTTACATTATAACATGAAATCAAATTATTGAACTTTTCCATACATAGAAATTTATCTAATTACATTTTTATTCATACTAAATGTTACTACCAGGAATATAAATTTTCTTCCGATAGTATATTTTTATGTTAAGATAGACAAACTATTAATGCAGTATAGTGAAGAATGCTTATGTTGTATGAAATATTTTAAAAAAAGCAGATAAATTTTGTTTTAAAGAACGCGAGAGCATTTTCAAAATTTTGACATGTGATATTATATGAAGATTTTTTTTGTTATTTATGGAAAACTAATCAGTTCTATGTTCAAGCTCTTTACATTATAACATGAAATCAAATTACTGAACTTTTCCATACATAGAAATTTATCTAATTACATTATTATTCATACTAAATGTTACTATCAGGAATATAAATTTTCTACCGATAGTATATTTTTATGATAAGATAGACAAACTTTTAATGCAGTATGGTGTAGAATGCTTATGTTGTATGAAATATTTTAAAAAAAGCAGATAAATTTTGTTCTAAAGAACGCGAGAGCATTTTCCAAATTTTGACAGGTGATATCATATGAAGATTTTTTTTGTTATTTATGGAAAGCTAATCAGTTCTATGTTCAAGCTCTTTACATTATAACATGAAATCAAATTACTAAACGTTTCCATACATAGAAATTTATCTAATTACATTTTTATTCATACTAAATGTTACTACCAGGAATATAAATTTTCTTCCGATAGTATATTTTTATGTTAAGATAGACAAACTATTAATGCAGTATAGTGAAGACTGCTTATGTTGTATGAAATATTTTAAAAAAAGCAGATAAATTTTGTTTCAAAGAGCGTTAGAGCATTTTGACAATGTTTACACGTGATATCATATGAAGAAATTATATGATATCTATGAAAAGCTAATCAGTTCTAAGTTCAAGCTATTAATATTCTTCTATCAATATGAAATCAATGAACTGATCATTGCCAAATATAAAAAAATTCTCTTGTTACATATAAGTTTCATACAAATATCCATTAAATAAAATATAATTTTTGAAACCGTTGAATATTTTTCTTTTAACATTGACCAACTTTGAATACAATTTTATGAAGATTCTTGGTGTTGTATAAATAGTTGAAACCAAATTAAAATATCTCTAATTTCCAGGTCGTGAGAGCATTTTTTCAGTTTTAATAGATGAAATCATAAAGAAACATTGGGAAAAAATGAACCGTTGTCTATGGAAAACTAATCAGCTCTAAGTTTATGGACTTAACACATGTGATATCAATATGAAGTCAATCGGACTTATAGTTTGGGCTGCAGAGAGGACACAAAAAAAAACAACGTAAATGATGAATTCATAGAGAAGAAATCAAAAGTTGTCTATGGAAAACTAATCAGCTCTAGGTCTTTGCACTTTACACATATGATGTTAATATGAAGTCGATCAGACTTATAGTTTGGGCTGTAGAGAGGACACAAAAAAGATAAATGCTACGGCGTACGGCGTACGGCGTACGGCGTACAGCGTATACGCCATACACACAAACACATCACGACGAAACTCATAGTGTGCATTCTCTACATGATACCCATTGAGAAATTGATGTAAAAAAAATACGCTTAAATTTTGCGAAATCATGACTCTCCCCTATTCCATAGTGTGGAGAGTAAAAACATCGATCGGTATAAAAAATTGAAAAAGTAACATGCTGTGTAATGAAACAAATAAAATAATGTGTTGTTATAATTATAAAATAATATTTAGTCACAGCTTCGCGTCACGTATCATTTAAGGTTATTGACAATTTGACAGATGCGTTATAGACAATAATCATAGAAAAAGTAAAATATATCTATAGTTGAAGATTACGTAACTGACGTTTCATTTTGCACTGAAATACGCGAATGAAATTCAATCTTCTCTAAACTTTTAGCTTGGATTACTAAATCCAACGATTTAAGGGCCAACTGATATCTCGGGCCTTAGAATACCAATTCCTTATTTTCAAATTAAATGCACGAAGCAACATTTTTTGTTGTTTTATTGGTATACATATAAAAACGACGTTCACAATCAAAGACACTTTATATAATAAACTTAACTTATATCTGTGGTAACATCTGCAATTGTAATTTATATTTTTGTATGGTTAAGGCCCACAATACTGTTTATTTACCTACTTTTAAATTTGTTATTCCTTCAGTAGTCTTCTTAGTTCTAAAGCCGTAACGTCTCTATATTGTCCAAGGGTATAAAGACGTATAATGATGAACCACAGATTGTAAACTTGCTTAACTTTATGTGGGTTCTAACACGTTTTTTTTAAGATCCATGGTCAATCAAAATTTAGTTTGTCGATCGACAATTATTTTTAGAACTCCATTATTTATTTATTTTAGAAATAAAATTAAATATATGATAATACAACTATTATTACGTATTTTTTAAATTGTAATAAATGTTAATATGTTATAAAAAAATACAAAAATACTTGGTTATAGTTCTATTGTTTTTATTAGATTATTGACGCGTTTCGTGCAAAGCACATCGTCAGAATAATGCTCTACAAGACTGAGACTAGTGGTTATATACAAAATTACATGACAGGTGTATAAAAATGTTGGTTTTTGAACGGTTGAAAAGAAGTTATATAATGCAAATGAATCTATACAAATCTACGTTTTAATACAGTGAAGGTAGTTGGGTCACTGGTTGTAGTCCCCTGTGTCCATTAGGTCTGTAACAAAAGAAACGACAGCAGTAAAATTCGAAAGGTAAATAATATTGTATTTATTGGTTTATTGTTATCTTTTAAGTGTGGTTAAAACCAATGTATTTCATAGCTATTTGGTAGTTATAATTATTTTTATAATTATAACTACCAAATAGTTATGAAATACATTGGTTTTAACCACACTTAAAAGATAACAATAAACCAATAAATACAATATTATTTACCTTTCGAATTTTACTGCTGTCGTTTCTTTTGTTACAGACCTAATGGACACAGGGGACTACAACCAGTGACCCAACTACCTTCACTGTATTAAAACGTAGATTTGTATAGATTCATTTGCATTATATAACTTCTTTTCAACCGTTCAAAAACCAACATTTTTATACACCTGTCATGTAATTTTGTATATAACCGCTAGTCTCAGTCTTGTAGAGCATTATTCTGACGATGTGCTTTGTACGAAACGCGTCAATAATCTAATAAAAACAATAGAACTATAACCAAGTATTTTTATATTTTTTTTTATAACATATTAACGTACAATGGAGTTCTATCAAGAATTGTCGATCGACAAACTAAACTTAGTTGTAATAAATGAGTGTTATAGTAAAGATGAATTTAAATTTCATTGAATATCTGTGTGATCATACAGAAATAATCAAATGAATACAGACTTTAGGTTCTTATATATCGATTCGATTATAAGAACCTAAATCGATCATCTATGAGGATAGATGGTAAATTTTTGAAATAGAATACGAGTAGACAAGACTGTCATTTATTTCCTTCGATACAAATTGAACTGACGGAATAAATGTCTCGAACTCCTAATTATGTACTAAAGTATCAAAACTAAACAAAAACGATTTCTGATGGTCAGCGAATAACTAATCCTAGTATCATTTGAAAATTAAACTGGCTTGTTTTTCCTAATCCAAACCAATTTATACTTCCAATGAAACAAGTTGTCCAGTTTGACAGTCTTTTCCTTAAGGCCCCTGTACATACGGATGTACACATATATGCACACTCAATAACCTTCCAATGTATGAAACACGAGTTTTTTTTATTAAATAGTAAGAATAGTTAAAATGGTAATATGCTCTGCTGGTAGATTTTCATATTGTCTTTCGATTGAAGTAAAAATCTACTTCATAGGCCTTGTAGTTTTTTTAGTTACTTATAATAAAAAAATAAAAAAGGTATTAGAGAGACTTATTTTACAAGAAAAGTATTAAACAAATTCAAGTTTAAAAAAAACTCACGCAATAGAATAAAGATGTAATATACTCTGGTTTTTTATTTCAAAGACGTAACTTTTGAGGGTACTGTGTAAAAGATTTTCCTTTAGACTTTTAAAGGATTGACATTTGTCTTTTGCTGAATGTCGCTAAAGCTAAATTATAATGAAGTGTCTTTAGGTTTCTCAGAAAAACAGGAATGGCGTTTAATGTTCTTTTAAATTCTTGTCGTAAAAGTTTTGTATTGTCTCTAAGTTAATCAGAAAAACAATGGTGTTTTATGTTTTATTAAATTCTTGTAGAAAAGCAGGAACAACAAACATTCCATGTTTTTTTCTTAATTTCGTCCACCGCAGATATAAATTTATTTATTCCTTCTTTGGTAAGTATCATTAATCATATATTTATATTTTTTTATAAAAAAAACATACCTTTTGTTTTTGTTCGAACTTTGCCAAAGTACAAAGGGGAAATGAATCCTTACAGTTTTGTTCTCTTTTCTGTTCTGATTCGTTTTGGTAATGTCGGGAGTGGACCGTTCTGTTAAAATGGGGTGAAATGAATTGAAATATTTGGACCATTATTCCGACGAGATTTTCTTATTTTAACCGCTTTATACCAAGACCTAATGTTGCTAGCTGTAATAAAACACTTTTTTTTATTTCATCTCGGTATATAAAATGTTTTCTCGGCTCTTTATTCGACTAGACCAACGCTGCATTTTATTCTTTAAAAATCTTTATTTTTCAGATAATACTCGTTTAGAAACAATCTTTACTCAATTATTATTACCATTATTATTTTAAACTACACATATTTAATCCACGTACGATTTTTTGACTATTTTTGGCATACGCACGGATGCGATTTACTTTAAATTCAAATGTCATCAATCTCTATTTTTGATTCTTCTTCTTCAAGTGTCGTTTCGTTTGCGCAGGTTGGCATCATAAAGGCTATCTACTGCGGGCCTTAATAACTTTATAGCATATCTAACAAGTTAGTTTTTCGATCGATAATTCTTGAAAGAACTGCATTGTATGTAGATATTTATTTTATATTGCTTCTCGAGCAACTAACAGGTACTATGTAAAATATTAATTTAACTCGCACCCAATAACAAGTTGCCGAATTCTGGAGACTTACAATATTAATCGTCTCACAGATCCAGACTGAAAACAATAACTGTGTTTCCACCGGGAATCGAACCCGAGACCTTTGGATCAGCAGTCAGATACCTTACCAACTGTGCCACGAAGGGCGAAAAATATTATGAAATATATATTATAATTATAAAATAAAAATACTTGCCGTTCTGTCTATTAAATTTAATTGATTATCGACACGTTTCGCGCAAGACATATCGTCAGAATAATCAGATATATTCGTTATTGTCAGAATAGCTCATTCTGACGATGTGCCTTGCACGAAACGTGTTGTTGATCAATTAACTATAAAAGAACGAAAACCAAGTATTTTTTATTTATACTATATCTAAAAATAAAAGTTTTCAACGTTTATTCCCGGTCATTTTTAACATAATTTCGATAATAGTTTTGTTTTGATCATGATAGTTTATTATTTTCAATCAAATTTTTATATTTATGTATGAAAAATTTTAGTGAATACATATTTGTTATTTGCTATTTACTCAAAAACGTGAATCTGACGAAACCGGTGCAAGTCATTTAAGTACCTATATTTTTTTATTTTTTATTTCCATAATAGACTACAGTAAATGCAATATAACAAAAAAAATATTATAACGGAATTAATTAACTCACTATGCGATTCCTGGTATGAGGTAAAACTATCAATAATTATACAATACATTTCTGCTACTTACATAAATTTTCAATTATTGAAATTAAAATAATATAAAAATATACATAAAGAAAAATAAATAACTAAGCAAGTGGACTAAAAGTCAAGTGTATTTATGAGGATGAGGGTGTGTTTGCATGTGTAAGAGGACAATGTGGGAATATATGTAATGAAGGATGTATGATGGCGTAAAAAAACAATCTCTTCCGGAGTGGAAAATCATCATCTTAGAACAAACGTCAATTCTCTCTGACTCTTCCCTTCCTCTCCGAATCAACCAATCAGTAACTTTCCAACCACATCTTTCAAAAAATATGTGCACTCGGCTGAACCAAGTCCAAGATATCAGATACAACTCTATTATATATTTTGGGTGTTAAAAATGTATAGTGTCTCTGGGAAAAAGTAATCTGTGTATGTGTCGGTTGCAGCAAATGTCTATTTCGTATATAGAAAATCAGGGTATATTATGGTATATATTTTGCTGGGTTTTTATGTAGTTTTATGATCAATGTTCTTATATAGAGTTTTCTAAAGTTCATTAAAATGTAAGAAAATATTACAATTAAAAAACTGTTAATAGCAATGAGAAAAACTAGGAATATATTGAAGGCCGTTGAATGAATATTGTTCGAAAATTGTTTATTATTATTCGTATCAAACCGTTTCATAATTCCTCTAGGTAATCGTCCGTCAGTTTGGTTTAAGCGTGTCCCCCTAAAGCGATAATCGGTCTTTAAAATTCCTTCACAGTTTAATTATTCATATAGAAATTAGGGGTAATTTGGTAAATTGATTGAATCAGGGTCACTCTCGGGTCATTTGACATTTGTCTGGTTCTGCTCAAATGGGCCAATGTATGGTTCACCAAATGTATGTGGGATTGTACATATGTATTGAGGCTTGATCAATACGATTTAACGAGATAGCTTTATCATTGGCGCTTGAACCCAACGTCCGTTCAAATAATAATTTATTAGGTATTTGAGAACATTGCTGTTATTGTTAGCTATAAAAGGTAAGTAATGAAATAATGGTGTATATTTAATTACTGATTATATATTATGATACAAAGACGCTCTTGCTCTTGAGAAATTTACTAAACGTATAAAACACCAGCTTTTTTATTTATAGGAATATGATATAGTAGGTACTGTGATAATTATACATAAAACTAATAACAGGGTTTCAATTACATCCAATAAAATGTTGCCATCTTCTTGTGAACTAATATTTAGGTTAGATCTAAATGAAAATTTAATAGTTTATTTCAAAAATATTAATTGGATTTCAAGACTTGAATAGATTGAACGTACCAAAAATATAAAAATCTTATTTGGTTTTTCAATCTGTCTTTTATTGACTCTAAAATCGATTTTTTATTAGAGTGCCAATTGACTTTAATGGAATTTTAAACATTACAGGTTCTACTCGTCGGGGTTTTAATTAAAATCCACTTTTTACCTTCCTCGTAGCGTTCAACACTACACAACCCTTCAAATCCTCGAGCATTTTCAAATAATGTTGAGGAAGAGTAGTACCTATTGTGTAGACGTTTAATAAAATCGGGCCCGAAATAGATCCCTGCGGCACTCCAGGAAACGGTGACGAGTAAAAAAGTACTACGAGCGTTAACGCTGATCAAATATGTTCTGAAGGTTTCTTTGTTTTCTTTTCGCTACGTGCCTCGTTTTAATTCTACCTCAACAATCCACATGTTGAACCGGTTGACGGTGGTACACGCATTATTTGGAAACGGGGCGAGAATACAATATGTTTGTCTTGTTTTTTCATGCGGTTTTGTTTATGTTTGCATCCCTTTCGTTTTGGGTTAGGGTTTAAGACAATGGGTTCCCGAGGCAGGTCACTTCCTGAGTTCTATCTACAACCGTCTCCTATTGTATCGAATGGGTCGTATTGGGTGTGATCGTAAAAAAGTCTCATTACGATAATATATTTTTTGTTACTTTTCGTGTGCATTATTTAGTTATTCTTCCAGACGAATTGTCCTTTAATTCGATTTTAAACACTCATACCATCACAATGTTACCATGAGTAGGTGGTACCTGTATATACTTTTCAAAAATGTTTTCTATTTATTTAATTGTTGTAGAACAAAGTACACACTGATTTTTTTGCTCAAACGCAATCTCTTCCAAACAATGTGAAGCCTCGAGTTAATTTGGTAGGTTCCTACAATAGTGAATTATTTGATAAATAAAGTTTATCTTTTGTTTTTTCGTGAATATTTGATTGAGATGACTTAAGATCATCATACTACAACCGTTCACACATATTAACGCAAGATCTAAAACACACTTATTATATTAGTTTCCAGCAAACACCTTGAAAAATTTTGTTGTAGAGGGAGTCCGTTTTCACATATACCAAACAAGCAAAAAAAAACAATTGACACTCTGCTCAGTCCTCGTGATTTCTCAAGTTTTTCCCGAAAAATAAAACACGTTGGTTTGTTTATAATTCTAGAATAATTCTATCCTGGGAGAAGAAGGTCCAATTTTCCTTATGTAGGTAATAAAAAACCACTTAATTGTGAAACAAATGATTCTGTTTTCATTTTATTTTTAGAAATAAAGGCGAAAACAACAGGCATAGGCATTAACGATAATTTAAAAAAAGATAAATAAAACACAGTTAACATATAAGTTTAAATTAAATAGTAACACTGTAATATTTGATAGCATTTTCCTATAAGTTGGAAAATCTGTGAACTTGTGAATCTGTGAATATTATTATGCTGCTGTTGAAACTCTATTATAACATGCAGCAGCTATGATTAGAGGAGAGTAATGACACATTTGTGTTACTTTTATTTGAGTTAAACAGTTCCTGTTTGGACTATAATTTCAAAGTTTTATAATTAAAATTGAAAATCTACATATTTTCCATTCCATCTCTGTGACAGGTGTATGGTACTTCTACTCACCACCTGCTGCGCTGGTTCCCACAATAAAAGGGGAGCCAAGCCGGTCTCGGGTTCGATGCCTACATATTATGTATCTCTAAACAAATTCGTGTATTATACACGCACACTATTACCCGTTGCGCAATATTATTTTATTTATCCACAACTTACCTGCTATGGAAGTTAAGAGATATGTTTTTACAATTTTCTTGCGATTTTAAGATCAATTTTGCAACAAGAATCATATGTAGATATAAAATGTTTCGTCGTGATTTTTTGTGTGTATGGTGTAATATGAAATTTTGTTCATCGACCTCATACTGATTTTATGTGCAAAGTGCATCAATTTTGATCTGATTTTTTTCCAATGACACGGGTCACCTTCTTCTCTTTTATTGTTGTTGCTAGGATTTATGACGAAATGTGTGATGAAAGTATGAAACATAAAATATTTAATGATTTACTCTTTTTTCTTATTATGTAATGTGTGAAGTTCAAGTTTTCGACGGGTTTTTCAACGCGGTGGGAAAAAAATAGGACGTGTTCTATTTTTCAACAACGCGTTACATCGTTTTCCGTACAACAGAAATCTGCCGACGAGTCAACCTGGCTGCCGTATGTATTGTTTTGACTTTGACGTTCGCGGTGTCTTTTGTTTAATTGGTATCTCTCGACCAAAATCTTGAGAGATGCAAAATCAAACGATATAAAGATAAAACAGTGCTGAACAAAATGCGGAACAAGCGAATGAAGCATCGAATAAAATGAAAGCTGTCCCATGGTCTAAAATAAAATGTAATTATTTACATAAATAGCATATTTCATTTTTACGTAATTGCAATAATAGGGAAAAACATAACTTGTGTAAAACGATATTTGGAATAAACTGTATTTTGGATGATATTTTAAGCGTTGATAACCGGGCCGCGTTGAAAACTAACGCGACGTCCTACGTAGGCGATTCAAAGCGAATACGAAGCGGCGCGGCGCGGCGCGAAAATAACAAACAGTCGGTAACTATAGTAGTGTCCTACGTTACCGACCGCGAGTTGGTTTCGATGCGGCGCGGCGCGATGCGAAGCAAACGCGATCAGTTGGTTTGATATTTTCGCGCGAATTGATAGCGGCGCCATTATTTTTGACATGTCAGAAACAGAAATTTTAATTTCTGTCCATGAACGTCCCATATTATGGGACAAATTATTATCGAATCGCGAATTTTAGGATTTGGCAAAAATAAATGGGACTATAAGTAAACACATTTATTTATTATTGCTATTTTACAATAGGATGTTGTTCAAAACACACAAAGTTTTCTCTCGCTTGCACGAATGTCAAATTTTGATATGTATCCCGGAAAGATGTAAATTCAGTCTCATTTATTAATTCAAGATCACGTAATTCTTCATACAAATCGTGATATCCCCCATAAATATGCCTCTCTAAGTACACAATATTTTATTTTATTTTCTTTGGGAAGCTACAGCTCATTTACAGTTTAATGATACAAAATAATTTTTACATTGTTAGAGCCAAAAAAAGCATTCCATCAACATAATATAAAAACAAATAACAGTTTACAATATATTAGTTTCACTTTATATTAATTTCACTTCTCTGCCGTACATACTTCTTGAGTATTTTATATACGTACATCCATGACAGTAGCTGGCGGCAGAGGGAACGATTCGCGCACACGTAGCACAGAGCCGCCGCGTCGCCCCGCATCGCATAGAATTCGCTTGTATCCGCACCGCATCGCTTCGCAATCGCGTTCGCTTTGAATCGCCTACGTAGGACGTAGCGTTAGTTCGTCTAAAGTGCGGTGGCGGAACATCCCTATGAAGTCCGCCCATCCGTAACTACATTGCATGGCTGCCAACGCAAGCGGAAGATACAAACAGTTGTCCCCACCTACGCTAACCATTCGATGCATGTCCGAAGGAATGATGTGTCGTGTGACCTGCGGGCTGCTCTTGAGCAACCTAAAGGTCACCCCTACGCACCTATACGCGGCACACTTTTTAAGTGCACCTTTTGCTGGCGTATTCAGTGGACTCGAATAGGAGACTTCATCTCCTAAAGCGAGTCTGGGTGGTGGTGGGCCAACTCTCATTACGCTAACCATTCGGATTATCTCTAATTGCCTTGGCTTGGCGTATCGCGAATTCTCCTCGACATTCTTATTCTGTATTAATTAAATATCATAATTATAAAACGACTATGTACAACCTTAATTGAAATTAATATTTGTCAGAGTGAGTACTATCTTTCATTATATAAATTATCAATTGTCCTAATATTTACTGTCTATAGTAGGAATATCTAATACAGAGAGATGAGTTTTGACAATTCTTTTGAATACGTAACTAGTTGCATGTAACACATGAGATCCAACTGTCGATAGCGATAGTATGTATAGTTGAAGAATATGTACCAAACTATAAACCCATAGATACAAATTATTGAATATTTTCAGATATTTTGTTTTCTATACAACATATGTAGGTATGTATGTCAAGATAGGATAGTATGGAGGAAGATCCTTTTTCCTACCCAGAATATGCAAATAGCATGATGGTATGTATGTATGTTTGGAGATGACGTATCAAACTATTAAGTCTTCTTACATATTGTGTATAGGCGACTGCCATACAAAATGTATGAAGCGATGTCGTCACTAAATTCAATTTTTAAAAAAATTGTTAAAAAAAAATTGAGATCTTCTACTACAATGTTAATATTTTTTATAGAAAATTAAATTATCTAGTTGGGGTGTTTCGGCTTTTTTCGATAATTGTAAAAGTTTTGGAAATATAGGCAGTTAAACTCATAAATTTATCATAAAAAAAATATTTTTCTTAATAAAAAATGTTTGAGAAACCCTGGAATTTTTTTGAAAAAACTAATTTGAGATTTTGTATTTTTCTATGTTTGTACCAATTTTCAGCGTTCTAGCGTTTATGGTTTCTGAGATATATGGAAAAATAAAATAAAAATTCAAAAGTTGATAACCCCTGACTGAAACAAAAATTCAAAATTCCGAGTATAAAAGTTTTGTAGGCCTGTAACTGTTTATATATTCTGAAATTTTAGGCTCTGTAAATTGAGCGGATCAAAAGTTATAAGGGGGGGACGGACACACAGACACACACACACACACACACAGACACACACACACACACACAGACAGACACACACACAGACACACGAAATGTTCTACTCCGAATTCTGAGTAAATCCGTGTATGGAACATATATGCTGCGAAGCCTCTAAGTTGGTTTTTTTTTGACTTCAAAGTTGGAAAAGCCGTGAAAAAAGTAGACCTCTCCATACAATTCTCGCGTATTCTTGCTTGATACATTGTCGATATGTTAAGAGAACAAAGTTCTCCTGAACAAATCGACAGTTGGAATAATCTTTTGATAAAAATTCCTTTGATTTAATAAATCACAATTAATATCTCCCTATAGTGCGCTTAATTCGTTATGTTTTGTTACTACTTATTCAAAAAGCTAAACGATTTTCGGTGTTATTTACGTTTTTACATTTTCTTTGCAGGTATATATTTTTCTTTTCAGAAACAAAAACTACAAAATCTCTTTCTTCTCCGATAGCGTTGAGCTTCTATGTATTTCTTTATAAACGAATACGGGACCAAACATTGGAATATTGGAGGTTTCGGAAGATTGCGTAGAAATAGGTAAAAACGATCGATAGTTATCGGCAAAGTTAAAGCAAGACTCTCGTCCGTGAAATTGAAAAGTTTATAATGATTTGGAGGCGGAATAAAGATCATATCCCGAAATATACCTATGTATTTGATTTTATCCTTTGTTTTTGTTCTGATTCAATTATTATTATATAATCTACATACATATATGCCATCTTGTCATGTTTCTCGTGGGATAGGTACAGAGAACCTAAGGCCACATCCATGCATCGTCACAGACGTTTGTCTGTTGTTCAAGCTTTTTTTAATTTCCCTCAATGTCAGTTCCTTGTGTAGACCAAGGGCGTTTTCGCTTACTAGCCAATTTCAAGAATCGTGTACCTAGTTTAAAAGAAAACAACTTCACTTCTTGACACTTAAATTTTGCTAGCGTTTGAGACATCGTTTAGGTTGTAGAACTTCATAATTATTGAGACAACCTACATTTTTCTTATTTGAGTGTCGTGTCTGGACTGGGTAGGTCGGAACGGCTCCTCAACCGTTCTAATTCCTGTCACGTCTTGTATATTGTATATTGCGGAACCAAGATATTTGTTTCTTGCAAACACCTCTTCGATCCTCCATTTTGCCTTGGACGAGCAAGTGTTTTAGCACCAAGGAGGCAAAAGAAGGTCTTAAAACCGATGCTGTGATGGGGGATAGTATTTTAAGAAATGCATCCCAGCTTCTAGACTAGTCAAATTGGTGTGTCGCAGTAAATTGCAGGAGAGGTTAGATAAAGAAGTTGCTGGAGGACAAGGCTCGATACGGGCTGTAGAACAATCGAAGATGAGGAAGACCAAGTGAAGCTATTTGTATATTTCCTCCTCTAACTTATAATTTTAATTAATTAATACTTTAAATAGAAATTGACTGCAGGTATACTCGTACTTTGAGTTTCTTTTGCAAAATATGTATCCATATCATATCTTCAGATCGCAAGTCAAAGAATGCCTCAACTCTTTCATCGGAACTTTTCTACCGTGAAGAAGCATTTGAAGGTATGCGTGCGATAAAGTAAAATTAAGTTTAACACAAAAGACCCAAGTTTTGGCTGGTGTAAACTTTGCTTTAATACAATTTCCACATCATTTGGGTTTCCATCGTCTTAAATAATTTTCCAAAAGTAGGTTTACACTCGGCGTTAAATTAATTGTTTTGCGTTTCACCCTCGGTTTTTGATATTTTGTATTTGTATACTTTCGATAGTATCAAATTATAAGTGGAATTTGATTAAATACGTGTGTAAATAGATTGATTAATGACTTTCTCGCCGTATTTACCACTAATGGATTGATATTAAATGTAAATAATTACATGCTATCTGTACAAGGACAGGGTGTAGTCTGGGTGAAATCGATGAATATAAACACAATATAATTAAATAGTACGACAATCTATTTTAATAAGTCTAAAGATTAAAATAAGTACTTTAAACAAGTAACGAAGCATAGCTTCAACTGATTACTTACTTACTTACCTTTTTGTGTGGCTACGGCTTTTCCTGCGCCTTTGGCTGCGTCATTGAGTATTTCCCTTCTACACTCTTGGCTCCCGTTCGGCCAGCCACTTCACAATTTGGTATGTTTTATAAATTTTTCGACAAATTTCTTGAGCCATTTTGCCGTGAGGGGGGTGATTTTTTTTTAACATGTCTACGTAGGGGACACCAGCTATTAGGAATTGGGTCCATTTTACTCTTCCGAAGAAGCGCACTACGTAGCGTTGGGAGGGGTTTGCAATCTAGAAAAGAGTTTATTAATTCGGATTTTAAAAAGACCCGGGTTGTACGAAGGTGGAAACACAGAATTCGGAAGATCGTTCCACAGTCGGGCTGCTGTATCAATAAAGGAGTTCGAGAAGCGACTGGTTCGTGTATGTTGAAGGTTTACTGTGAATGGGTGCTGTGATTGAGTAAAGCGAGTGACTCTGTTGCAAGTGGGTGGAGGAGGGACCAAAGATGCAAGTTCTTCTGAGCAATTCCCGTGGTAGTATCTATAAGATAAACTTAAAATACCGACATTGCGTCTGTGTTCTAGTGATTGCAATCCATCAGTCAGTGATGGATCATCAATCAGACGTATAGCACGCCTTTGGACAGCGTCGAGGGTATTCAGTAGGTATTGGGGGCACCACTCCAGAGGTGACTATCATATTCAATAATTGGACGTATTTGCGCTTTGTAGAGTATACAGATCTGGGTCTTAGTAAAATATCTACGCGCTCTATATAGTACGCTCAATTTTTTGGAGGCGAGTTTCACCTTAGCTTAGCCTAGTGTAATTGGTTCGTTATAGATAGTCCAAGCAGGTCGATAGAGCTGCTGTTAGGTAGGTTGCTTCCGTTGAAAGACACTTGGGTTTCTCTTCGCAGAAATTAGACAGGCTTGGATTTTTGAGACGTTAAATGAAACAAGATTTCTTTCACCCCAGGTATTGATTGAGTGGATGATTTGCACATATACCAACCAAGCATAAAGACACGTTCTGAAAAATTTCAGTCAAGTCAAACTAGATTAATAACTTCTATAATGCGACAACCTCTTTTATGCTTTGTAAGAGTTTTATTAAAAAATAAAGTATAAAATATATAAATTCCCTGTTTATCTAAAACAAAGCAATACGAAATTAGATAACATAATTCAATTAGTATTTTTAATATTACCTATAAAAATATGCTGGTATGTTTTAGTTGAATACTGACATCGATCGGATAACAATACTATATTTTTCTTGATATTTTTAACATTTGACAACTTATTCATAGCACGTATTTAATTTCATTTTATATTACAATCTCATTTTTTTACATTACCTACGTTTGAATACATATTATAGGTATATACATTTACCAAAGGTCATCCCATTCATTTTATTCAATTTGTATGAAATACATATATTTATGCTAGAAAGATTTTATATTTTGCTGCGGTCTTACAATCTATTTTGGTTATGAATCCTTTAGTACTTAGGACTGCAATCTATTTTATTTAACCTGTATTTATACATTGTTCGGATAGTGTCAGTGTGTATTGTATATGAGTTTAATTAGAAATTGGGAAAATTAAAAAAAAAATCGCCTCATTCATACAAAAATCTACATTTATTCAAAACCCTTAACGGGAGAAGGTAAAGGAAACAGTCTTTCATACTTTCAAATCTTCGCAATAGTTAAAATTTACAGTTAAAGCAGTTTAAATCAATGATAGATTTTTTTATTCTGCCATTTTGATTGATCGAAATATTCCGTGATATTGGTGGAAAAAAAATTTAATTCAATTATTGATAAGACCTCTTTGTTTATATCTATTATGGCGTTTACCCTCTCCACCTGAATTTTTAGGGACATTACATATTATATGCAGGGAAAACATAAATGACCTACCTTTATGTTTTCGGTTTAACTTTTTATTTAATATTGCGGCATACATATGTACATACGTCCCCCCTGTTTCCGTATGAAATACTCAAAATAAATACATCTCACATAAACCGTTTTTCTCCGCTATACGGACATATAAAAAGTAAAAAATACCGTAAACGTGGGTTATTACGGTTGAATATTATATACATATGTCTTGCGTTTACTTGATATTATTAACGTAAATGCGTGGACGTTTTAGAAGGAAAAGCGCTTATGTTAGAGTCAAGGTAAAATATTATATATTATAGGTACTATGATAACAAATTATATATTGGTGTCGTATTCAAAATCTATTTGGCTCATCATACATATAAAGGCTGAAAACAGAAGCGTTTGTAGAAGTTTTATCAGGGTATATATGTGGCAAACAACGATGCTAAGGCCATGTCGTGCTAAGAGAGGACACCTTATGGCCATGTATAACCGGCGACATTATGGACGAGTTTGAGAAGCAGCTGGCGGCACAAGGTGTCCCACCGGAGACAACTCAAGAGTCGCAGATCATGGCGACTGGGATGGAGGGACAGGAAATTATTATGTTGCCTATCTTGATAGAGGTAGAACTTCATTTTAGGATTTTATAAAAGTAACATCACTAATTTCAATATAAAATTTTTGCGTAACATATATATTTCTAAACATGATATAACTGTGAACTTATTTACTACTAAGGAAACTTATTGTTTTTCCACCTTGATTCATTTGATATTTCGATAAAATTGAAAAAAGTTACCAATTAAATTAAACTCTTTTTTCTTCTTTAATTATTTTATTCCTATCCAGGGCGACCGTTTCGCCTGGTGAAGGCCTTTGCAATTGGTTGTCTCGGATAGGGATAAAATAATTTTAAAAGAAAAATAATATTTATTTTTTATAATAGAACTGGCGGACTCGACAGACATTGTCCTGCAAGATGGTTGGCTTGCCTGTTATTAGCTGGTTTAACAAACAGAAAAATACCACACTCTATCATGGCATATCCAGCAGCAACAGGTGTGCGGGTGTGGATAACCTTATAAAAGGAAGCACGACACATGCGTGTATACATAGGCACTGTCTCTCTTTCTCTCTTTTTCTCATAATGCCATCTGAGTATCTATATATCTTTCAAACACAAAATTTATATTTATAACATCATTTTATAGTTTAGTTTTAATGGCATAACCAACATTGCATTATAATATGACATATCGAAAGCAATGTTGCCAGTATTCAAAATGCATATTCCGTAAATATTTACAACGATTGATATTTATATTATCCTTTTATTATATTATTGTAAGTATAAAATTCATTTTTGTGAATCTTAACCATTCAGAAACTCACATAGAAAGTTTCATCAAATCGGTTCAGCCGTTTAGGAGGAGTTCGATGACATACACACGCACAGAAGAATTATATTGTATACTAAGATTATAGACACGCTGTCAGTGTGAACAAAATAAAAAGTGCAATAATGATACTTATTCATAAAACCAGGAGTATTTTTATGAATTTCTTTTGACAATACCATTCTTACCTGAAAAGTATGTCCTCAATTTTTTTTTACTTACTTCAATTAATTTTTCAAAGCCATTTGCTTGAATTTACTCACACTTTTGGCTTATTCTTTTCTATCTAAAGGTATGCCTCGAAGCGATCAGAAAACCTTTTTTTTCCAATATGTTGCTGCTTTATCACATTGGTCCCCAACTAAAGCATACAGTATTTTATGAGCCTTTGAACTTTAAAGAGGTCATATTATGGCTGTCCTCTACTTAACCCTTGATCACCTTACACCCAGATTTAACATCTTCTCCTAATCTGACTTTCATACGATGTTGAAATTTAATATATGAAAATAATATTTTGGGTAGACCTAGATGGTTTAAAAAAACTCTGAATCGTCAACAATTTTAATTTGGTTTTAGTTTTAAAAGAATGTTTTTATTTTTCAAATTAATATAAACATGTGAGATATAAATATGATTAATAACCAAGAGTGTTTCTCATGATCTACCCGAACTTTTTAACCAAAATTAACAAATATTATTTGAAATATAAAATAAGCATAGATATTTACCACCTATGTGCTAAGATTAAAATATGACTCTGAGTTCTTCTGATGGTTATACCACCATATTCGGAGACGACTATAAAAATTGATGATGATGGATCCAAGGAAAATGATCATGTTTCTATTATAAACTCATAACTTGGACTGTGCACATCTTTACAGGGTGAAATGCCTTAAGGCCCTTGGTCTGACATTAGGTGTATCTGATGTCAACAAATACAGTTTTTTTTTCCTTTTAATGTATGAAACACGAAAAAAAAATATTGTATATCACCATATCTGTGATGTAAGAACATTATTTTTCTTAAAAAAATGTACTTATTTTTATTTTTTATTTTTAATATTTTTTATTTTTCTTTATTTTTATAGAAAATAATTTAAAAATAAAAAAGCCAAAACTTTAATCAAAAGGTTTTCATAACCTCTTTCTTTTAAAGTTAAAAATCTACTTTGATGGCTTTATAGTTTTATAGTTATTTACAATGAACAATTAAAAAGGGTTTTTCTTATACTATTTTTACAAGAAAACAATGATTAATTCAAATTTCAAAAAAGACACTTAATAAAATAAATATGTTGAAATAAACTTTTGTTTATTTCAAAGACATATATTTTGAAGGTACTGGGGAAAAGTTTTTCAAAATTTACTCTTTGATGTACTGATCACTCATTAACGAATAGATAGCCGCAAGTATTTAAACAGCTTTTTGCCAATAAATGATATTTTTATTACATGGAGAGCGATTTCCCATATGCAGTAATTGCGTACGATTTAGCACGTGCTTTGGACTCATTTATATATTTATTATTGCTTCTCTGGCAACTAGCAGGTACTATGTCAAATATTAATTTAACACGCACCCAATAACAAGTTGCCACATGCTGCAGACACGATATTAATCGTCTCACAGATCTAGACTGAAAACACAATTAAAAACTGTGTCTCCACCGGGAATGGAACCCGGGACCTTTAAATCAGCAGTCAGATACCTAACCAACTGAGTCACGAAGGCCGACTCATGCAGTGGAAACATCCATGCGACGCCATTGCCTCTGTATAACAGTTTATTAAATCGTATATGTTTAAGTTTTATCCTTATTTTATAATTATACTGTATTTTTTAGATGAATATTATATAAATTGCCTTCTACACCATGCCTCACAAGTCCATGTAAATTTTTGAATGTCTGCTTTTTTATTAGAACCTTTGAACTATTTTTTATCATCAGCCAATTAATAGGTATCCATTGCGTGTTTCCATATATTTTTATTATATTCTAACATGATAATGTATTCCTTTTTTATGAAAGCATTCTATTGTATATTTTCGTATTAACGTTAATATTACATTTCACTTCATATAAACAAATAACATGATGTGTGCTGTTATTTTATTTGGAAAATTATTCGTGAGCACTTCAGTTTGTTATATGCAAACATAATTATGTGAGTGGGGATATACCACTTTTTTTATTCACTCCCACTTTTAACCAAAGGTTCGTTGTTATGTCAAAAGTTTCGGAAAAATAAACCTTTATTTTGACTGTTTCTGTTTTTGTGGTTTTATTTTGACCGAGGACAATTCAATCGATTTTTTTAAATCAAATTATTTCAGATTTTTTTCATGAATATTTTACTATATGTCGACATGTATTTGGATAGTGCACTGAGCACAGATTTACTATGCTTGTTAACACTAACTTGTAATTAGATAGGTCCTTATCAAATTACAATGATCGTTTAGGTCTCTTAGAAAGAATGAATCGTCTGGTAGGTATTCAAGGTTGATAGGAATGGAATGATATTAAAATATTCAGATATCATTTGTTCAATTGAATGAGTATTTCTTTAACAATTAATAAATCAAACGAACTCAGCGCACCGAATTTGGTAGCTAACGCTTTTAGTTTTATCCTGTAAATTTATTTGACATTTAGAAATCAACCTTTAAATTATTTATTTATTTATAATTTTTTGGAAAGCTAACATCAGTGTTACATTTAATATAATAATTTAAACGCCAAGTCTCCGCTGATGGGTAGGTACTGTGTTTTATGGTCATAAATTATGATTATGAGTAGCGAAAGTTGGTTAATGTTACGTTATTGACGAAAATAAGCCGGAGAAAAACGATAAATAAAAACATGGTCATATTATAATATACACTTAGGCTAGGTTCTTTCAACAAAAGTATCAGTAATAGTATAAATAATAAATAAATTTGGAATGGTAAAATAAAACCAAAGTTTTCAGTTCTACTAATAAAATTAGTAGAACTGAAAACTTTGGTTTTATTTTACCATTCCAAATTTATTTATTATTTGAAATGGAGTTCTACCAAGAATTGTCCGTAGAAAAGTTAAAAAAAGTAATAGTATAGTTAAAATACTTTGATTTCATAAAATTGTTTAAAATTTCGTCTTTCAATGGCATTAGATTTGATGAAACAACCAAAAGTTTTGAACAATTTTATGAAATCAAAGTGTTTTAACTATGCTATTACATTAATCTTTGTTCGAGAAACAACCTAAGGCTGTGTTTCTCGAACAAAGATTAAAGTAAAAGTATAGTAATACTTTGATTTCATAAAATTATACTTTTGGTTATTTCATTGAAATGTAATGCCATTGAAAGACGAAATTTTGCACAATTTTATGAAATCAAAGTATTTAAACTATACTATTACTGATACTTTTGTTGAAACAACCCAGCATAATAGTGTTATTTATAGAAAAAAACCTTGAATTGTGGTTGAATCGCGGTTCAATTGAATCCGTTTTAAAATCCTATACCGCGTCCAACTGAAACCTTATTTGTGAAAATATTTGAATCATAGTTCAGTTGATCTCAATTTTGAGCTCCATTTCATACGATACCTCCGAATTTAGTTTTGTTAAGTTGGTTCTCGTGACCACGTAACAGTATGCGCGGCACGGAACACGTGCGTGGCACACGATATTTCTGTCAAACTCTAGCTATTGCACTTTTTGACACTCGATATTTTTGTTTGAATTCAATGTCGATCGAAAATTCTAATAGACTTAATCGTTTTTGTTAAGTTAACAAATGTAAAATTGAACAAATGTTAAACCATCCCCGTCGCCGGTTCAATTTTATATTTGATATTGAGTGTCCCGTAAGAGCCGGGTAATCGAAAATACAACAGGCAACAATAACATCTGACATAGTTCAGCAATGAGGTTCACCACCCATTCTGAATGTAGTGCCTTTTTAGGTGAGACGAGACTGGTGTGTGGGTATACACATATGTGTTGTGCTCTCTTTTATAAGGCAATGCACACCCGCACACCTTTCGCTGGTTACCCCACATTGTGGGATATGCCGTGATGGTATGAATGAATGAATGAATGAATGATATTATACTATTTAAAATACGGGTTTAATCCAATGCTAAGTGAGTTTTGGCCATACAAAAAACTGGGTAAGTATCGGCTTAAACACAAATTGCAAATAGTAAGTAAGACCGTAATAGTTTTACGTTAGCATCCAGATAACGTGCATCAGCATTGTTACGCAATGGCAGGAGTAAATACCGAATGCTATTATCTTTGTTCGGTAAATGTGGCAACACCAAAATTTTTTCCTCTCCTAATATATTGCTACCTACATGTGTGTAGTCAGCTGTACGATATAGCAGTGTATACATCGCCGTCAACTTGTCGTGTACGTCACACACAGTTGAAGTAAAAAAATAGTTTCGATACATACATACATACATACCATCACGCCATGTCCCATACGGGGTAGGCAGAGAGAACCGAACGCCACTTCTATCTTGACATACATTCATCGCCTCGACAACATTCATACATCGTCTTATACATGTTCGTCTGTTGTTCACGCTTCTAACATTTCCGTCTTTCAAAATATCATTCACATGGTCGTGCCATCCCTTTCTTGGGCGGCCCCGGCCTCTCAATCCAATCCTATCCGCATTGTATATTTTCTTCGTCAGGCGTTCCTCATTAATTCTACCCATGTGGCCAAACCATCTCAGTGTGTTCACTTTCATTCTATTAATGATATCTTTCTTCATATTACATTCTTTCCTTTTGTTCTCATTTCTTACCCTGTCATACATCGTTCTATTGCAGATTCTTCTTAGCGATCTCATTTCAACAGCATTTATTCTGCTTTCGTGCGACTTCTGCCATGTACGTGGTGCCATACATACGATCGAAATATACATATTTTGTGTCATTTCATATCAACGAAAAATAAAGCGCAATGCGCCTCCTCAAATACCCAATCCGTGATTGGAAGTGATGTCATTCACTATCAATATAGTGTGTGTTTTGATAACAGAGAACAGTGAGTGCTTTACATGAAGACTCCAGAAGAAGGAAGAAATTCGCCGCCAGGTAGGTGCAATATTCCCTTCTCTCTGTATCCAACAATCTTTTTTATCTGTATCCTTCATCTTATCACTGCGGTGGACCTGTTCCATTTACCTACATCCAGGTACTTCTAGCCAACTGGACTATGTCGTCTCACCATCTTTAAGCGGCTATTCCAACCCTCCACAATACAACGATGCAACGAATTATACATCTATGGAAATGACTGATTTATTAAAATGTTTCTGCGTGACTTGTTACATGGTTTTATAGATTGTCAGAAATTACTTCGTAACATACAGTTTAATGTACCAGTTAGACGGACAAGGCATTCTGCATTACTATATCTTAATAAATGTAACTCAAATATTGGTAGTAATGCTCCATTATACAGGTGTATAAATACCTATACATAAATCGTAAATGATACCGATGACTTGGACATTTTTTATCTGTCAAGATCAAAATTTATAAAAAAATCCTTATGATAAGGTAGAGGTACTTTACTCACATCTTTAAAAACCTCTTTTGTAACTTTATTTTTGTTTCTTTTTTAATGTTCTTTTTTTTACTCGTGCTACTCTTCTTGCTCTTACACATAAACTCTATCCCGTGCACACACCCCACACACACATATTCACAGACACACATACCTACTATCCTCCTCCCTATTTCCTCGTTACTCCATTATTTCTTTTATCTGTTGCAATAAGATAATATGACATTTTTCACAATATGACACTCAAAGGTGAGTCGAGATAGGTACTCGTTTTGGATTTTTCATTATTAAATATATAATTGTTTTTTATTTAATGCAGTACGTGTATTCACCTTTTACAAAAATAAAAATATATTATGTTTGTATGTATGTGGCACACACTTTTCTGTGGCTAATCATGGCATGGTGTCAAAATTGTAAGAAAAATTCTTGTATTTGACCAATTGCCAATTTATATGCGAGATTTGCTGTGAAACTTGAATGTTTTATATCATACACAGGACAAAAGATACACACAAAAATGGACTCTATGATAACCTCAGACAAAAATATTTATTGCGGAAATATTCAAATATTTTATTCCATTTTCTCGTTTTCTTTTCTGTTTCCTTTATTCATTTTTCTCTCCGATTATGTTTTATTTAATGGTCGGGCCTCATTCTTGTAGAAATAAATGAATTGTTAATATTTCTTGTGGAATACGAACCAGCATTGCGTAAAAGTATTATGAATTGGACGTTGAATCTTTTGGGCACAACTGTGTGTTTGTTTTTGTTTACCCTTAATATATAACATTTACCTTGAAATACCTTGGGACAGCCAAATTTGGAGGATATGCGTATTATGTCTATATGCTTTTCGTTTCAAGAATACTTTGAATTTTTCTTTAATACTCAAACTAGGACATTTTACAGGTAAATCCTTTCTTATTATTCTTTGTTTTTTCTTGTATTACTTTGAGGTTGGCTCTCCTGCAGCCATATTAACATAATATGGGTCACGCAAAACTATACTATAGTTTTTAATGTTTAACACAAGTCTACGTTTTTGTTTGTGTTATAAGAAAGAAATTTAATTATTTATTCATTTATTAAAAGAAACACCAACAGAACATAGGAATACACATAAAACATATAGACAGATAGTATTTCCAATGCTCCAATAACAGGTGTTTACAACATAATGATTGAATTTTAAATATATATTACTAATACAATACATTTATAAAAAGTAAATCTTAATTGATTTTATTAGCCTTTAAGAATAAAATTTAAATAAGGTAACTATAACACACACAGTGTAGTGTATTGTTGAAACACGTTTCAGAAAAGCAATTATTGTATTGTATTGTATATATTTTATTTAGATGTAAAAAAAATACAATTTCTTACATCTAGTATAAACGAAAATAAAAATAAACAAATCAACATCGGATGACTAAATGAACACACAAAAAAGACACGTAATTATTAAGGGAAAACATCTCATAATGATTGTTGACTTGTATGTATCAAACGCTTGAAGGTGCTGAGGCTGTTTGAGAATATGTCGAGTTTCTCAATTTTTGTGTATAAAGAATTTTAGGAGCGCATCATTCTCCTCAGTGGACTGAAATGGCCTACATTGTTGAAGTATCTATTAAAAATAAATACTTCCGGGTTTCTCAGCGTTGAAAATGAAAGAAATGATGGTTGCTTGATATAATTGCGATGCTTGCATATAATTGCGAAGTTCATTTTGAATGTCAAACCCCTAGGCTTCGTCAAACAAATCATATTAGACTACATAGCTCCGTAGTTCAGTGAGCATATTAGTTCATATGACTGTTGATATGACAGACGTGAAAATGGACCACTTAGATCAACATCTTTTATAGCTGACTTCAACCAATTTAAGTTAAATTCATCTGATATTTTAATTTTTAATGATTATAAACCCATCATCACACTTTTTGTTTTAGAATTGATTTTGTCAAGAAATTAAGTAATTTGTTGTGAGTCAGCCCTTATTTGCTTCTCACTCCTCTGTCTGTCTCCCTTTTACTATGTACCCTTTTTGACTGAATTTACGGTGATATAAAATATTAATTTTGTTCAACAAAAGTGTTGTTCTGTCTGATAATATATTTTAAGTAAATTGATCGGGTAAAGTAGGCTGTCTCTTGTACCGAAATATATTATATTCGTTATGAAAGCGTCCCCAACAATTTAAAACAATGTTATGTCCAACGTTTACCCGACACATTATGAACCTCCATGTCGATGTATATAATATTTATATTATATAAATCAGTCGTTTCCAATCTATCAATAATCTCAAAACCCTTTGCGACCGGATCTAACTGGGTTTTTCTTTGTGTAATACTTCCGGTGTGAAAAAAAAACATGAATTAAATTTAACTTTTCGCCGGAAAGTGCTTGATGTAATTCCGTTAAAACTTTTTTTTGATGAGAATTAAATAAAACATTAATTATTATTATAATTATTAATTATTATTTTTCGGATTTTGACGGTTTCATACAAAGCACATTTTCGTTGACTGATCGACCCTTATAATTTATTTTTATGTTAATATTTTGATTATATGTATTTTTTTTAATATATATTTTTAGTATCAAAAATTTGGTTTTGAAATTTCACCCAATGTGTTTAGTTACAAATATTTTTTCACACGATTTTTTTATGTTTACGAATTATTCTGGGTGAAACTCCATTATGCAAATGAATATTATATGATACAGTAAAAATTGAGGATATAAGGAGAGAATAACAAAGAAGGATTATGTTAGTTGTTTGTCCAATGAAAGTTAATGCCTCGAGGTGGTTTGGACGTATTGAAAGAATGAACGATGAACGACTGACCAAAACATATACATGGGTGAAAGAGATGGAGTGAATAGCGGGGGCCGCCTCATAAAGGGATGGTAAGATCATGTGAAAGATATTTTGAAAGAAGGAAACACAAGGAGCTTGAACTGTCGAAGACCATGTATGAGACGATGCATGGGTGTATGGAAGCCAGGAACGTGTGCCAAAAATATAGTAGTATGGCGCTCGGTTCTCTATGTTTACCCCATAAGGAACATGGCGTGATGGTATGTGTACACTTACATCTACTGTTCAAGCTTCTTATGCTTCAATCTTACAGGATTATCGTTTACCTACATGTTCAAGTTTTCTTATCATGGATGACCGGTTACTCCTTCCTTTCATTTTCGTGTTTTACAAAATGAATTATTCATTTATTTTTTGCTGTTTTTTTAAAGAGTCGTTCACAAATTTCACCGGAATGAGATTGCAGTTTATATTTCAGCATCCTTTAGTAGGTCCCTCAGGATATCGCTGTTCAACGGTTGGAAATTGCCTTAGGTATATGCCGTGTACTGTAGGAATACATCCTTCTACCCCACGATCCTTTTAGATACTCAATACCGCTGATGGAGTTTTTGAACCAATATCGCGTTATTGGTTGTTTGGTACTAAGAAGGGTGAGACCGTCAGACCCAAAATGTGATCTTCGAGTATATTATTATTTCGAATATGTGGAGTTTGTGTCAGTTTTAGGTACCGATTCTATCGTTCAACCGTCACGTTACGACTCCACTCAATATTAACTATCCGATGTGTTTATATAAGTGTCTTGTACTAAAATTTCAATTTTCATAAATATTTCGGAACTTAGAGTTATTTTATTGCTCCGTCCCAGTTTTTTTTGCGGTATTTCACAGCCGTTTCGTATTTATTGAACGGTTATCATCGTATTGTAATGATTAGTTTTTACTCTTGACTGTTTTCCAGATAATCGGTTAATTCTTTATTTATTTATTTATGTAACTTCATGCACAATAATGTGTACAATGTCGAGTTTATTTCTTCTTACCAACCAAAGCAATGTGAGGCTATTCATAGTGAAAAATAACAAATAGAAAGACAAACACGTAACATTATTAAATGTTAATACACAGCAACAAAGAAATGAAGGGGATAGATGTTGTGGGAGTAGAGAGAGGATGAGGAAGGGTTGTCAATTTAAAGTTACTTGAGAGGTATAAGAACTTTAGTCTTTTTTTTAAAGAGTTGAATCGATTGAGACTTCTTCCAATTTCATCTACGAAAACTTCAAATCATTGTCACGATTTAGATAATAAGTCTTCAGTTTTTGTCTCAAGAAAGTGTACAATAAAAATCTATTCAAAGAAGACCGATCTATTTTTAAATCAACAATAACTTTTTTAGGAAATGGAAAAAATGTATTAACATAGTAGAGAGTTGTATAAACGTACTGTTTTGTACTGTGTGAAAGCTATTCCTATGAAGCTGAGGTCCAGCAATCCCTCCACCTCTTCGGTGGTCTTCCGGGGAGGTGATGCTCTGGTGGGATTTCGTTTGCTGCTATGGATGGTATTCAAGATGAGTCCATACTGTTGACATGGTCCCTACAGAATCTTCTCCTAGCTCTACTCTATCGTATGATGTCCTCGGTCTCATAGGTCCGCCTAATGTCGTCATTGCGAATTCTGTCCCTAAGCGTCTGTGATAGCCCTTAAAACCTTCATTTCCGATGTTCGTAGGAGGTTTTTGGCCCTGGTCGTTTTTGCTTTTCTAGAGGTTTTTTGTTTAACTATTATTATAATGTATGTAATTTCACTGTGAAAATAGTTCCCATGTATTAAATGATCTAGGAGACCAGTGTACTGTATAGGACTTTAAACAAGGTCACCCCATCGAGTCTGTGAGCGTCTTATTTATTTATTTATTTATTTATACATCTTCTTGTACATACTATTAACAAATATAATTGTACACTGGCGGGCTTATTGCCATTAGGCAATTTCTTCCAACCAACCAGATTACAAAGTATGACAACATTGTGTATGTACAACAGCAAATTTATTTATTTATTTATTTATTTGCGTATGGCATCGGCATCTGCTTGGCTCAGAGTCGAAACTCTGCTATCAATAGCCAGTCGACCGCCGTTGGGACGAGTCTGTGGATGTCCTCCATCTCTCCCTCGAATCCGTGTAAGGTGCACTCCCCCACCAAATGTGCCACCGTCTGAGTCTGCGCTCCGCATTCGCAATTGGGAGAGGTTCTTTTCCCCCACTTCCAGAGAAGGTAGTTACAGCACCCCTGGCCTGTGCGGATTCTGTTGAGTTGAACCCAAAGTCTTCAAGGCAGGTTGAAGCCAGGGACTTGCACTGTGGGATCCGCAATCAGGGACTTGTTGTGGCATTCCGCACTTGTCCATCTCTGTTTCCATGCACTTTTTATGTTGTAATTAACATCTTCCATGGTCCATATTGGTCTTCTGGACTTCAGTCGTCTGGCGGGATGTTGGAAGATGTCTTGATGACCTGCTAGTGATGGGTTCTTTTTTTCAAATAAATAAGAGTAAAAGAAATCAAAGAAAATACGCATAACACTTAAATACTATTAAAACAAAAAAAATAATAATTCATAGCAAGAAAAAAGGATATGGTAAGGACAGGAGAGGTAATCGGATCAGGTGTTCAAGGGTAAATATTCCTTCTTTAGTTTTTTCTTGAAAATACTAAGTGATTTAGACGACGCAATACTAAGTGAGTTAGCGTCTTCTGGATCTACAACCATACAATATTATAACAACACAAGTGTAAAAAAAAATATTACCTCGTCTATTCCTTCAAATTATTCACGATATTATGCAGACACTCGACTATACATAATTGTATTTGACAACGATACGTGGCGTTGAGTTAGTTTACAAATGAGATTTTTCTACGATATCCTTTGGCTAAAAAGAATCTCCTATGCCTGATCCAGATGGAACGAGTTCCATATTTGTTGTTTTTTTTAATAAAAAATAGACCCGAGGCTATATCAAAATGGAATAACATTTTATCGGCAGACGATTACGACTCGAGTAAAATTTTGAATGTTTTTACAGACGTCGTGTTCCGTGTGTCTGTTTGCCTTAAGGGCATTTAAATATGCTTTGGTAGCGTATTTTGAGTTGGTAATAAACGGAGCGGATTTTTATTGTTAATTTATTGATTTTAACTTACCTATTTTCTTTTTGCTTATATCTATGGATAATGGAGATATATATCTTTCCACATATTTATTCAATTTTATTCAGTTTAGTGTACAAATTCGTTTTTTTTTTGTTTATTGAATCTCTTCAAACAACCCATACAACTTTAAGGGTCTTATTACGGGAGTTATTTGAGAATAATTTACGAAAAAGTTGAGGTCCAGTAAGCAGTATTCTCGCAGTATGGGACCTTACCTTTTTCTTAATTTTTTATTTTTCTCAAATGACTCTTGTAATACGACCCTAAGGCTGTGTTTCTCGAACAAAGATTTAAGTAAAAGTATAGTTACAAAACTTTTTATAACTATACTTTTAATCATAAAATTGTTCAATACTTTAGGTTGTTTCGTTGAAATCTAATGCCGTCAAACGACTCAATTTTGAATAATTTTATGAAATCAAAGTATTTTAACTATGCTATTACCGATACTTTTGTTGAAACAACTCAGCCTAAGCGTCTGCAAATTCGGCAAAATAGTGTGGTGCCCTCTATGTGCGCCCACGAAATCTCCTACACATCACATATGCGCGTGGTGCTCAGTCGATATACTGCGGTGCGGTCATCAGGAACGGCTCAACAAAACAACTCCTATACAATACACCTCTTTGCTGGCTTCACGAATTCTTTGGTTTCACTATTTCTTACATCGATCTTTATTTCGCGGTCTATATTATGCTTAGTATTTATTAATGTGGAATTGATCCATTGTTAATCGTCAATGACCGTAGTATGTCAATTATTTTACTAAAGATCTTTCATCTTGGTACCTACTTGATTAATTTATCATTTATTTGTTTAACCATTTAGAGGAAGTTAATTAATATTGAATACGCTTTCAAAAGTTCTTTGTTACAGAGTGAATATCATTGTACCCCTAAAACAGCATACAATAAAATAAAATGTAACAATCATTCGTCGGCTTTCCTACTTCATTTACTTTGGATATCTGTCTGATTCGATTCCCGGCGGAGACACAACTATTATTTGTGTTTTCAGTCTTTATCAGTGAGACGGGGATAAATATAGCCTTCGGAATGTGGCAACTTGTTATTGGGTGCGTGTTTAATTAATGTTTGGCAAAGTACCTGTTTTAAGACCGAGAATCCAAACATAATAAAATAGATGCAAACGGTTCATAGCAATCGGAAAATGAAATAGGGAATCTGAGATGATGAATGTAACGTCATCCCAAAGTCTAGCTGATTGTGGACGTTAGGTACCAGCTTTGAGTCAAATATTTAGGTTTATTTTATTTCCTTACCTTTTTTGTCGATTGCGAGATTATTTCGAAACAATGACGAATATCTCGCGATCACTGAATGCGTATACTCGGATACTCTACGTTCATTCTCGAGTTAATCTTATTTTCTCTCTTTTAAGTCCACATCTGGACCTTTTCCTGTCGACACAATTCGGGAAAATGTCCCTTAATGAATTCGGAATTGGTACATTTTCACGGCCATATTGTCTTGGCAAACAGAGTCGGAGAAAACAAATTTCATACAAAACTTAGCACAACGCCATCTCTCGGGGGCTTAATAACGCATATTTCGACCAAAGCAGTGATAATTTGAAACTTTTCAAATTAACGAAATATTTACAGCAGAGAAAGTAAATTGTTAAATGATATTTCGGGTATAATGTTTCTTTTATAACTTGCAAGGTTTCATTTATTTATTTCAAGCCTACAATTTTTATTATGGCGCGCGTAAAGCTGTTTTTGTTTGGCATTTTGTTTGTGAGAAATAATTTTAAAATTCAAATTGATTGCCACTATTTTCAAAGTGTTCCTTAATTCTAATATTAATTTTTGGGATTTTTTTTATCATACGTGCATTTACCCTTATCTTTTTCATTAGCCCATGATACATCAACGACGAAAAATATGTATTTTGTCATTGTTATTCTTCTGTTTTTCCCCATCCTCCTCCAATATTTATTTACTCTCCTTATTTTTCTTCCCCATGACCTTCTTGTAATATCATCTTATGGCCTTTGAATAGTAGATTTTTATATGTTTATAGAAGTTCACTTTGATCTGACCAACGTACTACGCTATCTATTCATATCACGATATTTTTTATCTCTTCAAGTCCGAATATTACGTCGGCTATCTCATTAAACATATTCAAAAAAACCCACAAATATCTATCTGTAAATATCCGATGCCTTATTTCTCTCCATCATGTCCTTATCCTATCATTGCTATGCACTGTTATTTTCAATCTGTATTCATCCTTTTCTTTGTTACTTGTCTTTTGTCATTGTTATAATCTTTATTTTGTCATGTCATAACCTTTTTGTCATAGTACACATTGTACCTATTGTATTTATATTAACTTAGGTTGGTTGTTATAAATTCCTGTTTAGCAATAAGCCCGGTAGTTTAAAAAGTACAAGATGGTAAAAAAAATAGAGTAAGTACGTGATGAAAGATTCTTGCATAGTCCAATTAAGGACATTACGTCATCAAACTCACTTCAAATAACATACAAAATTGTTTTAATGAAACATAAAATTTATTTGTGAACATCTGATTCCAAATTCACACCATTTCTTTTATTAAATGAATGAGAATATCCTGCTTTTTATTTTATTGTTACAAATAACATATTTGTCTGTTTTGTTTATATTGTTGTTGCCAAGACGACTTATACCAGCAATTTGCGGTCTGGGATCCTTTATTGTTAATTTTTATCATTTTTATTGAGTGCCATTTTTAGTTTTAATTATTGTATTGAAAATGTACAATGTATGTAAAAAATAAATATAAAATATAATTTTTTGTTATCTGTTTTAGAGTACCTGTAATTTTCCTTCTTTTAGTAGGTACCTACATACGTTTGCATCAAATCTTCTGAATAGCTGATCCAAAATATATATTCTCAAAGTATTTTCAGAAAAAACTTTTAATGGATAATAGACTGATGATTTGATTTCATAGTCCATTGGTAATATAAAGTTTTCTGAACGTATTGAAAATAAAATAAATATTTTGTTTTTTGTTGAATAGCATAATATTCAATACATAAATCTGTACGATGTTTCTCCGACATGACAAGACATTATTAATCTAGATCAAAAACTTGGGAATTTATTTCTTTATATTATATTTCACTGTAACACATTATTTTTATTTCCTTTTATTCGCTAGTAATAATCAAGTGAGTATTTCGAGTAAATATTATTTTATATAAATACTTAGTGAGTATTTTTTTGTCATTTTGATCGATGCTTGAGGGTAACGTTTTTATGTCATGACATTTTCCAATAAATACTAGGAATATTTTTGGAATCCGAGAACAAATTGTACCTAATTATTGGAAATAGTGTATTCATTATGTGGTCGATTTGATAATTTCGTATCGCTAGTTTTTATTATATGTTCTTCCGTTTGTTTTGGATTCTGGTTTAAATGTTTCGCGAATATTTGTCATTTCGTTTGCTCAGTTTTTTTTTTGAGAATTATAATTATAATAATTATAATGAACACTTCCTTGCACCCTGCGCAAGTGGCGAGTTTATTGCCGTATGTCAATTTCTTCCAACTAACCAGTGTTTCCAGCCCAGAGAAGCAATATTTGCGTGAGAAATAAATTAAAATAAATTTCTCCTATTCTGGGAATCAAACCCAGGACGCCCGCACAGAAACCGTACGGCTTACCAACTGTGCCGCGGCGGTCGGCACTGTGCCGATCTTTACTGAATTAGTACCTACTGAATAAAATTTTTTTAAAAATGCCGAAGACATCGAGCAGATATTCTAAGTCGGAATACGTAACAGATGTCTACACTAAGGTTTTTAAATATTTAAAAATGTCGTGACAGAAAAAGGTTGTTAAAGATTAAAAACAGCTGGAATTGAAAATGTTGATAATATATGTGGGTATATACATTCCGTCAAAAAATCTCTTTAAATATCAATGAACCAATGTCAATATCATTACAAGTTTTACACATATACGGTAACAATTAACCATCCAAAAAAATATTAAGTATTTTCTACTTTTGTATGCTAAATCATTAAATAATTATAGGTACTTTTTATGTTAATAACCTCATAAATCTAAACTAACTATAGTTGAAATCTCTGACTCAACTGATACTTGAACTTAAGACCAACGACTCAGAAGTCAGATAACCAACTAAATTATGTTAAAAAAAACATTGTAGGCATTCTCACATGGATGTTTCAATTCATTGTAATTTTATATACTGAAATGTACATTATTAATATGACAAGTAAACGAGCAAAGCCGGTTTTAGAATCTAGAATGTTCAATAAATTCAAATAGTGAAATCATTTTACAATTTTTTATTTCGTTAAAAATGTCTGCATTAATTGTTATTGGGTGTGTGTAAAATTAATATTTGACATTGTATTTGTGAGTTGCCCGAGAAGCAAAAACAAATAAGTACCTTTAATATAGGTAATTTAATTTTTTTTTTTAAAATACTACATAAATTATGTTGCTGCTGTTTCCTGCGACTATGACTAAGACTCGTTTGTTGCGAAGTATAGATATTTTTAAGAAATGAAAAGAAAAAAGATAAAATTCAAACAAAGTTGGAATTTTAAATGCTGTTTCATATAGTATTTAGTTTTCTCCGGTTATCTTTACTAGCGTGAAAACTTCAACAATATCCTCCAAAGGACTTAAAAATGCATTTCAACTCGGTTATATATATTTTTTATTTGATGTGTCATATTAATTTTATTTTCTCCTTGTTTCAGGTAAAAATTTCTTCGATTCTAATCATATCTACGAAACGTTGACGTCAGAAAAATTTTCCCGGTAGATTTGCTTATAATAACATTATCTTCATTGGTAAGTCAGATATACTTTATTACTCAAAGTTTATTAACTAAGTTTATTGTTTGACATTGCTTCATATCAACTTAACGTTGTTTCAATCATAATTGAGATGTTCTATTTGACCGGTTTCAAATCATTTCAAGAATATTGTTACTTCCTCGGTTGTCATCTGTCTTGAGAAAGAAGCAATGTTTAGAACTCATTCGTGGGTGAAACAAAGTTTAATGTTATAAAAGGAAACGTTTCTTAAAATTTAATATACCTCTGAATAAACAATTTTTGATGAATCTTCATAGCAAATTATGAGACTGAAGGTTTCCCTGTTACCGATAAATGTAAATAAATGACTTAATCATACAACTTCTGTTTAAGAAAAAATCCACGTTTTTTACTTGGTGAAACTTTTAAAGTGCTTTTAGAACTTCGAGTCTTGAAAAAAATATCCTCGTACCTATTACATTTTTTTGATTTTTGTGACTGTATGTATATGTAAGGTACCTTCCTTTGTTCGAATGTGATGGCCGGCATGTTGTTGGAAGTGAAGTAAGTAATATTGAATTTACCCTGTACATTATCTCTCTACATCTCTATGGGGATGAATATAAGAAAGATACAGCGTCACATTTTCTCATTTTTACTGCCTCCGAAAACGGCCACCCTGCGGCATGCGAGCGAAATATACCGACCGATGAACATCGGAATAAGAGTTTTCTGAAATATACCAACCAACGAACTTCGGAATCAGGGCTTTTTTTAAATAATATAGGAACCAAAGATTTTCAGAATAATAATCAAATCAATAATAATCAAAAATAGCAGTAAAAGCGGTGTATTGTATACATTATAAGTAAACAAAATGTGATGGATGGCTGAGAAAATTTTGCAGTGTTTTTTATTTATCGATTTAGATGAAAGGATAGTTCCTTCTCCTAGGATAGTTCTCCTAAATACCTTAACAAATAGGTCATTATATGACCTATTCTAACACGAAGACGGAGATTTCTAAGTCTTGTTTATATACTTATTTATTTATTTATTTTATTTATTGCCATAAAAATATTTGATACGATTTCCTAAAATAAGTGCAATGCAATATTTTGTTGTCTTTTAGCATATTCATTATAAATAAATATTTTTAAAATATTTCGGAAACACTGGTTAGTTGGAAGAAATTGCCATTTGGCAATAAACTCGCCACTTGCGCAGGGTGCAAGGAAGTGTTTATTATTATTATTATTATATTTCTCAAATGCTGTCGACAGATTCTGTCCATATGCCTCACGGCGGTATATTGACCTTAACAAATAGGTATCTTGCGAATTTCACTAAGTGTCTGTGAAGATTTTCGCCAGCGTTTCACTGCTCGAGGACACAGGTGTCTCCGGGATCCCTCTAGGGCCGTACTTTTCATAAAACCCAGTTTCATTATTCACAAGTTGGAGGCGTTTGTTTTAAACCCTGCTACGGCCGATTTGGATATCTGGGGTCCGGCATTACTCGCACTTAATTCACTGACTTGTGAACAAAAGCTTGGGAGAGCGACAGACAATATAGGGGGTGCGGGCCCCGTTGTGTGAAACTCAAACTTTGGACCAGTGTAATTATCCATTTTGCGGTATTTCACTCCCCTCCCCCCCCTACTCACTCTCACGCTTAATCCTGAGACATTTAGTCGAAGACAGCGTTTCGCTAACATTTTCAAAATTTACCATCCAATTTGGATTTCCAAAAGTTTTTATACCTGATGTTATTAATACAAATAGTTTATTAAGGGCCTAATAAGCTGAAACGGTCGTCCTGGACTCAGGAAAAAATATATATGTAGACCAAATCATTTGTTTGATTTAAAATACCCATTACAAATAGTTTATCTTATGTATGTATTACTTCTGTGGCAGCGCCTGGTGGGTTGCAACATGTATGGTCCGGGATTCTCGAATACTTCCGAAGATTGACGAGGATCAACGAACCATAGCCCACCGTCGTTGATACGAGCTGTTCGACAGATTTGATTCATGTGTTGATCGTTCAATATAGTACAGTCGCGTTAAATCTTTATCTATCAGTTCCGACCGACGACATCACCAATATAATTAAGTTATTATTTATATTTTAATTTCATTTTGTTTCGAATAAACCAGTATTGATCATGTTAGTAGTTCTTTGACCCTTCATCACTATAAATTGTATATTATCAATTATTTAATTAACTGACGTAAGCAATATAACACTTGGAGGTATATGTTTTAAATAAAATTGCATCCATTTTGAACACGCACCTTTGCAATACAATCCGTCTTCATTAAATAAATAATTAAACATATACTCCGAAATTGGTGACTCCTGACATATACCCCCAAACTTCCTAAGGTTATTAAAGCTTGCTCTTCGCAATGAAATTATGTAAACCTATGGGGTATGGATGCGGCCGAAGATGCATGCATATATGTACATAGTTCACCAAATAGGCTTTCAAGAAGAGCACATACATTCACGCCACCAAATTGTAGTACGAATTGTGCTCAGAAATCCTACATATATACAGAACGTGTAGTAACTACAACGCGTTCTTTAATAAAGTAGATATCTTGAATAACGGATTTAGATGCTCAATTTTGAGGTCGTTGCTCCGCCGTTAGATGATGCACGCGTATTTCTGCGTATTCTACTTTTCCATCCTGCTTCCTTCTTCAAAAACGCTTCCCTTTGTTAATTTAATAATGCTTTTATTTGTAAACTAAATTGGTCAACATGTTACTTTATGTAAAATAAGTTAGTTTAACTGTCTGTTTACACAATAAATTAAAATGAAATAAAAATACGAGACCGCAAGAACATTTTGTTTTGACAGATTAAATCATAGAGATGGAAGGATGTTTATAGAATAGGAGTCAATCGAATTTGTAATTAGACAAAGGATATAACATTTTATATGTAGTTGGTTATTTTATAATATGATGTTTTAAGTATTTGAGTCATATTGAGACTACCTATTTAGTGGGCTTAAATAATAATGCGTGTTCTGATTACATGATGTTTATTTGATGGAGGCGCGAGGAAACTGATTGCTGTTTTGTTGGGACATATGTATATATAGGCAAGCTAAAGGGGCTGCCTCCACAGTCTCCAACAACGTCAGAAGTACTTCCAAAAAAAGACGAATTTCATAATATTCATGCACTTTCTACATGACATTACGTCTATGTTTAAATTTCCAGTTCTCTTTGACTTATTGTGGATCGGGGTCACCATTTTGTTTCAATTCGCTTTTGTAAATTTTGTACGTATCGATCGTTCGGCTAATACAGACTTAATGTATTTTTAATTTATGGTAATTTTCTATCAATGAGACTTAAGTCAATTAATTTCCCCAGCGTATTTAAACCTCATTAATTTGTATTACTAATAATGAAAATTTGCAGCGCCATCGACAATTTAACAAATTGTTGTTATAACGTAGTAGGTAAATTATTGTGGAATAATTCGTGAATTTATGTTATTAGCACTGTGTTTATTGGACATTCTTTGTGCGGCATGTTTAGAAATACTTAAATACATTTTCAAATTGTTAATTTAATTCAAATGCGAGCTGAGCTTTGAATTATTTCACTCGGTATTATGTTAATGAGATATATTTGATGTTGTTGATTTTGTATTTTTGATGAAGTTTACATTTTGTTTGTTTATTCGGTAAATACGACTTAAATAAGTTCTTGCAATGAGTAAGAAAATTAAAATTGTTTATCAACATTATTTGCAAATTATTAGTAACGACAGAGTATATAAAAAACGACAACGTTAATATCAGATTATGTTCATCGCCGTGGATAGGTAGTCATTTATTTACTGTGCTGGTGGCTTGGATTGGATTTCCACCAGAAAAAAAATATTTCGGGTTTTATGCTTCTCTGGGATGGAAACACAAGAAATAAGAAACACACCACCTGTACGTATAGAGTGCAAGGAAATATTTATTATTATTATTAGATATGTAAGAAATTTAAATCAAGATTATACAGGCCTTACGATGTTTCATTGATAGCTCACACGAAAAATACCCAAGACTACCATGTTAAGGTATGCTTATGGTGAAAAATATTAACAAAAATCTTCATATTCCTTTAATATTTCACACCTTTTTTATTAAAGGTTTGTTACTTTCGTTGACGTTGCTAAATTTAGAGTTCTCTGGTTATGGCGGTCGTACAAAGTTTCATTTATGATGTAAGGTTTAGGTAGGTTTATCATAGTGTGAGATTTTTAATAGGTCACCGGACATCTTTTGCATTTTCAGCAAAAGATTTGAGTAACTTTGTCGCCACAGCTGTATCAGACATATTCATATAACGGTTTGTTGCCATGGTAAAATACAGAGTTTGCGCAACGTTTTCTCTCAAGATTTTCCTTGACTTAAGAAACATAAGTATTTTATTGAGTTTGAGTGTAAAAATTGCAATCGCTTTAAAAATGATCACGTAAAGTATCAAATCAAGTATCTAGCATAATGTTATATTTTTTTATTGTATACTCTAACTAATACAATAAAATCGGCGTTTGATGTCGTATTTTTTATTATTCTCCAGATATTTTGATTATTTAAAAAGGAAGTGACGCTTTTTCACTGTTAATGGGATTTTGTATTTCTGTTTTTTATCCATTACGTAGAATGTACATAGATAAATCATTTTAGAAGATAAGATTAGATTTTTTAAAACTGTACCTATATGATGTATTTTAAAAAGGTACATTAGAGTCAATTCTGTTTGTTGGCATCATAATATTGTAGGTAGCTTGGAACTGATGTCATGAAATGACATAACGATTCATGGAAATAAAATTCCAAGTATTTGTCATAATTCTTGACAGTTTTGTCTACAGTGAACTCTAAATACGCGTAAAATTATCAATATTTTTTTTAATCATTCACGAACCGATATAATAGGTCGAATTCTAACTAGAATTATTAACAACTTTCAGTAAAACTGCAGTTTATTTTACACATGTTTTTTTTCAGACGCTTTTAATATCTTCTTCTGGGTCACAATCCTAGGATTGGTCTGCACCAAATACTCGATCTTTCCACTTAACTCTATCGTCCGCCAATCTCTTCATCTCTTTGTAACTGCTACAGTGCACGTCACCGATTATCTGGTCTATATAGTTGTTTCTGGGGCGACCTCTACAGTTACCCCCATCAATAATTCCCTCGAATATGGTAAAAAGCAGGCCTGGATGCCGGACTTCATATATACAATAATGATTCGTTTCTTTTGCATCCACCTGTTCCGCATTTGGCAATTGGCTCCATTACAGAACGTTACAATTTACTATTAAATACAAAATAATACAACTAAAGAGGATGCAGATGGGTGTTGGCTTAGCGGTTAGCGTGCTGGGTTTGTAATCCAGTGGTTGCGAGCTCGAATCCTGCCATAACCCGATTCCGGTCACCTATAGCGCAAGCATATATGATTAGTGAGTATATAAAAGTAGTTTTTCGATTCTTAAAATTATTAATTATTTCCATATAACTTTATAGCCTTAAAGTACCATCAATTGATTATATTTACCACGTGATTTTTTTCTAAGTTCTTTAAGTATATAATTATGGTGTGTCAATCCTGTATGGAGTGGTTTTTTACCTCCTAATTTTTGTCATGTAACTAAATAAGCAATTGTTTCTTAAATTCTCAATAATTTCTATTCTGTTTCCGTTTTTACTAATGTCTGTGGATATTGTATTTTTGTTTTTTTATTTTATTTATCTCTGATTTGTATTACTTTTATATATTTTAAATCATGCAGTCAGTGTAGCCAACCCTACAGTTTTTTGAAAATCCTCTCAGTTAGTTTAGACCTCCAAATCTACAGTTTTTAATTAATGTTTTTTTTTAATAAGATTGATAGATTTGACGGTAACTTTGTGGTAGTCTATGATTACAAAAATAAAAATGAAACAAATACTTTGCTATATAGCACTCAATAAGTGGTATATAGCAAGTATTTGCTTCATTTTTATTTTCGTAATGTTTTTATTGTTTTTTTAAGTATAGGTTTTATATTTTTTGTGTTTTGTACTGTTTACTTAATTTAATTAATTTGTGGAAAATAGCTTTTTTAAATTGTCTATTGTCACTGTTTCTTACCTGAACAAATATATTAATATTATATCAAACATGTTAATATAATTCAAACAGGTGATAATTCACCTATTTATAGTTAAGATTACTGTATAATACCTACATGTTTTACAGAACAACTTTATATTTATATACTGATAAACGTTTGATGATCACATGATTTTTTTTGTTTATAATTTTTCCCCATATGTGTTTTAATCATTATGTATTACCATTATATAAAACAAAATAAGAAGAGGCCATAGATTTATAGTTTTTTTATTTACTATTTACAGTTTTCTACAGTTTTTTTAAACATGTGTGCAGTTTTACTCTAGGATGAGGTTGGCAACACTGCATGTAGTGTAACCACTTTATGTTTTGTTCGTGTAAAATGCGAAGAGCCGTATAAGTAAATGAATAAACAAATAATTTAGGGTTTGTATGAGGATGTATATATACTTATTACAAGGACATTCATCTCCATAACTGAGAACATTTCTATTTCTGGAAACAGTTCAAAGTTTAGCTTTTTCAGACCGCCAGAGAATCAGCCGACTTTTATTTTGTCTTTATTTTTCAGATATTATGTTAATGTCCCGTGTATTTTTTAATTTGTCTATCTAAAATAAATATAATTTAGTTGTTTGAAATCTGCTGTATATGTTTTATATCGCTTTTTACTGATCGCGTAAAATAAAAACCGCGAATTTCGTAATCTCAATCACGAGGAATGTCCTTATTATTAAATATTGTAGTTCACATTATTTGTTTGCACTCAGGTGTAAATTGAATTTGAACATCAAAGCAGATTGCTAACAAGGCATCGTCGTATATAGGTTCATATATAATATGTGTTTTATCAAGTGACAGCTCCAAGCTTTACTTATGTGCAAATAGATACCTGTCTCTTTCACAGCCTGTGTAACGAAGAACCTTTTTTTTGCTTGGCTCTACTTCGTTATTTTACTTTCTTTCTACAAATTCACAAATTTTATCAATTATCACTTAGACACCTTTTGAAGCAGTAAAGTTTAATTGTATCCAATTATTTCGTTTTTTATTTACAATTATCATACAATAACACAAAAATGATTTTACGTTGATGCTCTCCCGATAGAGTTGAAATCTTGTGTTCAAGAGAATTGCAGAGAAGCTCGTTAAAACATATTACAAATTCATTACATCGTAATATAGACACACATGAAACATTCAATTTTATTTATTTATAACTTTCTGTACGTGTGGATAGTTTCACTTACACCATGAAATACCTTGAAATTTCTAGGCGTCGACTTGGAAAACAAACTATTGGTGGACTTGCAAATCTCAAAAACTGTTTACTCTTATCCTCTTGTTATTTCTTTCATCTGTAACAATATCATGAGATTTATATCCGCCGGACCTTACCCGAAAACGAAGCTAAAACGTTTATAAATGCATTCTTTGTGTCAAGGCTGGATTGCTGTAAAGCTATTTATGCGGGTTTGGTCAATAAGTATCACCTTGATGGATTACAAATAGTTTTTTAATGCAGCTGCGAGGTTGATATATGAAGCTGACAAAATATTTCACATAACACCTCTTCTTAACGAACTACACCGATAAACATGTCCAGAACGAGTGGACTATAAGGTATGCTTGATGGTGTTTAAGGCTATGAAAGACTTCTTTTTATTCAAGAACTGTGTTAAAATTATGTACCATCAGGAAGATAGCTTACATTGAGATCATCTGGATCACAGAGTACCAACTCTTTAAATGAATTGGACAGTCAATAAGGCGGCTTACTATGATCGCAGTTTCAGTGTGAACTGGCATTTAGTGGAGCCCAGAGCATTGTTCCCTTTGGTAGATATAAGACTGCCTTGTTTCGTTAAGCCAACAAATAATCTATAGCGCCCTTGAAGTAATCTTTTATCACCAAACAGTATCATCATCATCATCATCAGCCATTATTCGTCCAGTGTTGGACATAGGCCTCCCCTTTCAGCCTCCATGCTTCCCTATCCCTCGCCACCCTGTGCCATTGACCTCCTGCCACTCGTTTGATGTCGTCAGACCATCTTGTTTGCGGTCTGCCCGGGTTTCTGCGTCCAGTTCTCGGTCGCCACTCCAGGGTGCGTTTGGTCCATCGATCATCTGCTGTCCTTACTACATGGCCAAACAGTATAATTACATAACAGTACTGCTACAAAACATAAATGACAACAACGGGTGTGTATATTATGGTAGAAATAATATTAGAACAATAACATATCAAAATTTACTGTATAAGTTTATACTTTTGTGTTTAAGATATTGGTAACTATGTAATATTGTAATTTACTGTGTTGTGATGTCTGGTGTCCGCTCTATGTAACTATGTATAACCAAAATGTCAAATATTTGGCTTGGTAAAATTGTAAACTGCTAGCCCTAGAACAGGGTTACCTAGTTGGGCAGCAGTAATCTTCACAATAGTCTTTGTGATAAAGGTGTGAAAAAAAAAAAAATAAAAAAAAAATATATAATTAAATTTATCAGAATAGGTTTTGGATTAAGGACTGTGTATGGCACCCAGGCCTGCTTTTTACCATCGTCGAAGGAATGATTGATGGGGTAACTGTAGAGGTCGCCCCAGAAACAACTATATAGACCAGATAATCGGTGACATGCGCTGTAGCAGTTACAAAGAGATGAAGAGACTGGCGGACGATAAAGATAAGTGGAAATATCGAGTGTTTGGTGCAGACCAATCCTAGGATTGTGACCCAGAAGAAGAAGAATTATAATATTATATAATTTGTACACAGGCGGGCTTATTGATCAACGGCATTTTTTCCAACCAACCAGACTTCACTTTAATAGTTTCCACTAATTTGGTCTACGTTTTTATTATTCTCATATCTTTAAACTTCTTCTTCGTATTCCTCATTGGCCTCTCGATTGATTTCCTTAAATTTTCTAAATCAGACCTAATGTAGATTCTGCGATTTGCATTTTTATCTAGTAAAACGATCAGTATAGATTCACAGATAACAGTAGGTACATTAACAACGCGTTGCTTTCTCTTCAAGTTTCAGATACATTCGTAGGTACATCACGTTTATCAGAATAGGTTTTGGATCAAGGACTGTTTATGGCAGCGTTTTTTGCACGAGTGACTTGTCTCATCGACATTTTCTGCAAAATGGCGACATTTGGACGTCTCGTGTTTCAGAATACATAAAAATCTCCAAACGTAAGCATTTCTTACTCGCTAAAAAATATTAGTTGAGTAAATCAAACACTGTATGTATTGGCCTAAATTAAATAACTGTTATTTCGTTTGTTCAGGACTTGTAAATTTAAAAATAAGAAAATGTTGTAATTTTTTTAATGTGGCATATCTTCTTTATATATTGCAATCTTTTTTATGAGGCATTGCAAAAAAAAACTATTGTAAAAATTACTACATTTGTGAATTATATATTTAGGTATGTGTATTAGAACATAATATGTTAAATAAATAAAAAAACATAAATATAATTCTTCAGTGCGTGTGTATGTCACTGAACTCTTCCTAAACTATATTTGGACATACCAGTATATAAATAGGACATGTATTGACAAAGAAAATGCTTTATTTTACTTTAAAAATGGTTTTTAAATCACTTTTTCATATACAACCTGAGCTCATGTCCTTGTTTACTGTTCTTTGAAAACCGAAACAAATAATTCAGACATCAAAGCATAGTATACAATATCTATCATAAATCTACCGTTCAATTTATTTCTCATATGTTCATCTACCTAATGGCAAATAATAATTATCTCGATGTGATGTGATATGTTGTTTAGAAAATTACAACCCTTAACCCTTCATCATTCATGATGCTGGGGTTCAATATTGTCTATATCTGGACCCACTCATCCGAGAGTGATTTGATTGATGAATCACGGTTTGGTTAAGAAACTAAGAATTTCGCACACGGATTGTGTACACACTGTTCAAGTTTCCAAAAGATAAACTATTATTCATTAGCGATTAACAAACATCAATGTTTATAATATGCTAATCATTGATTGATTGATTGATTGAAATGTGAACTTTATACTAAATTGTTTTGATTTATTGTAACGATTAGATTGTGGCTCATAATAAACATTTAATTATAAAACAAGAGTACACTTTTTAATCATGTCTTAAAAAGTTAAATTGTGAAATCATTGCTGTACTGTTTCATAATAGTGGACAGTAAAAAAGATTGTGAAACAAAATCTACAAATCTTTAATTATTTATTTATTTTGAATAGTAAACAAAACAGGAATACAGAATGAAAAGTACCTACATGATGAATATATATAGAAGCATACTACAATCTGTACACCCAATAACATTGTTTCACATACATAATTATGTAAGTATTATAAACTAACAACAAGAATACAAACAAATATACATATTATTTAAAAAATAACAATCAATTTCAATTTTCCAAAAACAGCTCAAAACTAAGTAGGATATGGAGGGAGGAATAAAGAGTGATACAATGACGTGATTTAAGAAAATAAAGGAGGGAAGGAGGATAGGTAGAAAATTAGTGTAAATGCCATAATGTTGTAGGTCGCATGATATTATGTTATGTAGTTTTGTTTCTGCATTCTGATGATGATACTCAATAGACCAATAATTTTTACCATTGTTTTATTGTTTACAAAAACTCAATTTCTCAATATATGGCGTTACAAAAAGGTTTCTTCGTTACTTCATAGATGGCGATGGTAAAAACAGTTTATTTTCAAACCTTAAATTTCACATTTTAAAAAAATATAGAACTTACAAAATTACATTTATAATGGAACTCAATAAGGAGGCATAATTGGTGAACGTTGCGCAAGCGTATAAAGTGATCATGTGGGCCAGTCGATGATAGCTCGTAAGCCCTGTAGGAACCTTGAGTTCCTGGTTCTTCTATGTTATTCTAACTTCGTCTTTAGTGAGATGTTAAAAATTTGTCAAAAAAGACCAATCATTGTTAGTTCCAATAAGAAATTAACTTATTAATTTAAGAAATTTCTTTTAAATTAAGATACTAAAGGATAGTTCAATACTATTGCCCGATTGAAAGTGTGGACACTTGTGTTTTTGTATATCATGAATTTACCTTAAGAGGAAGAAGAAGAAAAAGAATCTACATACTTTGAATGTACTGTTCTTTTACATCAATAATAAAGCAAATTAATGTTATGCTTTAAATTTACTGTGTTTTAATTTTTGTTTTATTTTTATTTTTGTCGCTACTTTTGTCTATAAAATATTTGATAAAATTATACAATCAACAGCATACTATGTTTTCTTATCTTTGTTCGTTTTTAAATCGTTCTTATGAATAACTAGTTCTAAGTTTGTCAATAAACATGTTAATGATCATATTGTAAAGTTTTGTTCGTAGTATTTCCAGATTTACCGTGAATACGACTTTAAATTTTGCGAGTCATTAACTCATTCCAGTTATTCCATAACATTCAGTGATTTCGTAATAACACCTAGATTCGTAACATCATTTGTTTTTCGTTCCGTGTAAACATATTTGTTTTAAATAATGAATTCATATCAAATACCCAAAATTCATTATAACTTTTCATGCCACGCCTCTGCTAACGGGTCTCCATGTGAAATTTTGGAGAGCCTCTCATAACAAGTCAACCGGACAATAGTCGTGTTGTAATACTGACAATTTTGGGGAATTTGTGAAAATGGGTTTGTCTGGTTTTTGTGGATTGTGGATGTTAATGTGTTCTGAAAAATATGTCCGTGCGTATTTTGTATACGAGCAAACACATTCCGGATTGGTCGCAAAGATTCGTATATTAATTTTCACATCATTTTTAGAAGTCGAAACATAATCATACCAGAAGTAATCACTTGTATGCATTATGACTGTTGTATCTTCAATATAATTCATTCATTCATTCATACCATCAAGGCATATCCCACAATGTGGGGTAACCAGCGAAAGGTGTGCGGGTGTGCATTGCCTTATAAAAGGGAGCACAACATATCTGTGTATACCCACACACCAGTCTCGTCTCACCTAAAAAGGCACTATATCCAGAATGGGTGGTGAACCTCATTGCTGAACTATGTGAGATGTTATTGTTGCATGTTGTATTTTCGATTACCCGGCTCTTACGGGACACTCGAAAACAATAATAGAAAAGAGTGGAAGCACTATTCTAAGCCGGTGCCTCACAGCTAATCATTGCATATATTTCGAACTGATACAAGGGACTTAAAATATGTCAGTTTTGAATGGGACATCAACGCTACTTTTGGATCACACTTCAGTGACAAATGCAAAAATCATCAGTATTTTAAAAGTCTATTATTTAGGGCCCAGACAAATAATATGAAGATTTCCTTTGAGCCATTGTTTGAATAAAACTGCATTATCAATTTCCTTTTTTTTCATACATTTTCTCAATACAATGTTCATACTACAACATGTTTAATTCGTGAGAATGCACTATTTCTTTCGTATTCGACCTTTTTTAATCATTGCAACTATTTATTTTTTAAATATGGTTGAACTTCTTCGATGATATATTTTCATTGTGAACACCAAATTCTTCTCTTCCTGTAGCATTCTTCTTATTTATTTTAGCCATTATTTTTTGTATTTAAATTAATGGCTATTTCCTTGAATTGACATGATGTATATTCTGACTCTTAAATGTATAATTCCACACAGTTAGTTAATGACACGCATATAGAGACGTGTATCCAAACTGTATTATCTGGATAATTATTTTGCAAGTAACAAATTAGGCCTGCATTACCATAAGCTAAGTTGCTCAAACCGAGTCAGCACGGTTCATTTGAGAGTGATCGATATCATCCTGTCATGTTTGACGAGTATATACTAAAGGTTTGGGCTTCTAGGTCACTACACGAATCTATATAATGTGCCCTTAATATAATTTATATCTATGACAGGTGTCATTTACAATTGTTCAAAAGAACCATTCAGCCTTTTCGTTAGAAAATAATATGTGATGTAACTGGATATATATTTCTTAGAATTCGGTAACAGAAAACATTCGTTCTTTGAGCGATGTTTCTAATATAACATACTTACATCACACATTGATGTGTCATTAAATAACAAACTAATCAGTTGAAACATTTTTCTGATCAGTTTTTTTCAGGCAAAGTTGTTTTTGACATAATTAATTGAAAACTAAATTGACTTGTTTTGAATTTGTATTTTTTTATTACGTAGGTACTTTATGTAGATACGTACCATCTAAACATTGCATTTGTAAAAAAAAATCCTTTTCTCTAGTGATTGTTCGTCATATCATTTTAAAATTCAGCATTTATTTCCCTTAAAAATTTTTTAATAATATCCCTTTTTACAGATTTTTTTATAATTACTCCATACCTAGGTATATGTCGTAGAAAAAATATTTTATGTGCTTAAAGAGTGAATAAAAGCAATGTGAATGACCTATAAAATATTTTAATTTCAAGTCAGGTTTGGTCTTAAAATGGAAAAATTAACAAATTTTAGTATTCCGATAGTTATAAACTTTATTAACCCCTTTTAACGCACGCGACAGTTACCCTTTAATGACACGTAACTCGATAGTGTATTCGGCGGTTTTAATATTTCATGATTTTAGTCACTAGATTTAGCGTTATATGCCCTCTTAACCATGGCCATCCAGTTGAAGATCATCCTGAATATTTGTAATGTATTTTTGGGTCCATCCTGGACGAGTCTATATTTGTTCATAGCCGGTAAACCAATATTGTTCATACAGGGGTGTAATTGAAACCTATCCCCTGGATAATCCCGAAGCGTTATACGAATGAATTACATCCGCAAAGACGGTCGGTATCAAATTATACCGCATCTGACCATTGCATTTATTTGCATTTGATAATTAAATGGACCGACCAAGGCGAGCCGAGTGTTGACTTGATTACAAGCATTTTTATTGTGTATAACAAAACTAGGATTGGTTCGTGTTTTCTCTCCGTCATTGGACGTGCGAAAACATACAGTGTTGTTTTTTTGTGGTAAATATTGCGAACTATTGGATTACCTGTTTTCATTATCTTCTTCTTCGATGCCGCTACAGCCCAAATAGAGCCTTGGCCTCCGTTAACTTTCGCTTCCATCCCATCCTGTCCTCTGCTGCTACTTTACAGCTCATCTTCTTGCAGAAGTTGAGCCGCATCCTTTGTGACCTCATCCGCATGTTATATAAATATAACAGTGTAGAGTTCTAATTTCCCAACTTTAAAGTCTATATTTCACATCTATATATCAAAAGAGATCATTTAGAGAGTGCCTAATATATGGGATTAGTTTTGCCTTGATTTTTTGTTTAGGTATTGGTCGGACAATTTATTTACAATAATAATCACAATAATTTAAACAGCTGTAAGTCACCTACTTAGAATAGTGCTTCCACTCTTTTCTATTATCATTATATTCGGGCGACCCGTAAGAGCCGGGTTATCAAAAATACAACTGGCAAATTAACATCTCACATATTTCAGCAATGAGGTTCACCACCCATTCTGAATTTAGTGCCTTTTTAGGTGAGACGAGACTGGTGTTTTGGGATACACACTCGTGTCGTGCTTCTTTTATGAGGTAATTCACACCCGCAGACCTGTCGCTGGTTACTCCACGTTGTGGGGTTTATGCCGTGATGGAATGAGTGAATCAGTCTTTAAAAATATTTAAATTTAAATAATTACTTTGGGTTGTTCAGAAGATACAAAATTTCATAGTACACCCGACATATTATACTGAAAAACACCACGACGTACACGATACTTGTTACCTAATTAATAATTCTAAAAAATACGCTTTCGAATTGCAAAATCATTACATAAAGTAAGTAAAAGTTAAATTAATGAAGGACCCAAAGGACTATTCAAAAGGTGCTGAAACTATCAAATTGTGCATCTCAGATTTGTTTTTTTTTTGCTTTATAAACAATTACAATATAGAATATGTTGCTTCTCGAATATGTTCAACACATTTTAATATTCCTGTAAGTTTTAGTAAATATTCATTTTGAATTCATCTACTTACATAATTTTGTAACATTGTAGCTTAGTATATTTTGCTTATGTTGGTTTCCATTCTGAATTATCATTATTTTTAGCCTCGCTTCATTATTCTATTGACATTAAGGGCGAGTCGCGTTGTAAAATTGAAAACGTGTTTCAAATTTTATGATGTTCTTCTATTCTTTGGCGGGAAAAATACAAAAAAATAACGTACCAAATTAAAGAGGGAAATGTAACGAATAATCCGCCATTGTATGTTATGTTTACATTTTCATTTACAGTATTTTTATCGTTACAACTCCTAGTCCATTTGGTAATGAAACGATTTCATAATATTTGAGATTCGAGCGTACTCTTTCGAAGTTGAATTAATTGAATATACTCTGGACAAGGTTTTCTTTGATATTCTCGGAATGCTTTCAAGCTGAATTGTTTACAAAGTAGATATAAGAAATTTATAGTTGAAATGAGTAGTTTGGTAAAAAATGACACAATTTAAGAAATCAAGTAGGTTCTTACTTCAACTGATATGTATATAAACCCATAAATCCAAATTATTGAATATTTTAAGATATTTTGTATTATATACAACACATGTCGGGATGTATGTCAAGATAGGATAGTATGGAGGTCAGTCATTTATCCTACCCAGAATATGAAAACAGCATGATGGTTTGTATGTATGTTTGGATATTCTGTATCAAACTATTAAGTCTTCTTAGATATTGTGTATAAGCGACTGTCATACAAATTGTATGAAGCGATGTCTTCACTATATTCAATTTTTATAAAAATTGTTAAAAATAAAAATTGAGATGTACTACTAAAAAGCAAATTAAATTATCTAGTTGGAGTGTTTCCGCTTTTTTCGATATTATTAAAAACTTTGGAAATATAGGCAGTTAAACATATTAATTTATCGTAACAAAATGTTTATCTTAATAAAAAATGTTTGAAAAACTCTGGAACTTCTTAGAAAAAATAAATTTGAGATTTTTTTGTGTCTATATTTATACCAATTTCCAGCGTTCTAGCTTGTGTTAAAGGTGTATAAGATTTATATGATAGGGGCGTTTACTCTGAACGACATCCCTTTGCCTTACAATAATTCTGTTCCAAGAGTCAATTTCCGCCATGGAATATTCTCCAATAACATTTCGGCTTCAGTGAAATTATTGTTATCAAGGTCTATTTTATTATCGACTGTAAACATTATTATTGACAAAGCATTATATACACAAGCAAGCAGTTGTGATGTGTTTATGTAATTTAACTCCTTATTTCCTAAACCAAACGAGAATTTACCCAGCCAACATATCAATTATTATTATTATTATCATTCCTTCAAACCGTAAGGAAAGATATTTTCATTTGTGTTTATTGTATGAATTAATTATATATCCATTGCAGATATTATTCTACAGATGCTTGACATATTAAAAGAATCACTGTAAAATTACATAATAGAAAAATACTCGTGGTAGTGACAAATAGAGCAAAAATAAATATATTTTTTTAGCGATTTATTGGCAATTTTTTAACATCTCAATAGAGACGAAGTTGGAACGTTATGTTGGAGATCCGAGAAATATTATTTGGATTATTATCATCGTCATTTCTGGCCTCCTTTAGAAATCGTCTCCATCCCTCCACCACCAGTCTTCTCCAATTTATCAGGTCTATTTCTCTTATATCGCACAGCACGTTGTCCAGGCATCTCAACCTAGGTCTGCCTCTATTTCTTCTCCCTTCGGGACAGGTAACTAATTCCTTTTTAGAATTACGGTTATCATCATCATCATCGACAGAGAGAGAGAGACAGAGAGAGAAACAATGTATGCGTATGTGTCTGTGTGTGTGAGAGAGATAAAATTAGTTAACTTTTGATTTTATGGTATTTGGAACCAATTAGGTAGACATCACAATGTGATATTTACGAAAAAAGCTTTATTTTGATTTTGAATAATTTCATTTTGATGCATATTAAATGTAACAAACTTATATTTATGAAACAATAATATCAAATTTAAGATGTAAGATGAAGAAAGATATCATTAATAGAATGAAAGTGAACACACTGAGATGGTTTGGCCACATGGGTAGAATGAATGAGGAACGCCTGACGAAGAAAATATACAATGCGGATAGGATTGGATTGAGAGGCCGGGGCCGCCCAAGAAAGGGATGGCACGACCATGTGAATGATATTTTGAAAGACGGAAATGTTAGAAGCGTGAACAACAGACGAACATGTATAAGACGATGTATGAATGTTGTCGAGGCGATGAATGTATGTCAAGATAGAAGTAAGTGGCGTTCGGTTCTCTCTGCCTACCCCGTAAGGGACATGGCGTGATGGTATGTCTGTATGTATAATATCAAAACTCAACAACGCTTAATAATTCTCGCAATTAATAGTGAATAAAACTAAAAAATATATAAAATAATTCTAATTTTGCTGCATTTGATACTACCACGAATGTTTTCTATATAATTTTAATATTATTCAGTGTGTCTAATGATATGGCCAACCTCTGTACTTTGTTTGCTTCTAACATATACCCGGTTTGTTTTGTGTCTCGCGTGGTATAATTGTTTAATATATCCGCAAAGCTACCTATTGCGTATAATGGTTATTTAAATAAACAGGATCTCAAAGATAATTCAATACGACTCAGTGGAATTTGTAGGACATAATGATATTTGCATTAAGGGGGTGACTGCTGCTAACGTATTTATTTTTCAATTTGATATACCTACCATCAATATTTTGTATCAAATCGTTTTGGAAAAATAATAGTTTGGGAATTAATAAAGAAATATATACCTTAACTGTCTAAAGTCTTGTATAAAAATCATGGCATACCCCGATTTTCAACGTCTTTATTATATTTTTAATTAACTATAAGGCGTACAGCAATATATCTAAAAAGATAATAATGTCTGGAAAAATATGTCGTGACGTTGCATTAATTAGATGGGTCGATGGCAGAGCGGTTAGCGCGCTGGACTAGTAATTCAGTGGTCGCGAGTTCGAATCCTGCCTCGACCGATTTCGTTCACCTATAGCACAAGCATTTATGCTTATTTTAGGGAACATAAGAAGATGTGTATGTACTTGTTTAAAAAGGACATATTCATTTTTTTTTAAAATACATATTTTTCCAGATATTTTGTTCTTATTTTATTTAAAAAAATATGTATTGCTCTATACCTTATAGTTTTTTGAAATGTAAGATAAATGTCGAAAATCGGGGTATGCTTATTATTTTTCTACAAGAATATTATACAGAACATAATTAAAAAGTTAAGGTATATTTTCTCTATTGATATCCAAACTAAATTTTTTTTTCAAAATGATTCGTTTTGCAGTAATGATGCAATATCAAATTGAAAAAAAAAAATAGGTACGTTGGCAGCAGTCACCCCCTTAAAACGATGACGTCTCATTTTCAGGACTTCTGTGTGGTTCTGAGACAAGAATCTTGTACATAGTTTGCGGTTTTTATGAAAAGATTGTTTAAACTAAATGGAATGTTTTGAAGAACATTTCATGGTACGATTTCTCAACACTCATCGCATTATTCAAATTCAAACTCGATTCCAATCAGGCTACATGTAGGTACTTCTATATTTTGAAATAAAATTCACAAATATGAAACATGTCTAAAAGAGGAGATTAGAATTTGAATGAATATTCGAACTTTTCGTTTATGTTAGTCTTTTTTGTTTTTGATTCTTTTGTATTCTTTATGAGAACTATTTGTTTTCGTATATTTTATTTGGTGTTACCGGCTTTGAATAGTGCTTCTACTATTTTTCATTATCGTTTCGGGTGTCCCGTACACAGGCAAAATAGCATCGCACATAGTTCAGCAACAAGGATCAGCATCCATTCTGAGTGTTTCTTTTTTAGGTGAGACTTGTGTGTGGTATACACTTATGTGTCGTTTTACTTTTTATAAAACGCAAACCCGCAGAACGTCGTTGGTTACCTCACATTGTGGAATATGCCGTGATGGTGTGAATGAATTATAATAAATAAAATTTTTGATAATGTACTATAAAATATATCATTAATTCTGAATGTATTGATAATAAGTACACTCTGATTGTACCTACACTGAATTTTTATTGATTTTCTCATTTATTATCATAATAGGTAATTAATTCCCATTTGTAATCATAATTTTACTACGGGCAGTAAAAGATTTTCAGTGAGACATACCGAAATAAGAATAATTTGATCCTCTCCATAAAATATATTTAATTTAATAATTTATTTATTAATTGATTATTTATTTTAATTAATTGAGATATAGCGTGATATGCCGTGATGTTATGATTGAATATGAATTACTATTTTGTAACTGTTGTTTTTCGATTTGTATTTAAACAATTTTAAGCTATAAATGAACACATTACTTATAAGAAATAAGGCGTTTATCGTGTGTCAGCGCCTTGTGGGCTGCAACATGTATGTAAATCTGTCGATCAGCTCGTATCACCGTCGTTGATACGAGCTGATCGACAGATTTTTATTCATGTGTTGATCATTCAATAGATTAGAGTCGCGTTTAATCTTTATCTATTAGTTCCGACCCACAAAATCACAAATTAATTAAATTATTATTTTTATTGTCAATTCATTTGTTTCGAATAAACCAATGTTGATCATGTGAGTAGTTCTATGATTGAAATCCTTCATAACTATAAATTATGTATTATAAATTATTTAATTAACTGACATAGGCAATATCATACTTGGAGGTATATGTTTTAAATAAAATAGAATTCTTTTGAACACGCACCTTTGCAATATAATTCCTTCTTTATTAAATAAATAAATAAATATATACCCCCAAATTGGTGACTCCCGACATATATTCCCAACAATAGAATCTTTTACTTCATAGTACAAAAGTATTCGTTACATTATGTACTCCTTAGTTTCTAATTTGTTTTAATCAAATAAATATTAATCTTCCGCAATTTGACAATCATATCGACGAATGCCGCTGATACTGTGACGTCACTTAACGAATGAGAGTCTGTTGACATTTATCTAATGTCTCATATTAATCATCTAGTCATTGATTGATTGGTTCTCTTCCTGTTTCCATCCGATCGGAGCGAAAATTGGATACATTTTATGATTGGATGCTGCAGTTGAAATTTATGGATATCCCTACATTCCGCAGTACATTAATATAATTTTCGTTATTCTGTCGCTAAATGTGACAATGAATAAAATAATTATAATACTATTGTATTAAGCGCCGTTTCGTGATAAAAGATCTGTAAGAAGGCCCTGTGGAACAGAGGAGCCTTCAGTAAAAATACAAATTCTTTGATACCCTCGTTCTTCAGGAGGACAATTTATACCACTTTAATAAATACCTAAGCTTGTTTGCCATAAAACTGCGATCATAGTCATCCGCCTTTTTGTGCAGACGTCTTCCTGATGGCTCATTAGTCAACAATATGAAATAATTATTTTTAATATTCCTATTTGATGACCAATTTAAGTATTTCTTTTAATATTATATTATATGTATAAATAATCACAGGAACTATAATTTTAAATCATTTTAAAACTTAACATTTTTCCAATTATTTCCTTTTTGTTTTTTCAATGATAAGTTTTTATTTTTTTGTCTTTATTTCTTAGTAAATCATTTTTATTACTAACACGTATATTTTTTTTATTGAAAAATAATAAAAAACATAAGATACAACAAAAAGAAAACAATGATTCTGAGTCACACAAAGTCTAATTTCTAGACTTGTCGGCGTGTTCTGAAGACAATATCTATGTATACTTTAAAAATAACAAACAGCATTACAGTAAAAAGAGACATACAAATGTCACACAAAAATGATCTCCCAAACAAACACACACTCCTTCCTATGTTACAAAAGTTATCTATTTAAAATAATAAAAATAAAGAAAATGAGAAAAAAGTAAAATCGTTTGTGATCTTAATTAATTTCGCCAAACATCTTGTCGCGTTACCTATTTTGTATCGCTCCTTTTGTCGCGTGATCCATAGGTGGTAGGTGGAGGGGGAACAGTTATTATTATTGACTTTAAAATTTTAACTTATTTACTCAATATATGTATATGCCTACATATATAAATACATGTACACACATACATACACATAGCTACATGGAGGGACTGATTTATTTTTAGATGCCCCAGAATGAATGTCATCTAGGGGACTTAGATATACTCACATTGAGCGGCATCCAAGTTTATACCTTATGTTTTCCTGGTTGCACAGAACTTAGTCCAGGATGGTACAGAGCGCACAATATTACTATAGATAGACACTGTTGCCGGCTAGAGCAGCAGGTATTCCAATGTTGGTATTTGGAGTTCAGAGCAAGTTTTCTTAATTTCCCAGGGGGTTGATATGTGGGTGATATATAGACAACAACATTATGACATTAGGTTTAAGATAATGAAAGAATTCAGTTCAGCTGAAGTCCCAAAGACCGGGAGCCAGTATATTAAATCAGAAATTGGTACACTTATAGACACATTTGAAATTATCGAAGAGCCAGATCAAGAATACAAGTTTTCATTTACTTATAATTATTATAACATACAGAATTATGACATTTAGGTATTTGATATTATTTGATGGATTTCAAAGTCAGATTTTAGCAGTTAAGATTTTCGAAAAGTTCGAAATGATTTTACAATATTCAGTTTTACACAAAATCCTTATTAAAAACATATATATGACGAATGCAAGATAAGGCATACAATACGAAGTGTCTGACAAAAGTCGAAGCACTATTCTGTAATACAACAGTGTAACTATAATTTCTTTTTGAACAATAAAAAAAAGGCAAAAACTCTATTTTTCTTTCTCTTCTACCATTTAAGATTCGATGAAAGTGTAGTTAAGATTCAAACTTTATGGTAGTAACAATATAAATTCAGTTAATATTAAACCAAGATTCAATTAAGATTAATGAAAATGCAGTTAAGATTCATTGAAAATGAAGTTAAGATTCAAAAATTTTTCTTTTTTTTAATAAGTAAATTCGTGCACAAGGTCTCCCAGTAAAGAGTTAAATGTATTTTATTCAGATTAAGCTAAATTTGTATATAACAGACGAGTCACTTTACTTTAATGCAATTAAATATTATATATCAGGTGCATAATATATTTGTTTTATCAATTACAAGGAAGTTGCGATATAGAATGTAAATTTTATAAAATATATTTAAAATCGGAGGACCATCAGTTGCAACGGGTCTGCTTACTCAACATATAATTTACGACGTTACTTCAAATATTCGTTGTATGAATGCAACAAAATGACAATTAAATTACACCTTCATATGACAGTTATCTTAGGGAAGGTATATCAATTACACAGTCTCATGTAATACATTTCAAAACACAGGAAATATCTTACGAACTTGGCCAAGTCGGAACAATATCATATATTAGTTAAGAAACATATTTGCTATATTACAAGGTATATTAACACCCATGTGCAGTTTGACAGATAAAATTATTGTTTTCAAGGAAGTTATAATAAATTTGTGAATGTTTTTTGATGGAAAATGCATCAGTCAAAAGGATAAAAACAACTTACATAGATCGTGAGTTATGGTAGGTATTGTGTAGGTAACTTATACGCAAGATGACGGAAGGAGCCAGTGCACATCGACCTCGAAGAGTGCCAGATAGCTGGACATCTAGGGTTCATATCCGGGTGGGCAGATTCACGAAAGGATTTCAGGACATCGGTCATCATAGAAATGTAGACGTCAAAAGGAGGGCCCTGTAGTAGTCTTCCGTAGGTATGACAATTGAGGACAATAAGAGTTTTGGTTTTGTTTAATCGTCACAATCTGATCACACGAGAGTAAGAAAAAGTTCTCCGAGACATTTGATACACTTCAGCAATTAATTATTTTTTTTTAAGTTGAGTTGTTTACAGTTATGTTTGTTCGTTAATATTATCAATACGTCAAGTTAAAATTTTATTAATTTTATTCCGAGCCGAAGTAGAATTGTAGATGACATCCCGCCATCTTAAAAAAAAAGGACAATTTTGATGAACAAAGAAAACGTATAATTCCTTCGGAGCGTACACGCACAATATTTATATTTAGTAGGACAGTTACAGCTATCATCACTGTTCACACATAACACCATTAATTACTAGTTCATAAGAGGTTCCTTTTAATGACCACTTTCATGGCGGTAGACGCGATCTTTCTTGAAAAGATTATACGTAAGAATCCATCGTAACTTGGCGTTCAATGTTTACACAGAACAACACGACTGTAATTCCATATCATTATTATGAGCGTGGTATACAAAAGTGATTTTAACAATGCACTAAAGAGAAACTTCACAACTCCATTTTTTTTTGAATCTCGAAAAATTACGGCCCCATATCTAGTCTCACAGACATAGAGTCTGCTCGTCAAACGTCAAAATATGAGTGCGGGCCGGCTGTGATTTTGATTGTTATCTCCGGCCGGCAGGGTTTCGCGATAATAATGGCCGCGTTGGGAACAAAGGAATCCAACCAATGAGAGACGTTCCATGACGAGTCGAACCGGGAACTCGAATGTCTACGTTGAAAAAATGAATCTAAACCAATCAGAGAAGGCACGCTCAGAACAGAAATTTTGGCGGGCGTTATAACGTTTGCATATATTCAGGAATAAATCAAAAACGTAGGGAATGAATCAAAACGTAACGTATCCTTACGTTACAATCTTGAACGAGCTTCCGGTTGCGCAGAGCGCAAATTTGCTTCGTTGGTTCTTGTCCCTCTTCTCGGCTAAAAGTTCAAGATATTTGCCTAAAACTTTACTAAACTGTTATTTTTTGTCAACTCGTATTTTTTACCTCCATTTATAGGTATGGAGTAGTGAGAATATATGAATTTTTCATAATTCTTAACACAGTAATAAATGACCAAAAGATCTACTAAGTAAATTAGAAATGTTTCCTTTTGACTCATTTCCCCTCGCTATGTAGTCCATCAGCCATGCTGTTTTTTTTTTATTTTCTTTGTTTATAAGAAAATTGTGGCGTTCGTTTTTCTCTGCCTACCCAGTGATAGACATGGCGTGATGGTTTATATACATATGTGTATGTATCTTTACTAATTTCGCGTGTTTGAGCACGCCTTGCCGAAATTGCTTGGTGAAACACACGAATATTATCGTATCTAGATTCTGACATTTAGATTTTCTCGCGTTGCGTACATAGACGAGATATAACTCCTACATATATATTTTCCTGTTAATAACATAACCCATTATCAACACGGGATACTGGACTTTAATTTTTATTCGACAATTGGTAGTTAATTGACAATATTGTCAATTAACGGCATCCTGGGTTCAATTCATAGTAAAGGAGACACACATGCGTGAGGTCGACGGTTCGAATCCGGGCGGGGACCGCACCTCTGGATTTTCAAAAAATCTATGTGCGGATTTATATCACTAGTTATGTGTAGCCATGATCTAATTTGTCTGGTTCCCCTTTCTAAGAGTTACGAAGGTCAGATGGCAGTCGCTTCAATGTAATAACCAGACTCGCCAATTCCAGGATCATGGTCAAAGCGTACCCCGATAGAAACGGGACAAAAGCGCTAAGGGGAAAGAAGGTATATTCTCTAGATGCGTAATACAGATGTCAGTACATTTTCACACCGCCATATATTAAAATATTGCACAACTTAAAATGTATTACGACCTCTGATCATTCCATACTCTGTGATTACGACGCTTTTTACATTTAAAAAAATTTTGAGGTGTGCTGGGAAGTCAAAATTTGTGGTTATATATTTTGGGATGAGAAATCGAAAAAAAAATTCGTTGCAAAAATATTTTTTTATATATCGATAACAGCGCCATCTATCGAGTCCAAAACTATTCTATCTTTTAATCTGGAACCAACAATACAAATTTAGAACAATTCTTTGAAAAAGGTTTGGTAGTTTCGGATATTATTATTTACGAACATGGTGACACGAGTTTTTTATGTATTAAGATAGTTTATTTATTATTCAAACAATTCGACTGATTTATTAATATTTATTCCATAATTCCAACTACAGTTTACCACACATTTAGTTTAATTCAGTTTTTAACAGAAAACCTTGTGCGTGTGAACTCAAGTATAATTATAAGAATAATAAAAGTAAACGTTTTTTTACAGTTTTTGGATGGGATATAAATCAATTATAATATCAAAGTTGTAAACCAAAGTTTGTATCACGCATCTCTTGTCCTGAATGAATTTTTCAAATCTATTAGTGTCTGTCATATTAACAAACAACCATAGAAAATATGAAAACTCTAAGGGAAACACTAATTAGTTTTAGTTTCACTATTTAATTTTAACACTGGCACTGACCGGTATCGATCTGAAGATCATCGTCAGAGTGCACTCTAACGATGATCTTCAGATCGATACCGGTCAGTGCCAGTGTTAAAATTAAATAGTGAAACTAAAACTAATTAGTGTTTTCATTTATACCTAGTATAATGGAGTTTCACCACGAATTATCCGTCGACAAAATTAACAAGTGAAAACTCTAATATTTTTGTTGATTTTGACCATGTTTTTGATACGTTTCTATCCACCACGTGATATTCGTATTATTTTACCAATAGGAATTATTTGTATATGCCACAATCATTTTGGTGGATCCAATTTTCTGTTTTTTGAAGTATTTTAAATGTCTATTTATTTTGTTCAAATGAAATCTATGTTATTTTTAATCACTTTTTTTAATTCATATTATGTTTTACGAACTGAACTTGATTTCATATTTTTTCAATTTATTTTTGGTTATATTTCATTTATTTAATTTTTAGGTGGAAAAACAAAAAGCATTTTGATAATTACAAAAGATAATGATAAATGTTTAGCAATTGCTTAAATGGTTCCTCATCATACATCATGCGTAATATAAAAATGAAATAACTTATTCATTATGTAAACAGTGGAGTGAGTTTGAAATTTAAAATATAAAGATAATATAAGAAATTAAAATTAAAGATATTAAATACTAAAGTTTACAAAGGCAAACCAGGATAAGTTATTCAAAGTTTTTTTATACGTATAGATGATGCAGGGACATGTAGGAATTGAGGTGGGAATGCGATTAGGAGTTAGGTAATCCATGTCTCATATAACTGCGTCATTGTCGATATACTCCTGCGATTGATACATCAGCGTCAAACCTTGTGTTATAATGCTTAGAAATGCGCGGAGAGCATGAATTAATTTTGTTGATACTGTCATACAAAAAAAAAGTTATACCCAACAACAGGTTTATAACCTATCAATATAATTATACCTAATGTAATCTCATATTTTAAACTGTTGGTTCTATAAAATCAATAAAATAAAACTTGTTATGTAGCTATTTCTTAAATATGGCTAAATTTATTCGGAACGTCAACTTATTTTTGAATGTATCAAAACAAATACGGTTAGATTCGACCAAAAATATTTAATGTTTGTCATATTTAAACAAATATCTACGTTAAATTACATATGTACTCGTTGAAAATTTGAATTATTGCAATGTTTACACCGGGTCAATAAATTGTTTGTAATGAAAAGGGCAGAGTAGGTAATTGTTAATGTTGAAAGTTAACTGCTTTCTTTGGCCTCTCTTTCCCCTTTTAAAATTTTCATTTTGTAAATCTTAATAAGAGGGACGGTTAAATGTAGCCAAATCGCCAACGATCCACATCTCTGAACAATTTCAAGAGATGGGAATAATTCGGGTAGGTCCTCTAATTCATGAGAATATTAAGTGGAATTTTTATTGCACTTATCTTTTATCCAGACATCTCAAATTCGCGACCCGTCTGTCGATTCTTTTGAATCTTTTGTACAAATGCAAATCAGAACCTTGAGAAGTTGAAGTGGAAAAAATATAAAATTAATGAAGTTTTTTGCGATCTCTCGAGTAATATTAATGACTTTATGCTTTATTCTGATGACTTAAATTATCATTCATTTTTCTTGACGTTTTCTTGACTTAAATTATCATTCATTTTCTTCTTCATTTTTCTTGACGTTTTATTCTTGACTGAAGATTGTATGAACGGAATGGGAGACCTGATAAAGATATTAAAAGATTTATAGCAGGTAATGGAATAAACGTAGCACTCAGACCACTAATATCAAATCCAAGCATCACATAGGAAGCCAAAATTACCGTACATAATTATGGAGCCTACTTTAACATATGCCAGTGAAACATGGACGTGGCAAAAGACGCATGAAAGTAAATTAAATACTGTAAAAATGAGATCACTAAGAGGAGTATGTAATGATCATAAGGAAATAGCGTATCTATCATGAATGTCGGCCTTCGTGGCTGAGTTTGTTAGGTATTTGACTGTTGATCCAAAGCTCCCGGGTTCGATTCTCAATGGAGATACAGTTTTTAATTGTGTTTTCAGTCTGGATCTTTGAGACGATTAATATCGCAAGTCTCCAGAATGTGGTTACTTTTTATTGGGTGCGTGTTAAATTAATATTTGATAAAGTACTCGTAAGTTGCCTAAAAAGTGATAAAAAATACAAAGATATAGACAGAAAAAAATATTTATCAGTTTTTTTAGCTATCTTTGGAAGAAATTAGTTAATTATAAGAATGATTTATAAGAAACTCCTTGATAACCACATGCAGAAAGCCTAGTATTTTAAACACTATTTATTTGCTATATCATTTAAAAAAGATTAATAAATTATTTGTTTTTAATCATTGCAATATAATTTTAATCCTATACATATATACATGCATAAATACCATCACGCCAAGTCCCTGATGGGGTTGGTAGTTAGATTCCAACGCCACATGTTTCTCTCCTTACTAATTAACATTCTTACATCGTCTCATACATGTTCCCTCTTTCAGAATGTCGTTCACTCACATGCTCGAGCCATCCTATGATAATTATAATCGTGTCCAAGAAATATCGAATTAAATATTATATATAATTGAAGAAATATGTTATAATTATATATAAGTATACTACAATTTTAGTGATTATTATTTTTTTAATTTTGGTGTGTTTAATTTATGACATACATTCCTTGTGTGTAGAAGATTTCCATTTAGAATAGGAATCTCTTTCCTTGAAAAAAAATATATGTCATTCTCAAAAGGATTTCTTTCTGTTGAAAGTATTGGGAATTTATGATGATAAAAATTCCCTCGTGTTCTGTGTTCTTTTCCACCGCATACTTTTAAACTTTCTTGTTTTTGATTTATATCCTTTTGTTGGGCAATGGTACAGTAAATGATATGCAATTTCCATTCGGTCTTATTTCCCTCCACATATTTTATCAATGTGACTGGAATCACGTCTTGATTTATTTATAAAGGAATTTGAATATGGAATTCGTGGAGACACTACGTTGTTCTGAATAGCTCAAAAAAAATTTAATTATCTCTACAAGTAGATAGTTCTCTGAGGGAATCTATATTTACATATAAATAATAACATAATCTAATTCTGTGATTCAGTAATATCATATGGAATGTCGTCATATAAATTGGCATATAAAAATACACTAAGTAAGATTGGAAAGATACAAGGAAGACTCCTAAAAATTATAATTACTAAAAAAACTGCTAAAAAGTTAGAAAGGAGAAATAAATGCCTTTTCTACCGTTCTAAAGTATTGTCTCTTCAGAGGAGAGTGGTGTATAGCATTCTGGTTGAGCATTTTTTGACAAATTTTACTAACAAATTTTACAATGACTTACGTTAGGACGTAGTACCGACGATGTGTTGCTGCCCAAGGTCTGGAACCCCATGCCTGCCAGTTTGAAGCAGTGCGGATCCATCGACGAGAAAACCAAAGAATAAATTTTACGCAAAATCATCGAACCCAGTGCCCCGTTCCACCATTGTACTTTTCAACTTTTCACTTTTCGCTTTGCGATTTGAGAATTTCGCAAAGTGCAAAGCGTTCGCGTTCCACGAAAACAAATTGGTCACTCTGCGGCGCGCGGCGCCGCCAAACATTTGCAAACTCTTTTCAATTGACGCTAGCGACACCTAGTAATAACTTATTAGTACCGAGTGTTTCGCGCGTAGCGTAAACGATCATTTGACACCGTTCGTTCTTGTATGTTCTGTGATTTCGTTGTATTAAGAAAAAAATAGCCGTGTTGGAGATAATTAAATAAAAGAACGGAGTTCTTTTTGTAGCATTTAGTGACACTATCAATAATACAGTGAGGCAACAGGTGCTTCACTCAATTATTTGCTGTTGAGGAGACAATCCTTTGCTTCTCTTAGTGCTGTTCTGTACCTTAAAATTATGTAGATGAGTAGTAAAATAATCATATAAACTTAAAAAACGGACAAAATAATCAGATAAACATAGTTTAAATTACCTAAAAAAAATAATATATCCTGTACTTACTCAAGATATATTCACACTGAGTGCTATTTATTCGAAAATTTTCGAGGAACTGCGTGGGTAAAATATTTTCGAAATTTATCCTTTCTCTATAATTTCTTACAACCCCGTCTTCCTCATCTCTTTCTAACAATAATCTCTGCAACATTTTATAATAAATTTACTTAAAAATTGTAAACAAACAACTTCTACTTTCACAACTCGACGAATGGCAAATTTGAAATGTCAAAATATTCTTTTCAATTCATTCGCAAATTTTGCAAAGTTTTTTTATGAAAAGTAGCGATTGTGGAACAGAACGGTTTATTTGCTTTGCAATTGGCGTCTCCTTTTCGCTTTGCACATTGCAACTTTTACTTTGCGATAAAACGTAATGGTGGAACGAAAACAAGCCGACGAATTGCAAAGTGCAAAGCGCAAAGTTGAAAAGTACGATGGTGGAACGGGGCACAGGAAGCCCGCACAGAAACCAAACGGCTTACCAACTGTGCTACGGCGGGCGGTCTGCTATATTTGTTTCTGGTCGGCCATTACTATATTTGTTTCCTTTTTATGCTTATAAATATCAATTTAAATTACCAGGTCGGTATAAAAACAAGAATCTTAAGAAGGTTAAATATTTTACTACTTCATCATTAAAAAAAAACATTTGTATATCTTCCTTACAAAAACAATTTAAATTTTGTTTTAAAACCAAAGCTCCTATTTTATTTTTATTATGTTTAGCTTCTCGGGCAACAAACAGGTACTATGTTAAATATTAATGTAACACGCACCCAATAACAAGCATATTCTGGAGACTTATGACAATTAAAAACCGTGTCTCCACCGGGAATCGAACCCGGAATCTTTAGTTCAGCGGTCAGATATCTAACCAACTGAGCCTTTATGACATTTAATGTGAAAAAGATCTCACATGATATATTAGTAGTTTTACATGAAAAAGATTTGCGTCCCCTGATAATGAGCTGTGCCACAGGATCTAGGATCTGCTCTCCTCATGTCCAAGGATCTGTGAAACTTTTCCCACGATTGAGATGGATCTCAATTATAATCTTTATAGCTTGTTCGTTCTTAAACGTTCAAAGGGAAGTAATTATATTTCAAGAAATTTGTTTTTACGATAAAGGACAGGGATATTTCTCCTCCATCGAATCATATATTATTGTTATTTAATTTTTTCATCTTTTTGTCACAATGTAAATTTTGTAACCAAATTATATTTAGTTAAAATTCCATTTTTGACATTTTTTTTAGTTTTTTTTTTATTTCAGAATATAAAAATACATTTGAAAATTAAATACAAAAACAATTCAAAAATATTGCCCCATTAGAAGTGCGGACATTTGTGTATGGGGCAAGAGTAACATTTAAGTAGTGTAATATAACAGTAAGAAAAAAAAGCATTTTTTTTAATATCTCAATAGAAACGAAGTTAGAATATTAAGGGAGAACCCGGAAATCAAGGCACATACGGGGGCTTACGACCTGTCATCGGCTGGTATACATGATTACTTTATGCTCTTGCGCAACGTTCGCTAATTATGCCTTTTTAAAAGCTCCCTATCAATCCAATTATTGAAAGTTCAATATATTTTATTCATAGATATTGTAGTTAATGAAAATAAGCTATTTTTAACATTGCCATTTTCATAATGACGAAGAAACTTTATTGTAACGCACTCTATTGAGAAATTGGTTCGTAAACAATAAAAGCCACAGTTCTTATATATGAGTTAATGCTTTCGCATAGATGTCGCCCCTGAACTGCGCCAGAAATATTATTTTGTCTTGTAACCTACTTGTACCAATGTGTATGTAAATCGAATATTTTTATACTATATGCAGCTATAAAAATATTCCGTTTAAATTTTATTTGATATAATTTATTTATTAATTACTTCTCGGGAAACTAACAGGTACTATGTCAAGTATTAATTTGACACGTACACAATAACGGGTTGCCACATTCTGGAGACTAACGATGTTAATCGTCTCACAGATCCAGTCTGAAAACACAACTAAAATCTTTGTCTCCATCGGTAATCGAACCCAGGACCTTTGGATCAGCAGTGTGATACCTAACCAACTGAGGCATATACATAGGCCGACAAAAATAATATAAATATTTTGTACAAATTTAGCATAATCGGAAGAAGCTAATTTCAACAGGTTCGATTTCTCGTCGATCAGAGGCGAAAAACATTGTTTATATCAAAATTAAGAATAAATTAATTTTGATAAATAAAACAATGAATGCTCGTGTTGAAGAGTGTCATTGAGTGACTAACGCTATTGTGTATATTATTGTTTTATTTACTCTCTTAAACATATTATTCCTTAATTTTCTATGAAGTTTCTCAAAAAACGATTATTGTAAAATCGTGAATAAGGTAATAAAACGTTCTGACAATGTTTAATTATAATTTGAAACTTTTCATCTGCTACGAGTGTAACGAATTGATCCTTTTACCCCGAGGGTCCTACCCCATCAGAAAGTTCTGATTCCGTTTACATAATATTCCTTCATCTAATTTGGATAATGATGGAGTTGTACCATGTGATGTTATGTCTTACATACTCTCTAATTCCTTACTTTACTAACTACAAACTATCATGTACATTTTTGATGCGTGCCTAACCAAAGTATTAACATTTATTTTAGAAATTTAAACCCTTCATCTTTTCCGTTGTCTTTCAGGCAGATGGCGACAAAGGAGAAGTTTAAAAGAGTTGAACTATCACTGTTGTGGATTCTGGATATATGAACTCTCCAATAGATTCTTCTGGATCTAATCCACCTGGCGATTTCCTCTCTATTTACATAACAGGGTCTCTCCTTACTTAACTCGTTTTCGGACAGATTTTCCTGTAATGGATGAACAGACTCTTATCTCAGATATTCTGATAAATTATTTGAACTGGTTCCACGTCTCTACATCGTATGTCTTAATACAATCTTAATCATAATTTGCATTTTTTTCGGAAACGGGCCCCTCTTCATTTTTTTTATCAAAATAAACTCGAATTAATCAATTCAGTTTTATTTTTAAGGATTCTGTTTCAAATATAATCCATCGAATTAAGTAGTTAATAATTTCAAGGTCAAGTGACTTCGAACAAAGAGCAAAGTATTTATTTAACCGCTTTCCAAGGAAAGAGAATTAACTTGTTTGCAAAATTAATTGTACCTTCACCTGCCCAGATAACATCTAATCCATGCAAAAATAACGTTCATGTAACATAGAACCTATTGGGTTGAAGTTTTTGTTTTGCGTAAAGTAGACTTGAGCTTATCGTGTAGTTTTAGGTAAATATACAGTTGTTATACTCTATCATAATTTGTAATCTACTTTAAATTTCATTGGAACTATTTTTAATTTTTTTATGGCAATCCTCGTCGCCAATTGTGATAAGATTTACATTATATGCTAGAGAACTAAAGAGGAGAATTATATTTCAATTTGGTTGAATACAATATAATTATCCAACTGTTGATGTGTTCAAGAGAATTTATTTCTCTAAACATATCGAAAAAGTTTCCTGACATGCATGTTTTGTATAGGAAAACAATATTTCTTTAAATATTCAGTAATTCGGATTTAGTTTTGTACGTATTTTTCGACTATACCTACCTACATAAAAAATTATGTACCAATATATACCAAAATAATCAAGGATTTTCAAGGTCTAAAATAAAACTGACTAATTTAAATAAAAATCACCCCTCACTACAAAATTTACAATGTTGCCAAATATGTGGGCTAGTCTAAGTTTGGAGAAGTGGGGATATAGTTGGTAGACTACCTGGATGTTTGCAATGTTGTCTTTTATTTTATTTTTATTAATTTCTAACATTTCGAACGTTCGGTCATTATAATCGAACTTTTGTGGAAAAATACTTTAGTATATATTTGTTCATTAATTTTAAAATGGATTTCCACTCTGATAACACATAAACTTTAGAATCATGCTACCTGCATACTATCGCTATTGACAGTTAGATCTCACGTGTTACATGCAACTAGTTTCTATAAAACAGTTTCGTTAACAATAATTAATCACAATATTAACTCCTTTTTCGAATACACAGATAAAACATAAGTATTTGCGCACACACTAATTAATCCGGCGCAATAGAGTCTATCTATATGTGTAACGAAGTCTTCCAACAGTAGTTCGGCTTTGGGTTACGTCAAACATTTTCGAGACTCTCCGAAGCCTGATTCAAAGGATAACGAAAGTCACAAATGTATTTTAATCAAATATATTTTTTCACTATTCCCTTTCAAAATATCTCATCAATGTCAGAGAGTGGACTTTTGACTCGCTGCTTTTGTTTGATAATTTGGCAGAACCCCTGACTTATTAAAGTAGGTGCTCACTATAGGGGTCCAGAATACAATTTTCTACTCCATTTATCAACGATTCTTTGACTATTTTCTTCGGCCGCCTACATTCTCTATGAAATTTCCGTCGTTACTTTGATTACATTATTAATTTATCGAAAATTCACATTCCATTATAATTTGTCGAACTCTCGTTGATATTTTCCACGGTTCTTTGAACTGCTTTTGGTTATTTTCATCTGGTATTTATTACGTAATTATATTCAAGAAATCTTCCAAACTTGAACGCTGTGCCTTTCTAAATTTCTACAGCAATTAATGAATGTTCGTTATTCGAGCTATAAAATCGAAAACGGTTTTTTTTTGTAAAATAGTGAAGTATTTTATTTGATTATTTTTATATGTTTCTCTCGACGAAATTAATGTACCTACCTTTCTCAGCCGGGATACTACATGATGGAATGTATGAAGAAGGATTACGATATCTTATGTCAAAACTTTTATCAAATGTGGAAAAAAAATATTAATTTTAATGGGAAAGTTCCTTAGTTTGAAATCTTTCAAACCGCAGTTCAATTAGATTTTTTTTTCATTTAAATTTGTCGACCTTCGTGGCTCAGTTGGTTATAGGTATATCTCACTGTTGTCCCGGCTTCGATTCCCGGTGAAGACACAGTTTTTAATTGTGTTTTTAGTGTGTGATGCGATAGATATTACACGTTGCCACTCTCCAGAATGTGGCAACGTGTTATTGGGTGCGTGTTGAATTAATATTTAACATAGTACCTGTTAGTTGCCAGATACAGCATAAATAAATCTAGGTAGGTCTGTTAATTATCTAAAATTTGGAAGTTTTATTTATAGCACAGGTGTAGTAATTAATATTTATATAGTAGTTAACTAATGACGTCAAAGAAACAAGAATGTAGGTGTCGTTGTGCAGAAAAATCGTTGTACCTACTACTCTCTACGCAGCTTCACTGTCATATATATCATTAATGATCTGCTTCCATGTAGCGCAGTATTTAGCAGATCGAAGAACTTCGGATACTTAATAATATCCTGTAGCGTACGTAATAATGCATATATTTTATTTTTTTTTTATTTTATTGGTCGATAGAGGGTTAAACAGTCTACACAATTTATAAAACAGACAATGTACATTGCTTTATTAGTGGACCGGTGACAACTCCATGGTTTATTCAATAGGATTATTAATATTGATTCAAAATATTACAAATAATATACAATTGATTTACCAGTACATACAAAAAAATACCAAAATAAGATGGCTGATTAAATCAAAGTACTAGGAAAGATAGGAGGAGACAGCTGACCTAAACGCACTAAGAGAGCTTGTAGATATGTCGAGTGTATTAAAGAAAGCATTGTACACCGTGCAAGCACGGTACACAAAAGCATTCTGAGTGTAGTTGTTATTACAATTAGGAATATAAAAAGTGCTAGGATATCTGGTTGTTCTGCTCGGACAGTGAAAGCAAATTTTTTTCAACAAGTCTGGGGAATCCACAAAATATAAGTGCACCATTATACATTATTGCGGAACATGTAGTATGTAAATAAATAAATTCGCTATTATTTGTGTATCAACCTTGACAAGTTTACTTCTTTATTTTATAGCAGTTTATTTATTTTTGGGATGGCTTCATTCTGAATAACCAACTTTGTCCCGACCCTGACTCTTTCACTCACACTTACACATTTTCCCTCCCTCTGGATGGTTTGAGGTTTTTATTTACACAACAAATTTTGTGTATAATTTAAACCGTTTTATCGAAAATTATTTGTTTACCTTTTACCTGTTACAAAGTCCTAAAAATCAGGGCTGGCCTGAAAACCGTTTTATCGTATTTACCGCTATGGCATAGTGTCTACACCATATGTAGATGTTTGAGATTATGGTCCTTGTTAATGTCTATGACCATGGGCATACAGGATAAATATAATAATGCACACCTATTATCTTTTAATGTATGAAACACTAAGATCTATTGTATATCACCAAATCTGTGAGATACAATATTTTTTGGTAAAAAAAAAAAATATAATTTTTTTAAACAACAATATTTATTATAATATTTTAATAATATTTTTTTTATTTAAAAAAAAAATTAATGTGTCCTTGTTAAACAAGTACATATATACCTTCCTACGTTCCCTAAACTAAGCATACATGCTTCTGCTATCATCGGCATCAGCAATGGCGCTACAGCCCGGTGTGGGCCTTGGCCTCAAGAAACTGCCTCCATCCCGTCCTGTCGACAGCAAGTCTCCTTCAATTTGATGTTGTCCAGCCATCTCATCCTAGGTCTCCCTCTGCTTCTTCTTCTTCCTTCAGGACAGGTGTCCAATACTTTCTTTGGGACCCGGCTATCCTCCATTCTACAAACGTGTCCGAGCCATCTTACACGTTGTATTTTACAATGAAAAAATAAAAAAAAAATGTTATTCAACTCTCAATTTTATTTCTCTTAATACAACGACATTCAAGCTAAGATTCGCGAGATAATAGTAATTCAAAAGTATAAAAATCAAAAAAACTCACCCTTTGTTTTCATATTATTATTCGTCTTAAGTTAAAAATTTCTTTATAGGCCTTATAGTTTTTTTATTTATTTACAGTAAACAAATAAATGTGGGTTTATAAAAACAAATTTTACCAGAAAAATATTTAATAAATCAAATAAAAAAGACTCAAATGTAAAATGATCTGTGTTTTATTTCAGAGAAGTAAATTTTGAGGTTGCTGGGGGAAAGATTTTTTAAAGTAACTATTTCGCATACCATAGACCCTTTAATTTATTGTGTATCCATGTCCGATTCCCAGTGGCGGAGAAAATTTATTTATTTTTTCTTAAGCGTCGTTTAGCTGAGGAGTCTCAACCAATAAACATGTTTTTTTTAAAACTTGTTATAAATTAGTGTTTATATGTTACTTTTTTATAAGTTAGTACTCACACTCTTTAACAGACTGATATCTGTCAGTGCCTATACATTAAATAACAAGGAAAACCTAAAACAAGTGTTTTTTTACTTATATTTTATAATGGAGTTTCACCAACTATTTTTCGTTGATAAACTTAATTGATTAAGCTGACATAGTACCTGTTAGTTGCCCAAGAAACAATATTAAATAAATAAATATTGCAACGTAAGCTTCTGAGTACCTACATATATTTATATTTTAAGGAATGTTTTATAATTTTTATTTTATTTTTATTTATTTATTCATACATACATAATTGACAAATAATATTCTTAACTGCAATGCCCCACTAGATAAAAAACCTGTGCCGGGGCTAAAGCATTTTGAAATAATGATACTTTTAACAGTGAATGCCAACAAAACTATGTCTTTTTGTATGTCTTTTTTTAATAAAAAATTTGATGAAATTGAAAGAAAAGTTAATATTTTTGACAATAAGATTAAAACCATCGAAACCTTGGAACTAGAAGTCATTAATATCAAAAAACAGCTCAATGAAAAAGAACAATGGGACAGACTTAACAATATTGAAATTGTTGGATTACCAGAAAATAGATCTGAAGTCGTAGAAGACATTGTTACTAACATAGGGCATAAATTGAACGTGCAAATATCTAAACAAGACATCGATTACTGCTCTAGAATATCGTCACGAACAAAACCTATGGATAAACCAAAAAATATCATAGTGAAATTTCGCAATCGTCACACCAAAGATGTATTACTATCAGCCATGCGTAAAAACAAAGGTTTACGGACGAGCGATATCGGAATCCAAGGAGAACCAAAATCTATATATCTTAATGAACATCTTACCGTGAATAACAAATACCTTTTTTACAAAACCAAAATTATATGCAAAGAGAAGGAATACCAATTCTGCTGGATAAAAAATTGTCGAATCTATATACGCAGGAACGAGGTGTCACCGGTTACGATAATCAGTCAAGAAGAAGACCTACTCAAAATAAAATGAAAATTCTGCAATCGAACAACGTTACACTATCACCAAATCCAATAGATATTTTAAAACACACCATCCCTTATACTTTCCTATCCTCTCCTCTACACTATCCCGTATATTGCCATTTACTGCGCTTCGTCGTACCCTTAACTATTAACAATCAATTTAAAACAAAGAAATTTACAATATTTTACAAAGTTACTATCGTCTATGTTCTTCAATGGGGTTAAATATTTATCTACAAAACGTACGTGGACTTAGAAGCAAAACAGAAACATTCTTAATCAACTGTCTAAGTAACGACTTCGATATCATCTGCCTCACAGAAACATGGCTCTTGGAGAGCATCAATAGCTCGGAACTCTTTGACTCAAGATACGTTGTATTCCGTAGAGATCGTGAGTATGAAATAGTTAATCAAAAACTAGGAGGCGGAGTTCTTATTGCAGTTAGGAATGAACTCAATCCGAAACAACAATTAACATGGATATCTCACGCTGAAGACATATGGGTATCATTAAATGTAAATCCATCTCTTAAGGTCAACATTTGTTGCAGTTATCACCCACAGGGTGTAAATTACTTTGACAATATGCAATATCACTTAGACAATGCTAGTAACCTAATAAATAACTTCCCTGATGACATTTTCATACTAACTGGAGATTACAACTTACCTCAGTTAAATTGGTCTCTTGATATCAATTCTGTCCCCATCCTACAAATAAATTCTACTACACCAGCTAGCACGCTACTTCTTGATTTCCTTTCACTCACTGAAACTTATCAAATTAACACGCACCATAATTCAATGGGTAGAATTTTGGATTTGGTAATATCTAACTCACAGAATGTTTCCGTCATTGAATGTGACTCTCCTCTTGTACCAGAAGATTCGCATCACAAATCCCTAATTATAAATATTAATATGGCAACTATCAAGTACATGAACCCAAATTCACGTGAAATATTTTTATTCCACAAAGCTGACTATATAAACATCAAGCATAGACTTTCTGATATAGATTGGACTACTCACTTCAATAACCTAAATTTAGAAGATTCATTATCTCTCTTATATGATAAGCTCAATGCATTAATCGTAGAATTTGTTCCTAAAAAATATGCTTCAGCCAGCAAAAATTATCCTGCTTGGTATAGCAGACCCTTAATCAAAATAATAAAAGAGAAAACCAAATATCATACGAAATGGAAAAAATTTTCTAACCCCAGAGATTACGATAGTTTTGCCCTATTGCGATCACGTCAAAAAAACCTCACAAGATCCTGTTTCAATTTGTACGTCGCTAAAATAGAAAACTCACTCAAATCCAATCCAAAGAATATTTGGTCATATGTTAAATCAAAACGTCCATTAAATAACTTACCTCTCACCATGCATTATAATCAATCTACTGCAAATGATGGTCCAACTATTTGTAGTAAATTCAATGAATATTTTGCTTCTGTATTTGTTGACAGTTCTGAACAACCACCTGCAATGGATATCCCAGATTCTAACTCACAAGTATTCTTACACAAAGTCACTATCAATCCTATTCTGGTATATAACTATCTCACAAAAATTGATACTAGCAAAGGAGCTGGTTACGATAACATTCCAGCCCATTTAATAAAACAATGTGCCAATGAATTATGTCATCCATTATACTTAATTTTCCAAAGATCCCTTAATGAGGGTCATTTCCCAAGTATGTGGAAAAAAGCCCTTATAACACCAATACACAAAACTGGAGACAATTCAAACATCGAAAATTATAGACCAATCTCGAAATTGTGTATTTTCAGTAAATTATTTGAAAAAATCATTATAGATCAAATTAATCCTGAAATAAGAACATCTTTAACTATTAAACAACATGGATTCCTTAGTAAAAGATCAGTGGAAACCAATTTATTAGAATTTACCGACCATTCATTTTCTGCCTTACTCGAAAATAACCAGTTAGATACAATATACCTAGATTTTGCCAAAGCGTTCGACAAAATTAACCACAATATTCTGTGTTTTAAATTATGGAACTTTGGCATACGTGGCGATCTGTACAGATGGATAAAGTCCTATATAACAAATAGATCACAAGCAGTAGCCGCCAAAGGTTTCCAATCGTGTTTTGTTCCAATTCCCTCCGGAGTACCGCAGGGTTCTCACCTGGGTCCCTTGCTTTTCCTGATCTACATTAACGACATAACACAATGCATAGCTACCTCTGAAATAATTCTTTTTGCCGACGACAGTAAATTATATAAACAAATCTCATCTACACATGACTGCTCACTGCTACAACAGGATTTAAATAACCTTTTTCGCTACTGTGAAAAAAATCAATTATATATAAATATAAATAAATGTTTCTCAATGAGTTTCAGTAGAAGCAGAAATGTAATTAAATTTCACTACACTATTAATAATAATATATTGTCGCAAAAACTCGAAGCGAGAGACCTAGGCGTTATCCTTGATAACAAACTATCATTTATTCCTCATATTGATTCTGTCGTAAATAAAAGCTACAGAAACTTGGGTTTCATACAAAGAATAACCAAATCCTTCAAAGAAACAACCTCGCTAGTTCTCCTATTTAATGCCTTCGTTAGAAGTCATTTGGAGTTTGCATCAACCGTATGGAGCCCTAGTTACAATATTCACATCGATAGAATTGAGAGGATTCAGAGAAGGTTTGTTAAAACGCTTAATTTTAGAAAAAAAATTTACCGCCATGATTATGACCAATCTTTAAAATTACATGGGTTTATATCACTTGAAAAAAGAAGAAAGATATCCGATGTCTATCTGCTTTATAAAATACTTAATAACCTTGTAGACAGCTCTTACCTACTCCAAAAAATTTCTTTCAACTGCCCCATGAAAACAACACGCCAAAATCACCTTTTCTATACACCATACTGCAGAACAAATTACGCACAGAATAATTATGTCAACAGATGCTTAAATTATTACAATAGTCTTGACCCCCAACCTGATATATTTAACTCCACACAGACATCGATGAAACGCCAATTACGCGCAGTTATTGGTAATATTACTGGTTAAAAATCAAACCTACTTTCCTTAAACATTCATCCCTTCCTTATCAACGCTTTCCTATATCCATTATCCTTCCCTTTCCCCCACATACACTCACCATCTTACAATGACTACCCAACATTAATAATGTATAATAATTTAAATATGTGAAACTTTATAATTGGCTATTTATTTTGTATTCTCATTTGAAATTAAGTATTATAAATGTATAGCTGTTAAGTTTCCAAACAAATGAAAAATAAAATAAAAAATAAAAACAAGCACGAAGACCTGCAAGATGGACTGGAAAGATGGAGAAAAATTCTGGAAGACAATGGATTACGACTTAGTAGAAAGAAAACAGAGTACCTCTACTTACCGTTTGAAAATTCAAATGCTGCCACTCCCGTAACGCAAATGGATGGAGAAGCTCTACCAAATAGTGACTCCTTTAAGTACCTGGGGTCGATGATCCATAGAGACAGAGGCTGTGCAGCGGATGTAACACACCGAATGAATGTGGGATGGATGAAATTTAGGGCTATGACAGGAGTTTTGTGTGACCCAAAAATGCCAATAAAACTAAAAGGAAAAATATATCAGACAATTGTCAGACCTGCGCTACTGTATGGCTTCGAATGTTGGACGATGTACAACACCTTCCATAGGCAAATGGAAACCACCGAGATGCGTATGCTAAGATGGTCAGCGGGGGTGTCTCTAAAAGACAAAATAAAAAGTTCATACATTCGCGGAAGCTTATGAGTTACAGGCATAAACAACAAATTAGAAGAAAGACAATTGAGATGGTATGGTCACATATTAAGAAGACCCGAGGATCACATTGTGAACCAGGCTATGGCCGTAGATATCCCCCGATCAACGAAAAGGGGAAGACCAAAAAATACATGGATATCGCAAAGGAGTTCACAATTGATGGAACAAGAATTGACATCGGAAGCGGTCCAGAACCGAAGAGTGTACAGCTTGAGGACGAGGAGAGCTGACCCCAACAGTCTTCATCGACGATAAGTTGGGAAGAGGCTAGGAAGAAGAAGTGAATGCCAACAAACAAAACATACACAAAAATTAGCATTCAAATATAAATAGCATACAATAACAAAATGAGAAATAATATTAAAAATAAATACATAAAAAAGTGCATTACAAATTAGAGAAAAAAAACAACAATCAACGAATGCTTATTCATAATTAAAACAGAACATATTAAACAAAAAAAACAAAAATTAAATTTAAAGACACAAATGAAAACACGTTAGTCCGTCAACGCCATACAATCCCTGAGTTATAATATGTGGCAAATCTTTTCCCGACCAATGTCGTAGAGCCAAATTTGCACATGCTTCTTAAAAAGTGTTTTCCTATTGATTGTCTTGACAAAGGGATCAAGTATGTTGAAGACTTTAGGTGCTATATAGGTATAGCTTCTATGCGCAAATTTTGTTTTATAATTGGGAATATTGTAATTGCACGAAAGTGCTGCCCGCGTTTGTATATTATTTTGAGTTTTTGTTTTCGATGAATCATCCCAAAAATAATATTATATTTGCGTTCGGTTATATTTATTTAGGTTAGAGTATGTAAGATTAAAGTGTTATTATGAGATTGTAAAATTATTTATAATTTTTAAATTGTACTATACTTATTTCTTAGTATGAATTGGTTTATACTTTTGCGAAATGGTTTGAAAAGAAATTTAACTTTCTAAAAGGAGACATTTTGGTTGTGACAATATAATGTCATCCCTGATTTCTCTGTGTGGTTTTACGTGATATTTCGCTCAAACATTTTATTTATATCATACGTACAAAAAAGTTTTAATTGCTATTTGAATAATTTTGTTTTCCAAATCAAATACTGCGTAACTTTGTGGCTCTTTGTGTTATTTGCTTTTTTTTTTCAACCACATTTCGATACATTTTCGTGATAATTTGATACCGTTTCGTTGTTTTCCATTTTTTAATTTTTAATTGTAATATCATTTAGATTGGTGTCTTTTTGGAATCGATCTAATCGTTCGATGAAAAACACTTAAACGACTTCTTATGTTGAATTATTTCAAGATATTGTGAAAGTGATAATTTTTCCTGCTCGATTTTAGCTCTCCACGCTACTTATTTTAATTCCATATACCTACAGACAAATTTCGATATCACCAACGTTTTTGGTGGAAGCAGGGAAGTAAATACTTGACTTCCCTCTGTTAATATTTGTATAGAATATACTTAGTTAAATATGAATCAAGTGTTCTTTACGTTGTGATTTCTCCCAGCAATTCTTAAGACTTATTTTGTAAGAATTGATATCGTTTTAAAGATATTGTATCGTTTTGTTTTGTCAAATTAGATTAAAAAAGTAATAAAAGTTTTGAAGAAAGTTAAGCATAATTTGTTACTTTGACAATTTTCGTAATTGGATCAAACGCAATGAATAACAGTGATTTTGACATGAATCATTTCACTTTAAATTATGATTTTTTTTCCTAAATTGTACGCCGAATTAATCGGCCTATCCATTTTTACCGTCGTATTTTAGATAAATTGTAAATTATGGCATAAAATGGAAATTATTTCTACAGTATTGTGATAATGACAGATGTATCTCAATCATCAGGTGTATCTTGACTATCATCATATAAAGAACCGAATACCACACACTTCTATCTTTACATGCATGCTCAATTCTTTAATTTTTTTGCGTTTCCATCTTTCAGTGTTGTTTATATGTTTTCTTAACCTACCCTTACGTATCGTTCCTTCTGTATCACCTCTTTTTGTATTTAAATTGTTCTTTATTCGTTCTTTCCATGTGGCCAAACAATCGCAGTGTGTTCATAAGATTCTTCTAGCTACGTTTTGTGCATATCTTTGTTCCCTTTGTCATACGTTAATTCGTTATGTAACTTTCCAAATGACTCTAGTATTTATTATACTTTCATGCATCTTCCATGTTCATGTCTCAAAAATTCGAGCGTGCTCCATCTACTCTTCATCCTGCCATTTTTTTCTTTCAGTGTCAGTGAATGTTTTCTTCTCTCAGTGTCAGACCCAGGATCTTTAAAAGAAGATGGAAACACAATTTAGAAGATCAGTCCACAGTCGTTCTGCTATGTTAATAAAATATTTCATTTATTTTTATAATATATTCGTATTGTGAATTTTTATGTTAGAGAGTGTGAAGATACTTGACTCTACATGATGATGTATATTTGACAACTTGTTTTTTTTGGCCCTCTTCTAACAGCATTTTATTATTTTTCTCTCGAGCGATACCGAACAACGTCTTTCTCTAGAGTGTTGCGGATAATTCACACTCTTCTGTTTTTAATATCACATATTTTTTCTACCGTTTATGATTCTCGAAGCTTCGAGATGTTTTCACAGGTTCTTCGTAGCGAAAAAGTTTCTTCATACACGTCGGGTTATTTTGTATCCAAACAATTGCCTATATTGACATCCGGTGTTGTGAATAGAGTACCAGTATCGTCGGTGTTTCTAGCACAACGATGATCACTTCCAAACCAATCTGAGAGATCTCTCGTCTCTCGTTTCTTTCTTGGAAATTTCATTAATCCATTATTAGTTCGTCTCACTCCTTCGCTGTCTCGGCTCGTTGTGTTTCTTCTGCGCCATAAGGCATTTTTCTATGTAATTTTTGGCTTGTACCGTTTCACCTCTCACATTATCCTCTCCTCTTTCATACTTGAATTTTAATAATAATGAAACTTCCATTAAAATTATGGTAATCTCCCCTCCCTTCTATTCCCTGTGATAAATTTATATTGTGTCACACAGCGTTGATTGTTTGTCGTGTTTTATTAACGGTTTTGTGTTCCAGTTTGGCTAAAATATTAAATTTATTTTATTATCACAATGAAATCAAGTATGTAAGTATATTTTTAAAATCATAGACAGTCTTTTCTATTCAATGAGCATTCTCAGAATCGATTCGATCTGACGATGCCGATTGTTAAAATACTTTGGAATTAGGTATATTTGAATGCATATTGACGTCTGACGATCCATATCTGAAGTTTATTTAATATGAAACAAATTGTTTCTTATAGTTGTTCATGGTTTTTATGTAGAAAAATATTCCACATTCCACACCTCATCTTGTAGCCATAATTTTTTTTCTCTGACTTTTCAAGTCCATGTCTTTACACCGCAGAGGAAGATCAGAAAGACTTGGGTGTTTTTTTGCGATGTTTCTCAGCAGTTTGCAACTTTGCAATGACAATATACTTATGAGCTGGGTAATAATAGTTTCCGCTGTACATAGCTACATTAGGTACACACAATTGGTAGGCACACAATCAAAATTTGTTCTTTTTACTAATAACTATTTAACCACAATAGACACATAGCTCACACGAAACAGACCAATCAGGTCAAAATGACTGTCATAATATGTGTCAAAAAAACAATTGCCGACACGATTTGAAATTTTAAAACCATATAGAAGAGGTCATACATAGATCGATGTCGTCATGAGTCCCAGATCATATCAAAACATATAAAATATTTTATGCATTACTCAAAGAGCGTCGCAAACCTAATACTGGATAGTTACTTAGCACTCAGTATTTGTTGACAATTATTTAACATCAAAATTCAGAGTACCTACAAGGTCTGCTTCACGTCAACATGCACCTTTTCATATAGAGAATCTTCGAAGTAATTTCATTATTAACTCACCAATGCATAGATTGCACCACCTTGGAAACCAATATAGTGCAGTTGATATATTTAATGTACACACTAGGTATAGATTACCTAGATGGTTTCAAAAGAATGCTTAGCGCAAATTATGTTTTTTGATCTTCTTTTTGAGTCTAGTTTTTGTTTTTGGTTGCTTTTTTATCATTTATCTCTATTTTCTTTTATAATATTGTACTATTTGTGTCATTGATGTATTTGAACTTATTGTTGTTTTGTTGTGCCTGCATTTTTATTTTTTATCTTGTATTTTATTGTAAATTCCCTATTAAGGGCGTACATATAGTAAATAAATAAATATATCTTGGTCAACGTCCCTTCTCCGAACTTCTGTGTTATTATAGTTGTTTCAAGCGACGTAACTCGAGTCTGGGAATGTCTTTTATGACCACGGTATCATTATATTTGTTCTGAGATTGTCATCAATGTTTGGGATTTTCGTCTCGACCTGGGGACTGTCTTGGTCGTTTGTTACTTGGGAGTTTGAGTCGCGCGTGCCTTACGGAGCTGGTCGGTATCCGAGGAGTAATAAATATCATTTTTCTTTTGTAGTCACTCATCCACTGGGAATACTAATAAATTCAATTTCTCTGCTCGCAGTGTGTTCCGGAGACATCGCATCGCCATGGGAACGTATCAAAACTTACGGGATTACCTACAAGAGGAAATATTTGAAGGATTTATTTAAAATATTACTTCCTCGTCATATTTATTTTCCTTTTAACGTTTTGCCTCAGCCGACAAACAAAAAAACATTTGACCTTTTTTGTTTGTTTCGGGGATTCTTTCATTGTTTATTTTTACTGCGGGAAATTGGTATGTGACATTCACTTGGTTTCTTTAACTTTTTATCAAGTTATATTAGGTACCAATACCATTAATATACGATTGAACTCTGTTTCACGACTTTTATTTGATTCGTGATATTTTCGAAATCATTTTTTTTTCTTTTAGATTCTGTGAGTTTTGGGATACTGCCCCTGATATTAGAAAGTAAACGCCGACTCTTAATATATTTACTCTCTTAAAATATGCGATATGAATTTTGAGTAGTTTTAATTTTTGTATTTTTTACATGCACAAAATTTCTTATTTTTGTTTTAGTAAAATAAAAAATAATAAAGAATATATATATAATCTTAATATAAGAAAATCTCATGGTCACGATGTTCGTACACCTACATCTCCGATGCCTCCAAACCGATTTCAACGAAATTTTCTAAATTTATTTGGTTGGTTCTGGATTCAAAAATTGGATATTTTGCACTCAATAGCGTGATATAAAAATAAAATAAATAAACGAGAAATGAATTCAAATAAATTTCTCCTTTGCTGGGGATCGAACCCAGGACGCCCGCACAGAAGCCTAACGACTTACCAACTGTGCCATGGTGGTTGCTGGTTACTTCACATTTATTTATTTATTTATTTATTTAATTTAAGGGGAAACATACAGCAATTTATAATCCGTAAACAAAAACAGTAACAAATATCAGTAATTTGCCAAAATAGTTCCCACAACATGCGTAATATAAAAAAAGGACAGGTTAGCCTAAAAAACATATACAGTGGAGTGAGTTAAAAACTTAATTAAACAACATGCGTAATATAAAAAAAGGACAAGTTAGCTTAAAAAACATATATAGTGGAGTGAGTTAAAAACTTAATTAAACAACATGCGTAATATAAAAAAAGGACAAGTTAGCTTAAAAAACATATACAGTGGAGTGAGTTAAAAAGTTAATTAAACAACATGCGTAAAATAAAAAAAGGACAAGTTAGCTTAAAAAAAAAACATATACAGTGGAGTGAGTTAAAAACTTAATTAAACAACATGCGTTATATAAAAAAAGGACAAGTTAGTTTAAAATAACATATACAGTGAAGTGAGTTAAAAACTTAATTAAACAACATGCGTAATATAAAAAAAGGACAAGTTAGTTTAAAAAAAAAACATATACAGTGGAGTGAGTTAAAAACTTAATTAAACAACATGCGTAATATAAAAAAAGGACAAGTTAGCTTAAAAAACATATACAGTGGAGTGAGTTAAAAACTTAATTAAAATTAAAGTATACAGCTTAAAACAAAAAAAAAAAAAATAAATAATAATAACAAAGAATATAAACGAGATAAGTAATTCAAAATTAGGGATATAGATAATGGGGATATTTAGGAATTGCGGGGAGTGGGGAGGGAATAAAGAGGATTGGTATTCCATGTCTCGTATCACTGCGTTTTTGCGGATATACTCCTGCGATATTGCGGATATGTGCTGTTGAGTACATCAATGTCGTAAAAACTTGTGTTATACTGCTTACAAATGCGTGGAAAGCATGAATTCATTCTGTGATTAGTGCTACAGTGTGGAATATGAAATAGATTTGAGTGTCTGCTTGTTCTACCTGGCACATGAAACAGTATATTACTTATTATTTGGGGAGCATCAAAAAAATTATTAACTATTTTGTGAAGAAGTGATAGGTCGTTATGAGTTCTTCGGTTCTCGAGTGATTCAAGGCCGTGAAATTTCCTGGATTCTGTGTAGTTAGGAAAATGAAGGTGTGATTTGTAGTTGACGGTTTTAAGGTACTTTTTTTGTACTCTTTCTATTCTATTTATATGTATGTTATAAAAAGGAGACCAGATCGGGGTGCAATGTTCCAGAATCGGTCTTATGTAGGTTGTATACAAAACAAGAAGAGTTTGAGTATTGTAAAAAGGTTTCGATAAGCGTGCTATGAATCCGAGCATTTTAAAAGCTTTGTCAATTATTGCGTCTATATGTGCGTTAAATGTGAGCTTCGAATCGAAGATAACTCCTAAATCTTTAATTTTGTCAACAGTTGTAAGTATGTTATCATCGATTGTGTAGTTATAGTAGATTTTCTGTCTATTTCGTGTAAATGTAATTTTAAAACATTTTGAGGTGTTCAATTGCAATCTATTTACAAGACAATATGCAAGGAGTCTATTTAGGTCGTCTTGAAGTTCGTGACATTCGGTAAGTGAACGTATGGATTTATAAATTTTCATGTCATCCGCGTAGGCTATAAATTGGGAATGTTTGAAACATTTGTAAATATCATAAATGTAAGCATTAAATAGTAACGGTCCCAATATAGAGCCCTGCGGAACTCCTGAGGGGGCTAATGTGAAGTTTGATTTAAAGCCTTCAATTACTACAGATTGTAATCTATTGGTAATATACGATTTAAACCATCTGAGTAGGTCACCATGGATTCCAACTTCCTCAAGCTTTTTAATAAGTGTTAAGTGATTTACTTTATCAAAGGCTTTAGAGTAATCTGTATATATCGCATCCACTTGGTTTTTATCATCCATATTACGAGAAATAAATTCATTGTAGATAAGTAGATTAGATAATACAGATCGATGTTTTAAAAAACCATGTTGTTGGCTTGGGATTTTTTTTACTATAATAGGATAAATCCGATCATACACTATGCGTTCAAAAATTTTACTTATTGTAGATAAAATTGATATCGGGCGATAATTTTTTATATTATTTTTTGGTCCGGATTTATGAATAGGGATAATTAATGCTTCTTTTAATTTTTGAGGAAACGTGTTTTCCGAGAAAGACCTATTAAATATCGTGGTTATTGGACTTGCAAGGTATTGCGCACATTTTTGGATGAAAGATGGTGGTATTCCATCATTACCACAACCTTTCTTTGTGTCTATTTTTTTAAGGTAATTGCAGACTTCTGTTTCGTTAGTTGTTAAATGCCCTATTCCTTCAAAGTCGTTGTATGACGTGATGTTATCACCGAGATTGATTGTTGCGGTATTATGATAAGGTGTTGTTTCGAATACAGAATTAAAATATTCGGAGAACATTTGACTGACTTTTGTTCCGCCGCTACCGGATCTGCCGTCCAAAAACATTGTTTGAGGTATTTGTTTGCAATTTGTTTTACGGCATGATGATACAATTGAATAAATAAATAATGTATTTTTTTAACATTTTTCGCTTGACTTGAAGCGCGTTAGTCAATCCAAATTGTGTATGGAAACCTCAATTCCAGTACTGAGGTTTGGAATTTGTTATGATCTTTCAAGAGTAATCTAAAGATCCATTGTTAAGAAAATGATATTTTACTCTCACGACATATAATCGCGAGGTGCGCTGCAGCCTGGAACTGTACAAGGCCCAACACCAACCTTAGCACTGCCTTTTCCACTGTGAGACTATCCAACCCAGACTGAAATCTCGCGAAGGTTTCCCAAGGCATACTGAGCCACCAAAAACATCTCCAGAGGAAGCCAGGCTCCATGAGTGTCTCCCGCCGGGCCTCAAACTGGATTGACGCACCTAGAAGTCGCTGAACAGATTGAGAACCGGCGTCGGCATATCTAAGGACAACTTAAAAATTATGGGGGATCCTATCGGATGATGGCCACAGGCCACCAGCGAGACCTGCGAGACCATATGAGGACCTGCTACGCTGTTGTGGCGCAGCGGTCGAAGTTGCCAAGTATTGGTCGAAAAGTGTTTGCTGCTGGACAGGAGAGAAGACTAGTATAATCTAATTTCAATTTTGTTATAATTTTCATTTTGTCTGAAATAAATTCATTAGTTTATCTAAACCCACGTTGTTATCAGAATTTTGTACCTCAACGTGGTTGACTCATTTTCGTTATCAAATAAATATACATTGCCCTGTGTTTATTTTCCTTATCATTATTAGATAACTATGTAGGCAGTTAGTACAAGACAACGTTTCAAAGTAATGAATAATGGGCTTGGTTAACTCAGATATTATTATCTCGCAGCGTTCTTGTACCCACGCGATAAACACCTTAATATACCTAACATATATTATGTTCATATCTTCTCCAACGCGATACAGCAACTTATAAATTAAATTATACAAACTTATTAGCAGCAGTTTTAAATATGTCGATCGAGACGGCCACTTGATATGACCTTATAAACCGAAACGGTGACGGAAGGCAAAATAAATTGCGGAATAATATTTGTTCATATTTCTAGCTTACTAGCATTTAGGTAAGTTCTCTTTGTAACGAAGACCATTAGTAATTCAAAATTATAATCATACCAATGATAATGGGATATTGGGGGGAGTGGGGAGGGATAAATGAGTTAGGTATTCTATGCCTCATATCTCTGCGTCATTGCCGATATACTCCTGCGATATTGCGGATATTTGTTATTGAATACATCAGTTTCATAAAATTTTCATTTTCATCATTTTTTGGGGAACCATTGCATTGGAGCTTTTAAAAGTGGAGTATTAACCATATTAATTTCATGACCCTTTTATGAAATCATTTTTTTTTTACATAATGAACGTTTCCTTATAACTCAGTAGTCTTGGACTGTGTGAAACAGTGGTGTGTGTCCTCTAATTCGTTTAATTTTAAATTATACTTTAAGATCGTTATTCAAACAAAAATATCAGGGAATTAGAACGTGTGACCATTCTACCTTCCCATAAAGCGGGCGGTGTGTTTAAGCTGGCTTAGGGAGGTGCAAAATGTTTAGGTGAGTTGAAATGGGTGAGGATTGGGATAGGGAAGGGCAGTAGTAATAGTAGGAAGCCAGCGCTTTATTTATGGACGTAGAAAATTATTTAGCAAGCCCGTAAAGCTGAAAACTGGATTAGTTGTATATATTAACGTGTTGGTCTCTTTAAAACACACTTCAGCGTGGTAAATGACCATTAATAAATAATTCAACGGGACGATTTCGATCAACTCTTAGTATGGAAAATTAAATTATATCATAGTTTTCTAGCTGTAGTTTACAATCAAACAATTATTTCAGATAAATTATACCAGTGATAGACTTGCTACTATAAATAGAAGCCAATGAATCCCCTTTTGGACTCCGTCTGCCTATAAGACCACTGAGAGTCCAAGACCATCAAGTCTTTCAAGTCAAGGAAATGTATCATTGATAGGTGATATGGTCTTTGAACCATAGAGTTAGGGTATTGTGACTCTGACATATTATACCTGCCTTTATAGGTATCTATGGTTATAGTTTGCCAATATACACTTTCTCAAAAAAAATTTGTATTTTCTTCTGATGCATTGAAAAAACACTCTCACCCAATTTTTTTACGATAGATGCTAGCTATAATTTTGTTATCATCTCTTTTATAATGTTGTGTATTATTTTTACTGAATTTATTATGTTAATTTGATGTTATCTTTGTTTCAGGTAAAAACATCTTTATGAAATGGCATCAAATTAATTTACCGCGATGGGTTTGCCTAAAAACATACTTATCTTTGTTTCGAATTGGTGAGTCTTACTATATTAAATTTAAATCAATATAGGTATTTCACAATCTTGATTGGTCTTGCCAATCCCTTTTTTAATATAATGATACGTATTACATTATAATCTAAAAATATGTAAAAAAGTATGTTTTTGTAAAGATAATAATGGTGAATTTGACAGTGATATTCTACAAGCTAATGATTAGTTAATTTAAAATAATAGAATAACATGAATATCAAAAAATACTACCATATCAAAAAGGCGTGCACTGGATAGGCCATGTGATCAACACATCATCTTGGAGGAAGGGGTTGAGTGAACAACTGGCAGAGGGAATCCTCGCCGGGAGTATCTATAACAGGTGTGCAAGGACATGAAGTGTACCTCCTACACAGAGTTGTAGAGTAGAGAGTCGCTGAAGACCGAGCGTAGTGTAGGAAGACATGCATCGCTTTGTTGCCAACCAATCCCCAATATTGAAACCAAAGAAGAAAATGAATATCACGGTACATGTAAAACTTAGCTGCACCTATTCCAAACAGTGAAACAACATAATGACATGCATTGTTTTTTGAAATGATTTGTAACATCTTTAAATTTTTCTTTAGCGAAGATTCGTAGACACTAAATAATTCAGTAACCCATTTTTTACATTCCTGTAATATCGGGTCCATAGCCACATTTTGTATTAGGCCATCTCACAAAGTTGTCTAAAAATTCATGACTGTGAAGCCCTTAAGGTTTATGTTGAAGTTTGGGTCCGTTATAAAGTACGTGACTTCGCTGAAAAAAGGAGAGTTTAATGAATATGCTTTTTTCAGTTACGCACTAAAGTTTTCTTCCCTTGAAAGTATTTTTTCCCTTTCACCTTTTTTTTTACTTTTGACAAATTTTCGAACATGAATACGCGACAAAAGAAAATATGAACAAGTTTATAAAAATATTTTCTTGTTGGCTATGAGTTTGAATTATTTTGCTATAGTTGTCCTACACCGAGAGAAAATGAAAAAAAATATTGATTTGAAAAACAGAATATAGTGAGAAAAAATATTTTCTTGATTCAAAATGTTGATTTGATTTTATAATCGATTTCTCATATCCTAAAGCTGTCTATGTAATCATCAACATCAGCAATGGCGCTAAAGCCCGGTGTGGGCCTTGGCCTCCTCAAGAAATTGCCTCCATCCCGCCCTGTCGACAGCAAGTCTCCTCCAATTTGTCTGTCTGATCGCTCTTATATCTCCCTCGATGTCGTCCAGCCATCTCATCCTAGGTCTCCCTTTGCTTCTTCTTCCTTCGGTACAGGTGTCCAATACTTTTTTTGGGACCCGGCTATCCTCCTTTCTACAAACGTGTCCGAGCCAACGTAGACGTTGTATTTTGATGTATTCGATAACGTTTTGTTCGCCATACATTATTTCTAGCTCATGGTTAAACCGGATCCTCCAAGATCCTCCAAGATCCTCCTTCACAGGTAGGGCCAAATATATTGCGAAGATTTTTTCCTTTCGAACACCAACAATGCATTTTCGTCTTTCTTGGTCGATTTCCAGCATTCTGATGCATATGTCATGACCGGTCTAAGAAGAGTTTTGTATATGAGGGTTTTTGTTTTGCGAGAGATGAGTCGTGACCTTAGTTGCTTAAGCAGTCCTCAATAGCTTCTATTTGCGGCGGCAAGTCTTGCCCTTATTTCCGCACTGGTGTTGTTGTCCGCTGTAACAAGAGATCCCAGGTATGTGAATGATCCAACGGCTTCTAGCTGATCTGTCTATGTAAGACGATCATTAACTAGAGAATTTGTTTTTATTAGATATTATCCAATGACCACTATGCGCATTTTGGAAGATTCTATTAAGGCAGGCGTACCTATGTCATTTTATAAGAAATTTATTTACTTTGTTATTGTCTTTAAAAATGTTGTTAAAAAATTAAATCATTAAATTTACCGTCGGCCATTATTTTCAATCACCCGATATTTGAGTTCATTTTGTACGAATTTTGATATTTTTCATTGATTTTAATTTATCGTTTATATTATGCCGACCGCTGTGGCACAGTTATCAAGCCATTTGGCTTCCTTTCGATTCCTAACAAAGGAGGAATTTATTCAAATTCATTTGTCACGCAAATATTGCTCCTCTGGGGTGAAAACATTGGTCAAAATAGCCATATTATGGTAATAAACTCGTCACTTGCGCAGGGTGCAAGGAAGTGTTTATTGACGTGTTTATAGAATTGATATAATATTTATTTACTAAATATTAATGGTCAATCTGTTTCTTGAGTAAATAATTTTCTTTTTTTTAAAGGGTAGGTACAATATTTAGATCTATTATTTATTTATATTTTCCTCATTCAGAACACATATTTGTTTCGGAAGAAAACTAGAGAATAAACAAAAAATAAATTGAAAACAGGAATTATTCCTAGTTAGGCAGACAAAGGTAAATAGTGGAACACAACCTATATAGGTACCTACCACAAAATTAGGTGAATTCATATATTTTATCCAACGGTCGATTCGTTCAAGAGAATGAAATTCTTTTGATGGAAGAGGCAGTTTAAATCCAATTCGCGTGTGTGAAGGAACACGATTGTATGCAGAGTCTATATTTTTCACGGTTTTTCCAACTTTGAAGTCAAAAAACACCAACTAAGAGGCTTCGCAGCATATATGTTCCATAAACGGATTTACTCAGAATTTGGAGTAGAACATTTCGTGTGTATGTGTGTGTGTGTTCCCTTATAACTTTTGATTCGCTCAATTTACAGAGCCCAAAATTTCAGAATATATAGATAATTATAGGCATACAAAACTTTTATACTCAGAATTTTGAATTTTCGTTTCAGTCAGGGGTTATCAACTTTTGAATTTTTACTTTATTTTTCCATATATCTCAGTAACCATAAAAGCTAGAACGCTGAAAATTGGTATGAACATAGATAAATACAAAATATCAAATGCATTTTTTCAAAATAATTCCAGAGTTTCTCACACATTTTTTATTAAGAAAAATATTTTTTTATGATAATTTTATGTGTTTAACTGCCTATATTTTCAAAGTTTTTGAAAATATCGAAAAAGCCGAAATACCCCAATTAGATAATTTAATTTTCTATAAAAAATATTTACATTGTAGAAGTACATCTCAAATTTTTTTTAACAATTTTTATAAAAATTTAATTTAGTGAAGACATAGCTTCATACAATTTGTATGACAGTCGCTTATACACAATATCTAAGAAGACTTAATAGTTTGATACTTAATATCCAAACATACATACAAACCATCATGCTGTTTTCATATTCCGGGTAGGAAAAAAGGATTGACCTCCATACTATCCTATCTTGACAAACATACCTACATGTGTTGTATAGAAAACAAATTATCTTAAAATATTCAATAACTTGGATTTATGGGTTAATAGTTTGGTACTTATTCTTCAACTATACATACTATTTCTATCGACAGTTGGATCTCATGTGTTACATGCAACTAGTTATAATATAGGCCTTCGTTATCGGCTCTATATTGTAGTACAACCCTTGTTGAAACTAATTGATTGACTAATTCTTCTCTTGTGTAGGTCCTATATTGTTTATATCACCAAAATGACTATGAATGAAAACGGCTATTTCGACTTGCTCAGCATTTTTACTGTCTGTTTTAATATTCTGAACCCGTCTCATCTTACTGATGTCGCTTAAAAAGGTGTAAAACTATTGGGATATACCTTATGTTTGACTGAGGTTTAAAACACTGCGAATGTATGTACAAGTTTTGCGGCCTCGTATAAGGTATCCAAGTCTCGTATTTCCTATACGCACGTCCTCTTCGGGTGCTGAGTGAACCCCCAAAGTGCACAAGACAGAAAGGATAGGAGAGAAAAAACAAATGAAACAAGACCGAGACAAGAAGAGTTTTTATTTTTTTATCAAGTGGCGCCACATGTCCCACTGTGTTGTTTGATATTTATTGCCTGGTGTAATTGAATTCGTGTAGAGATGGTGTGAACCAAAAAAAAAGGAATAGTACGGAAAACACATCCAGCACTGAAAACATCCTTCTCGTAGGTTCTGTGTGAACTATGCGATCCTTGAATTGTGTTCCGTGCAATTATAGTGATTAATTTATTTATATGATATCCATTGCTTTTATTATTCCCCCTTCTTCTTGTCCTCGTAACTGAGAATGACGATAAACTCAATCGCTCGCTGAATAGTTTGCTTCCATGTTGTAAGATTTTGAGTAGATCGAAGTACCTAGATCCTGTAGCAGACTATACAAAGTCGCAGCATCGTGCAATTCTTCTTCGTCAGCCTTCCTTTGTCCATAGGCCTCCTCTTACAAAATTGAGCAAGGAGGCCAAGTCCGCTTCTGTCATTCTGATGGCTTATGGTGATTGATTTAGTTATATACTTATTAGATACAGATCTCCTGCATGATGGTGTGACCAAATTAAGGAGATGACCTTTATTCGGCCGTGTGAGCTGAGGAGATGAGAGATGACTGGAAACGATTCGTTCTGTCCATTGGCGATTCCATTGATTCTGACCCTCATCTGTGAGGAAAGGAAAACGTAGATACTTATTAAACATATAAATATACTTTATTTCCTTATACCATTAAGAAATTTCTTCGTGTCAACCATAAACATAGAATAATAAATACAATCAAAACGCAGATAAGTTTGTGTCTATTTTTTAATATACCAAGCATTCGTGGAAAATAATTGTGTGCTTTAAAATAATTATGACTATCACTCAAATTTATTCTTTTTCTTATACTGGTTTAAGGTCACTAGGGCCTGCTTTCACAGAGTTCACTGCCTCTTGTAATGTGGACTATTAGCTATCACTTAACTAATTTTACCTTATCAGGAATCTTCGTCATCGACAATATTTATATTGATTACAGATTACAAAGTGTGATTTAGAACTGCCTCTGAGGATGCTGGATGGTGACTAATTTCAAACAGTTTTTTTTTATGTAATTACTTGGGCGTTATCACTAAAATATTGTGAAATCCCATAACTAATCTGACGAATATTTATTTTTGTGACAAGTAATATATCACAATTCGTTCGCACTAGACCCCTTGGTATTTGGTATGAATAATTTCTACGCATATTTTATTTTCATAAATGTGCCAATATCTTGAATTCTACCGATTTTTTAGAGGCTTTATTAGATTATTCTGGTGAATCACGAGCTGGCATATCAACCTTAGATGACGTAGGATTTCAGGACAACCTGTATGTGGTCGAAAATTTATATAACATGTATAATTTAAATGTATGTAAATAAAGCTGTGAAATTAAATCAAATCCTCGCTCGTATATATACTTTTCAACATCATAGTGTATTTGTACCCTGTCAGTATTACAATTCCTTTGTCCGCAAATGTAGGAAGGTGTATATGTATATGTATTTATATATGTATATCTGATGTTGCCCTCTCTTAATCCCTTATAATTACACTCCATACGAAACACGAAAGGAATTATTTAATGTTATTTACTTACCACGTCAATTCTCTATGACAGTGGTAATACACATTTGGTTTTAAACTACACTTTTTTTACACAATCGAAAAATCAATTTAAATTTGTTAATAACTTACCTAACTTATAAACTGCACGTTAGACAAGAAATTGCACCTGATTTCAGTGTAATACTACGAAAACAAAGTTAACTAAACCACTTTTTCTGTTTTCATTTCTTTTCCATTCTAGTGATAATTTTCTCTATTTCTTCTATTTGCATATCGATTTTTGTATATATTTTTCAAGATATACTAAAGTGTTACAAATTCACGTTTTTTTATTTAATTTTTATCGCATTAATCACTTTAAAAATTAATCTTGGATCTGTTATTGTTTTAACGACAATTTGTATACTAAATATAATTGTCAATATTTAAAAAAAAGTATTTTAAATCGAATATTTTTAAGTTTTATACTCATACATTAGATTTTTTCCCTAACGGGAGTCAATGATATTTTTTGACGAATTTTTAACATTTCAATAGAGACGAAGTTGGAATAGTATAGGGACTCAAGGCATCCACGGGGCCTACGACCTGTCACCTGTCATTGTGATCACGTAAACCAGCCGATGATAGATCGCAGGCACTGTGGGTGCCTTGAGTTCCTGGTTCTTATATACATAACTCCGTCTCTTTTTCATTTATATTTTTCTCTGTAGGATTTGCGTATTTCATATTTTTTTGTAAATAAATTAAACTAACAAATTATCGGTGTTTCGTGTCCAGGGAAGCAAGATCTGCTTGAGACAATATCAATAAATTTCTCTTCCACTAGGAATCACACTTAGAACGCTGACACAGAAATCAAATAAAGACTTTTTACTTTCCCATGTTAATTGACAAGATTTAATTAATTTGTTTATTTATTTAATTTAAGGGGAAACGTACAGCAATTTATAATCCATAAACAAAAACAATAACAAATATCAGTAATTTGCCACATGCGCAACATGCGTAACATGCGTAATATAAAAAAAGGACAAGTTAGCTTAAAAAACATATACAGTGGAGTGAGTTAAAAACTTAATTAAACAACATGCGTAATATAAAAAAAAGGACAAGTTAGCTTAAAAAACATATATAGTGGAGTGAGTTAAAAACTTAATTAAACAACATGCGTAATATAAAAAAAAGGACAAGTTAGCTTAAAAAACATATACAGTGGAGTGAGTTAAAAAGTTAATTAAACAACATGCGTAATATAAAAAAAGACAAGTTAGCTTAAAAAAACATATACAGTGGAGTGAGTTAAAAAGTTAATTAAACAACATGCGTAATATAAAAAAAGACAAGTTAGCTTAAAAAAAAACATATACAGTGGAGTGAGTTAAAAACTTAATTAAACAACATGCGTAATATAAAAAAGGACAAGTTAGCTTAAAAAAACATATACATTAAAGTGAGTTAAAAACTTAATTAAACAACATGCTTAATATAAAAAAAGGACAAGTTAGTTTAAAAAAACATAATATACAGTGGAGTGAGTGGAATTTCTCAGAAGAAAGCAGTTGTTTGTTGTGATATCTTCGTGCCGTCGGAGATACCCGAATGAATTCATCGTGTGCATTCGATATATTAAATGAGCGCGTCATTCTGCTGCCTAGGCCGACACCACAAACATCGCGCGTAGTTTTATTATTTGCATTGTAAGCGTGCATATTTACGAGTATCGTATTTAATATTATATATTGTAATTATATTATTGTATGTGAAATAAAGTTAAATTGAATCATATTCTCAACTAATTACTCACATACACAACATTTGTTTACCATCAAAAAGCGTAATTTTCGACGTTTTTTGGGCATACACAAACTGTGTCGAGAAATAGTTAACCTGCGCCACTTGCTGTCTACTCCTGATGTTTGTTCATACTTCATGCGAGAGATGATACTATGGTCATCGTCCGGTCTGGTGCGGGAAGTTGGTATATGTTGGAATCCAGAAATGCTTACGCATAATTCGCTACGATTATTGCCTACCATGCTGTCATGTTTTCTCACCATTACAGTGTCCTGTCCGCTCTTCTCTCATTTCACACAAAGGAATAATCACATACCACATATCACATATTAGAGTTGTGCCATCACACCGTGTCCTTTCCAGGATCAAACATCAGAGATAATCAAACGCAATACGGTAAAAGATATTTATTTGATGTTGGCTGCAGTACCTACAGGGAAAAGATAGAATAGAAAGAAAGAAGCAAGCTTTACTACAAAGCAATCCTCGGTAATGAAACAAATATGGGTATTAAGATGCTCTGGATCAATAAAACATAAATGTAATTCAAGTTATCGAATATTTTTATTATTGCATATGCGCAAACATTGGATTTTTTTCCCTGTCGGGAGTCAAAGATATTTTTTAACAGATCTCAGATATAAGAATTGTAGCTTTCATTATTTACAAAAAACCAATTCTCTCAATAGACGTTCCAACAAAAATAAATAAAAATAATAAGATTGTTGTTCATAATTTCACCCATAGATGGCTGTAGTAAAAATGCCTTATTTTCAAGCGAAAAGAATTTCAGTATTACAATATATAGAACTTTCAAAAATTGAATTGATAGGGATCTCATTAAAAGGCATAATTGGTGAACGTTGCGCAAGCGCATAAAGTGATCACGTAAACCAGCCGATGACAGGTCGTAAGCCCTGTAGGTGCCTTGATTTCCCGGTTCTCCTACAGTAAATTTCCCAACTTCGTCTCTATTGAGATAATTAAAAATCTGTTAAAAAAAAAGTAATTCAAGTTATTTACGTACATACCTATAGATTTATTTATTTATCTATTTTTTCCGTTTTAACAATATTTTAATATAATAAGTTTATATGAAACGTAAAATGTGCAATTTTTTTATTATCTCATCCAAAAGATTAAAATATTGTGCTTCATGGGGGATTTATGTGATTACAAACATTACGAGAAAGTATGCAAACATGTTATACAAAAACGCAAAATCAAATAAAACAATAAACAATAAGTCAATCGAAAACAATAAAAAGAACACAGACATTATAAATTAAATTATTTTTTAAGAAAAATAATAACACAAGTACTTATACACAAATGAGAATGAATTTAATTAGCCTATCAAGAGTTTGATTACTGCCTATGAGGATGAAGGCTGTGTTCGGCGAAAGCGCTAAGGTTATTACAGTCATTCTCATTTGTGGATTAAAACTATGTGTTTGTATTTATTTTTATAAATAATATAATTTATTATTATGAACATTAATCTTCATAAACTATACGCCAGTACATTTACCAAATTTTGACCGATAAAAACATTTTCGTTTTTTTTTTCAATATTTTATCTATTTCATTTCTATTGGGAGGCCATTGAAATATATTATTCCCAGAAAATGTATTTTTTATTTGGGGATTTTAAAGTCACAATATACAAGCTGTGTATTTTGACGGGATTATTAACATTTTAATATTTCTTCCAACCAATTAGATATAAATTAACAATATATGTCTAAATAGAGAAAGTAGTAATAACAAGTCAAATAGGAATAAATATCATGGCAAACAAACAAAAAAACTTGCGAAAAAAAGAAAGATTATAATAGTTAAAATAATTAAAAGGTCAAGGAGAGGAAAATGAGTGCAACTCAGAATCAGGGTATTCTGAGGTATAGCATGTTGTTGATATTACTCGTAGGATGAAATAGCTATTGACACTGCAGAATAAATATGTAGAACTGAACAAATAAATTTAGGCTATGGAAAACTTTGGGTTTTCTGAACGCATGTATATCTCAGGAATTTCTTCTGGATGTGTTCCAACGTTCCAAAATACTTCCTCTGGTACGATGCCTAAAAAACATTCTCATACTCCAATTTGGTTCGCACCATACTATTGAAGATGCACTTAAACACTTCCGGATTCTAAAAGTACTTCCTGTGACAAAATGTAAGTATGATGAAACTATTAAATAAAAAAATCTAAATTACGATGCATTCTTAGTATAAATCGCAAATACAACGATTGAAAAAGTAATGTGAGGCACCGGCTTAGAATAGTGCTTCCACTCTTTTCTATTATTGTTTTCGAGTGTTCCGAAAGAGCCGGGTAATCGAAAATACAACAGGCAACAATTACATCTCACATAGTTCAGCAATGAGGTTCACCACCCATTCTGAGTATAGTGCCTTCGAGGGAGATCGCGATCCACTTTCACGCCGGCGACGCTATAGAGCCCATTGGCCCTGTTCGCCACCGGACGCAGCCGCAACATCGGACAAACACAAAATATCCACCATCAATCGGGTTCAACCACTGTCCCCGAGAATCCAACCTCAAACGGCGGGGCAACCGCTCAAGATCGGCAGCCGGCGGGAAAGCTTGGCGGGCTAACACCGGGGGCATCCGACGCAATCATCACCTGTCAGATTTGACGTCACAGATGTCAACACAGGATGTCTGACCCGACGTCTGCGCAGGCGGTGTGCCCGGACCAAACAACATTCGCCACAGTTGACGAGTCACTGCCGAGCAAGACTAGAGGCGTCCGTCCTGCTATTCTCTAAGTACAGAATTGACGAGGGCACAACAGCGTCGGCCGCCTAACCCCGCCTTTACTGCCTAGGCCCTTAGAGCCGCAACCTAGGCCCATAGGTGAGACGAGACTGGTGTGTGGGTATACGCAGATATGTTGTGCTCCCTTTTACAAGGCAATGCACACCCACACACCTTTCGCTGATTACCCCACATGTGGGATATGCCGTGATGGTATGAATGGATGAATGAATGATGAATGAATGAAAAAGTAATATTAATGATTTCAACAATTACAAATAAACAAAATCGAAAAAAGATAAAAAATTACAATGGATACATTTGGAACTTAATCATAATATTAAATTTTATTAACAATTCAAAATTCACATTATTCGTAACCATCAAGAAAAATATGGACTCAATTATAAAACGTAAAATAAATATAAATTAAATTTATTTATAATCCACAATAACCAGAACGAGTATGAATTTAATCTTAGCGCTTTAGCTAGATAGTATCCTCAAAAAATATTCAATTGAAAATAAAAAAAGAATATGTAGTAGTTATAATAGTTGTGTTTGTAAGTGGTGTACACAAAGTTGTCTTTTATTTATTTCAATTAAATTAATTAAAAATGATTCCACAATGTAAAAAACAATCGTTTATCAAAGATGCGAAAATAAAATAACTAATTGAAAAATCAGAGAAGTGTCTGTTTATAATAACGTTTTATATATTTGTATATTGTTTTTTTTTTATGTTGCTTCGTTTTTCTCGAAAATAGTGAATTTAACTTAAATAAAATCATATTTCTTTAAACTGTTTCTAAACACTTTACAATTAGCTTTGCACTTGACTATTCAAATAGCCCAGATAAGGGTACCTATTATCATTTATATTTTAAGATAAAATAATAAATTTTGTTCAGTGTTAAAGTTTCACAGGGATATTGAAGGTGGGTATAGTCTTCCATCCCAAGTGAGTCATCGTATGCCCCGGGGATCGTTTAGGCTTAGTTCAGGTACAACTTCCCTACCTCCGTTCGGGTCTATGGCGGAGAGAAAAATGTCAACCTGAATATCCCATCGTACAAATTGGATTTATGTGTCTTGAGCTTTTGATATCTTGTTAAAGTTTTGAAAAGTGGAAACGACATGGCAGCTTTTGAGATTTTTTTTATAAACGCCAATCAAAGGCAATGGACGATATGATAAGGACGATTTGTCGTCTATATGCAATATCGATATTCTTACCGGTAGTAATTGGAATAGACGAAAAATATTAATCTGTATTTTTTTTAATATCAAATAACTGACTAGAATATGAGAATAGTAAAGATGTCGAAATATCTGTTTTTATATGAGTTTAGCCACCTTTCTCAGTCTTAAGACCAAGGAGAATAAAAATATTATACCTTAAAAGAATTATTTTGTGTACTGCGCTTCTTATTTTTTTTCTCAATGTTGAATGATATTAAACCGATAGACTCTTTATTGAAGCCAATAAAGTTAAAAAAAACGTCCTTAGTTTAACTAAAGTTCAGATGGTTATAGCTGGGATCAGTATTTATTCACTGTTTTTAATTTTTCATCGCTAAATAGTTTACTTATATGTACAACCCTCATACACATACACACAAAACTGATGTTTGGCACAGTAAATGTAATTTTGTGTTTTAGTAATATATAACTATAGTAAAAATTAATGTTTACAATAAAACAAGTACCTACCAACAATACAACAAGTACCTTAATCGTGTTCTTTATATAATTTCTTCTTCTTCTTCCTGTGGTTTTAGGCCGAGGGCCTGTTTTTTTCAGTCAGAGACTCCCTCTTGTAATCTGGATGTCCAGCTGTCACTCCATCTTTTTGCTGGTCTCCCCCCTTGCTCTACGACCCTCCGGGACTTCCTTGCAGAAAATTTTGGGTAGACGCGTGTCTCCCATTCTCTCGAAGTGGTCTCACCATTGACGCCTTCGCCCTCTACCCCAGCGGATGATGTCATCTACATGGCATCTACTTCTTATATCCTCGTTCCGGACTCTATCAACGAGTGTTATGCCCACTATGGAGCGCAGTGTCCTCATTTCAGTATTCCGGAGGAGATTTTTTATTCTGACGGTATCGACTCTGGCTTCGATGGCATAGGTCATTATGGGTCTTACTTCTTTATTTTTATAACAATGGTACATTTAAAAAAAAATGGTGGAATCTTTAATAATTAATAAACTAACCTTTAATCTATTAATAATTTATTATTTATTAGTTTTATCGAGATGAATATGAATAATAGGTAATTGGTCGGTGGTTTGAAATCTAAATGTTTCATTGTTAGTACCTACCTACCTACAATGTAATTTGATGAAGGTTTAAAGTTAAATTGTGATAAGGCCCCATCGTAAATTCTGCCGCGTCCTTTAGTATTCAACTCACATTTTGTACAAATTGTAGATTCCTATAAATAATTCACATTTATGATTTCCACAATTTATAGCAGGTTTTAATTAAAAAAATATTTTTGAAATTAACGAGATTGCGAGAAATTCGTTATCAACTTGCCTCGACCATAGCGATTTAATAATAAGTACTCATTTTGTAGTTGTTCAAACAATTACACAAAAAAAAAATATACTAAAATTAATAAATATAATATACATTCCTCTGTGCTGTGCGATACAAGAGAAATGGACCTGATAAATAAGAGAAGACTGGCGGTCGACAGTGAGGGATGGAGACGATTTCTAGAGGAGGCCAGGGTCCGTAGTGCCAATGATGATGATACATTCCTCAAAATTTAGCTTTTGAAGCAGCAGCTGTTGCGTATGTGAAGATATCTAGGTCACTCCAGCATTCATTTTCACGGGTCGTAAGTCCTGTAGGTGCATTGATTTCCCGGTTCTCTTTTAATATTCCGACTTCGTCTCCATTGAGATATTAATCAAAATTATCATATAAATATTATTGACTCCCGACAGGGAAAAAAACAATATTTGCGTATCTGAAATTATAAAAAAACTCCATTAATTTTCAGTTGATTTCAAACACTGCCTTTCAATAAATCTCTTCCACAATTACAGAGCGTTCAAGTTCGTCATATGGGTATAACAGTTACTTGTTATGGACGACTTTAGTAATCTATAGGTGTTAAGGACGATTGGTCATATTGGAATGAGAGCAGAATCTATGCTTTGAATAATCTGCTGGTAGTAAATAAACAAATTTGGCAGTCACTATGACCCGGTATTCGAGTTGGCCCTCAAATCATTGGATTTAGTTATTGAAGTTATGTTAAGGGGAGATTACATTTCAATTGTCTATTACAATGTTCAATGTTCACGAAATCTTCAATTGTAGACATATTTTACGTTTTCTGTGGTTATTGCCTATTACGCATCTGTCAAATTATCAATAACCTTAAATAGTACGTAACGCGACGCTGTGACGAAATATCGTTTTATTATTCCCTACTTTATTTATATGCAGATAACTATTATTTTATTTGTTTCATTACACAACATGGTACGTTTACAATTTTTTTTAAATCAATCTTTGTATTGTCAAAATGTATGTATTTTTTTTTTATTATTTTTATTTATTTCTATCCAAAAACATACAGTATATATATTAGATACAAAATATCTTAAGATAATATAAGCTTATTCATATATAGTTAACATACAAAGTAAATATAAGTTATTTCATTTCAATAAATATCAATTTACCACTTCACTGGTGCTTACATAGTTTAAGCCATATATTTTTGTTTGTATCTTTGTTACTAGCCCCCTCACTAGGCATAGCCTGTGCTAAGGTGAGCTAGTTTTATGTTATTGTCTATTACGTTGTTTATTTATAGATACATTTACATATAATATAAGTACACGTACGCATACGCTACGCATTCAAACGTAGGTATGCATCTTTCCTTCTAAATACAATATTTCATTTTGAGTCATGCATACACAACGAAAATTGTAGAAATAGATTATTTGTTTCACTTTTTTTCAATTGTCTAATTCGGTTGTTTGTAATAGTGCATTTACATTTTATTTGGTAGAATTATTTCCTTCAGGATTTTTTCATCTATTTCATAAACCCATCTTAGTTTTTTTTTTAACATGTCTACGTAGGGGACGCCAGCTTTGGGTCCATTTTACTCTTCCGAAGAAGCGCACTACGTAGCGTTGGGAGGGGTTTGCAATCTAGAAAAGAGTTTATTAATTCGGATTTTAAAAAGACCCGGGTTGTACGAAGATGGAAACACAGAATTCGGAAGATCGTTCCACAGTCGGGCTGCTGTATTAAAAAAGGAGTTCGAGAAGCGACTTGTTCGTATATGTTGAAGGTCCACTGTGAATGGATGCTGCGATTGAGTGAAGCGAGTGACTCTGTTGCGAGTGGGTGGAGGAGGGACCAAAGATGCAAGTACTTCTGAGCAATTCCCGTGGTAGTATCTAAAGAATAAACTTAAGATACCGACTCTGCGTCTGTGTTCTAGTGATTGCAATCCATCAGTCAGTGATGGATCATCAATCAGACGTATAGCACGCCTTTGGACAGCGTCGAGGGTATTCAGTAGGTATTGGGGGGCGCCAATTAGTGATAGTTTTTTTAAATTCTTTTGCATTACTGAATGTATGAATTACAGATGTATCTGGAACTAAGTAATGATGTGAAGTGAAATTATATATTTTGTGGAACATCTAGGAATGTCATGGAATATATAGAATCAGAATGAATCATTTTAGAAAATGGGATGAAAAAACGATTCCAAAAATATAGTTATAAAATACATGACTGAAGTTTCAATATGGCTGACTGTTTTTTGTTAGGCAATACTTAAGGTCTTTTATTACCATCAAAAATACATCATGATTATAAGACTTATTATTGTTAATATATATTATGCATAGTTAATTGTAGTAAAATGAAATTTATAAAACACTTAAGCGTAGGTACGGCAATTAGTGCTCCGCCTAGACTAGAAACAATATTTAACTCAACGTAAAGTTATGCGATCCACCAGAAACATGGAGTTGAATATTTGACGTTTAGTGACGCACTTTAAGGAATATTAGGTACCTACTGTAAGACGCTATTTTTTTGTTAAACATGAGTTAAACTCTTAAGGGCCAACTCAAATACCGGGCCTATACCTCAGTTATCAAAATTATATATTTCCATTATTCACAATGGTTTTGACCTATTCCTTAAGATTCTTTTTTAAATCACTCATATTATGACAACAATAAATATCAAATAATATCACAAAAATACGTTATACAGTAAGCAGCTTTACAAGTTTTATTTTCATATCACAAAGAATATCGGTCTATTAGTTTTTTTTTTAATTTTTGCCATTTGAAATACATTTGATACTTCTTAAACTTACGGTCTTACTTATTAGATTTCGTTAATAGCTTACTAAACGCGCAACTAGATAAGCACGACTAAAATAGTTAAGATCGGTATTAAAAAATATTACTTATAAACGTATACTAAGATATGACTTACTAGTTCACTAAATTGTTCACGAACACCCTCATTTATTTTTTTCATATGGTCACATTGGCTTCACAGATGTCAAAAAATAGAAAATTGCATGTAATTTTTGGATAGCTGACATCGAAAAATGAAAACGAAAACCGCGTTGTGCCGTGTTGAGTCAAATTAAACACGTTTGCGATGAAGAATAACAAGGAAAATCGTTATAAGTATTAAATTTTTCTGTCAATCTCAAATATGCGTCGGAACATATGTGAAAGATCCGCCATTTTGAAATATTTGTTATGACGCGTTAGTCAAGCGTTAAACAACCTCTCGACCTGTCTTAACTTGACGTATATGAAATTAAGGCGTAATAAAGATAGTCACGGTTTATAAGTAAACTTTTACGTTAATCACGCTCTATTACCAGGTACTACAGATAGTTTACGTTTATAAGTAAGACGGTTAGAGTATGAGTCAAACTTAAAGATTTCACCAAGATGTCAAATTAAAGGCTTTTAACCAACCACTTCAACCGTATTATATTTATAATATTTCTCTTTCACTTTTTCTCTGTGTAGAGCTTTTCTAAAAACCATTTAAGCTTTTCCCAACAACTAACCTAAGCGCACTCCGAGAACTAAGATACGATTGCTTTGATAAATATATCATTTCTTACGCCTTCGTCGAAGGGTACTTATCATTTAATTCTCTAAGCTTTCAAGTTTATTTTATATTCTTGACCTGCTACTGTTTATAAGTTACCGTAGTCTTTCTGTGTTAGTTTTATGGCGTTTATTTTTATCATGTAAGATTTTACCATGGAAACGTTTCGCAAATAATAAGGGGGTTATAGATTTAATAAATTAGTTCCGACATATCTGAAGAAGACCGCCAGAATAAATTATGTAACACTGCACTGGACTATCGAGTGTTCGGCAATAGACCCAAAGGACGTCCCAAAAGACGATGGAAGGACTTTGTGGTGGAGGATATGGGGGTATGTAATGTCTCCGAGGATGAAGCTCAGGATAGAATGAACTGGAGGATCGCAATAAGGAGAGCTGGCACCACTACCATGTGGGATAAAGCTAAGGAGGAAAGAGAATTTTGTGAATAAAACGTTAAATTTTTATGTTTGACAATGTTTCCTGGACACTACTTGGAGATTACTTGCTGAAGATGTTCAGCAAATAACCGATATTAGTGTCTTAAAATCCACACCTCAAATTTTTTCAATTTTTTTTGTAAAAATAGAATTTTGTGACGACATCGTTTCATACCATTTGTATGGCAGTATATACAATACCTACGGGGACTCTCAATAGTTTGATACTTAATCTTCATATCTACATCATACATACATACATACCATCAAGCTGTTTGAAAAAAGGACTGACCTCCACACTATCCTATCTATATTCATGTTTTTTATAGAAAACGTAATATCTTAAAATATTCAATAATTTGGATTCAAGGGTTTATAGTTGGGTATGTATTATTCAACTATACATACTATCACCATCGACAGTTGGATCTCATGTGTTACATACAAATAGTAAATATAGATAAACTCATTTGATTTATTTTACGAAAATTAATTTAGTATGTAAATAATTGCTCGTATAAAATCGTGTTTTTATGGAATTTTTTTTCTTTTCATACGACCAGAAAGTTGATGGATAGTTATAGTTACAAATTGCAGTCTCCACTCGATGCATGCAAATTAAGTCCAAATGTTCAAAGTTACGTTAAATACCATCAGCTTTGAGATTCCATCCGATTTTGAAATGGTCCGCGGAAGCTCCTAGCAGATTCCCCTTTAAGTACTTCCTACTCAAGTTCAAACGTCGGGCAGGATACTTCTGAAAATGAAACCAGGTCTGAGTTTTAATGATCGGAAAGTGAGTTAATGGTATACTCGTGTAAGTACTTTCGGGTCAAAGTGAGTTGTTTTACTCACCTGTAGTTAGTTATGTTTCCTAAATAATTTATATTCCATACTAATAATCTTTTGCAAAACGAGTAATTTTTTAATATTGTTACTATTGACTATCAGATGGATTTTATTTGTGAACCAGAAGATGAACTTCTTAATTTTCGTTATTTTTTTTAGTATTTTCTTAAAGATAAGAGCAATATTTTCCAATAAATTAATCGGCCTTCTTGGGTCAGTTCTTAAGGTATCTGACTCCTGAGTCGCGGAAGTCATGGGATCGATTCCTAAAGATATAGTTCTCAGTCTGGATTTATGAGACGATTAGACACAATTCTTCAACAATTACAACAAATCTTCTTACATCTCACGTGAAATCAATATTTGATTTAGAAATTAAACAATTCGAAATAATACAAATTTCGTTTTTGCAATTGAGAAAAAATCTTCAATAGTATTGATATAATTCGTCGCGTTTCGTTGCGATTATTAATTAGTAAGACTTAAAAAAAGAGTTACTCAAATCATTTCAAAATAATAAAATAAGACACGGATATAATATTATGACATCAATGTCGATTTCATTACGCTTTTATTCTGAGATATCTTTTTATTGCCATTAAACGTTTATTTACTTCCAATTTCGCCGGCATGTCGGACGTTCCGGTCGTGGGGAGGTAAAATTAAATTTCCCTTCTCACGAATGATGTTTCCTCCGTTTGTAAAGATCTCAGTCAGTTTAGGGTTTTCTATCAAATTTGCGGCCACGAGTATCTACTGGAATGGGATTGGGGGTTATTAGCGGACGCAGAGGTCCCGATTTACTATTAAGTAATCACAGGCACTTTGGTCGTAGCATTTTAATTGTTACGTCAAGCAGGTGTACACCTGCTAATTGTCGTTGTAGTCGTGAACCTACCTGGGTTTCCGTGTATTGGTGGCCAGACGCACACACCGCACCGCTATTATCTGAATTATTAAATCGCATTATTGGGAACTTGACCGAAAATTGCGGCGATTCGACTCGACCAGAAGTGGGGATGATAGTTGGCAAGGGTGGGAAGCCGCAAATGTACCAACTTGTGTTATTTAATAGACTCTTCGCATTGACACTTGTGAATTTATGCCGCTTTCGACCCCACCGTATACAACCTCAAATGTATTTCGAGAAATAGTATTTTAAATCGTATTTTGATTTCTATGTTAATCTACATTTCCTAGCACTGGTCAAGTGGCTGTTTTGAAAAACAATATTTTCAGTCCTGAAATGTAAGAACTGCGTGAAAAATATTTAAAAAAAAATACTCTACTGGGTCTCAAACAAGGATATAAGATGGTTTTACATTATTTTTTTCAACTACGAGTTAGTCTTTTATGGCATTTTTTGTAATATCTCGGGAATACCATTATAACGTGAATATATATATATATATATATATATATGTATATATATATATATATATATATATATATATATATATATATATATATATATATATATATATATATATATATATATATATATATATATATATATATATATATATATATATATATATATATATATATATATATATATATATATATATATATATATATATATATATATATATATATATATATATATATATATATATATATATATATATATATATATATATATATATATATATATTATATTATATAATATTTTTATCTCGGTTTTCCCGTGTCAGTAGGTCTTGACTAAGACCATTTGTCTTCCGACGTTTCATATATATATATATATATATATATATATATATATATATATATATATATATATATATATATATATATATATATATATATATATATATATATATATATATATATATATATATATATATATATATATATATATATATATATATATATATATATATATATATATATATATATATATGTTATATTTGATGTTTTCACGGGTGAAATATGTTATAATATTTTTATCTCGGTTTTCCCGTGTCAGTAGGTCTTGACTAAGACCATTTGTCTTCCGACGTTTCGCCTGAATATCACCAGGCATTTTCAAGGACTTAACGAAAAGCATGCGCGCGACACACGTCTACTCACACTGAAAGCTCACCGTCAAGTGACTCGTAGCGTACAAGATGGCCGCTTATGTCAAATATTGTTAGCGCGACGTGATTGGCTCCTTGTGACACAGAAGGACATACAATAGATTTTGACCATTCAAAAATAATAGCAAGTTTAAACAGTGAACCTCTCAGAATTTACAGGGAAGCTATAGAAATATATAAGAGAAGGGATAAAATGAACAATCGGGACGACGGAGTTCGTTTGCCTAGTACCTGGAAGAACATTTTATATGACAAACAATACAATAATAATATTAATAATACCATAGCGAAAATAACCCCAAAACACAACAATAATAATATTAATGTCACAACTAAAATTAACAATAAATCACAACACAAAAATAATGATAAAATATTATTACCAACGAACACGACAGCAGGTGGGCGTGTCACAAGGAGCCAATCACGTCGCGCTAACAATATTTGACATAAGCGGCCATCTTGTACGCTACGAGTCACTTGACGGTGAGCTTTCAGTGTGAGTAGACGTGTGTCGCGCGCATGCTTTTCGTTAAGTCCTTGAAAATGCCTGGTGATATTCAGGCGAAACGTCGGAAGACAAATGGTCTTAGTCAAGACCTACTGACACGGGAAAACCGAGATAAAAATATTATAACATATTTCACCCGTGAAAACATCAAATATAACATATATATATATATATATATATATATATATATATATATATATATATATATATATATATATATATATATATATATATATATATATATATATATATATATATATATATATATATATATATATATATATATATATATATATATATATATATATATATATATATATATATATATATATATATATATATATATATATATATATATATATATATACCGAGAGAATTAAAAATTTGTCATAAAATATCATTGAAATCCCTGCGTATATGCTACTTAAAATATTGGATTTCCGAGCTAGTAGTTATATCCGACTGACTCTCTATAGTAATAAGCTGCGGTTCGATTTCAAAGTAAAATTAATTTAATGTTTTGTATTATATAATGTATTGCTTTAATTCATTGTTTTTAGTTTATTTAACATTAAGTTTATTATGGTATTTCTATTGCATTTTAAAATTGTTCTCGTTTTCATATTTGAATAATCTGTAATTTTCTATTTTGAGTTTCATTTCACAGAGGAATAGGACACTAGAACAATAATTTAAATAAGGACTTACAATAGAATTAAAAACCAATCTTGGTGTCTGAAAATCCAATATGTTTCTAATTCTTTTTGCAATTTTTTTCATTGTATATTCATAATGTTTATCAAATTTCAATTTATCATCTATTAATGTACCTAAATATTTCATACACTTTGCTTTTTTGCCGAGGATTTAACTCATTGCTGAGGATGGTGGCCACACTCGATCACTCGACGAATGATCTGCTTCCCTCTATCGAATGATCTATGACCGTCATGAGCAGGTCGTTTGAATTTGAATCCTGTTGCGTACAACAAGGTCACTTAATTTGATCGGTGAGTGCCCTCTGGGTCATGTATCCTCTACACTTTCCATTACGAAGAATTGTGTTGTATATTAATAAAATGAAATGTTTAAATTTGTGTAAGAATCACCAAACATGTGTATTTATATTTATGTCATTTGAGTGCCGAGAGAACACAAGCAATGATAATAAAAACGTATAATTTTATAATAATTTTAACGTTAAGATTAATTTTCGCGATAGCGGGAGTGTTTTATGTTATATTTCATTAGAAGACCGCAATATGGGGAAGCAAAAATGCGAATTTCAAATGAGAGGTTTTATTGGGATATTAACAGTTTTTACGTGTTTGCGCGTTAATCTCTACTCTAAATCTTTAGCAGATGAGCAAAGCTAATTGGGTTTTGGAAAAAAAAAAAAACGCTCACTCACCGTTATTAGACCAAACACCGTCGTTTATTTGATATCAAAAAGATAACTTGCTCCATTATTTTGTTAGGAATAATCTGCTGGGTTTCTATACCATTTGAAAAATACACAAAATTTCTTTTGAATATTTGGGAACTGGAATCAGAAGCGATGCAAGATTTATTTGTCCACAATTTCGTACTAATCATTGTTAAAAATTTAAATATATTGTAATTTGTGTGAAAAATATTTCACATAGTTTAGTATAGTAAACGTTTGGTTTAAAATTAAAACAAAACCATTTGGTAAGTATCATAAATCAGAGATATAATCCTCCTGTATTGCAACCACTTAGATCTCTTTTACTGTAATATTGTATGGACATCGGCGCTAGAAATTTGTGGATTTTGAAGTTATGTGCAAATCAATAACAAGTTATAGGTAATCATTGTTCGAATTTAGGTTTTCATTTATTTATAAAAGTTTTTGGCATTTTTTTAATGAATGTCTATATTTTAAGAAGAAGACTTGAAATATTGTTTGAATTTGTGTATATTTTGACAGACTTAAATTCTTCTGAATATCTGCTTCACAGTTCTGAAGCCCGTTCATCATTTAATATAACGCAGCCAGGACATCATGTATCTCCTTCTAGTGCATCGGCGACCTTCTATCTTGACGACCAGTATTAATTGAAGCAAGTGGTATTTTCCTCCCTTTATTATGTGACCTAGATATGCGATCTTGCGGACCTTTATTGTAGACCTATAATATCAGAAGATATCATAGAACTCCATATGATATGGGTAAATGGCTGATCTTGATTCCGCCAGTTGAACAGACTTGCCCTCCTGAGTTGCCTGATTGTTATGGCTCGACTGAAGACTTCTGATTTTGTAACCAGATCTGTCCAAGGGATTATGTAATGAATAATTTCATATATTTTACTGGAATTGCCAATTAGTTGTCAAAAAAGTAAGGAAATAACAAAACACAAATAAATCGAATGATGTTATTTTCCCTCTTTTAACTCTTGCTGCCTCACTTCAAAAATTTCAAAATTATTAGACAATCGTTTTTTTTATTATTTATATCGGTCGCTTTTCGACTTTAACAAGTTTCGTAATTGAAATAGGCCCCTTGTCATTTATATTATCCGAAATTTCCCGCAATTCCGTATCCAAGTTTGTCTCATAAAATATTAATGTGTTTTTTCACAGTTCGATAACTGAGACCATTTTTTTTATCGCAAACATTTGCAAATCGGCTAATTTCCCGTGAAACTTTTTCCCGGAGTTTTCCTTACTTGTTTTTAATTGTCCACCGGGAATCTAACTTTGCAACTTTGAAATGTCACAAGCGACTAATAGCCTTTTGAGAGATTATGAACGGAAGAGTTCAGTTTCTTTGCGGTAAAGTTTCAAGCAACTCTTTTCTGTGTGGACATAAAGTTTTTGTCTCCTGTTCTCCACCACTCATCAACTGGATCCACATGTAGTCAAGTAACATACATATAATATGATATTACATAAGTACATTGATCATGTTTTGAATCACATTACACCGACCTCTTTTTAGCGAGGTTTCTTAAATTTTTGATATCCTTTTCATACAAGTTTGGTTTGCATCATGCAACAGTTACGATATTAAAAAAAAAATAGTAACATAGGGAGTAAAAAACACAAATTATATAGTTTGAGAACCCTGAAATGTTTTCATAAAAACAAGTTTGAGATATTTGTATTTGTCTATATTTATACAAATTTATTTCGTAAAACGCTGAAGCATCGAAACTATTCATTTTTTTACTCAAGAACATGCATTGTACTAGTTCCTTTGCAAACTCTTTTTATTTTTTTTTGTAATAATTAAATTTAGTTTCAATCCATACAATTTGTACGGTTATTTCTTTTTATTTATAATATTCATGGATTTTTATGTTTTCCTACCTTATACGCATAGTATCGCCGTCGACATGTTACATGCAACTAGAATTAGCACTTATATATTAAAAAATTCGAATTTTATAAAACCTGTTGCATACAGTAAACTGTTTTTTATTTGAAAGATGTATCTTTTGAGGGTTTTGGGAAAATGATTTTTAAAATTTACTATTTGACCTAAAATTTACTATGTGGACTATTAATATGAAAGCGTCTCGTGTGATTCAGAGGATTTGTGATTTCATACAAAGCTGTGTTTTTAATAAAATGTGCCAAGAAATTTTCTGTTCCAATAACTCGTGGTATTCATTTCGGTTCACAAGAATGAATAACAAAATGTCTTCTTGGAGAAGAAGGAATGTACAGTCGAGTCGCGGACCTGTCCAACGGAATCTTTTGTCAGTTCTGGGACTGGTGAATTAGGGAGTACAGGTTGAATAAAATGGAATTGTTCTAAGTCACTCTTGGAATTTTGCAATGTCACGATGGAGGAATGGAAGTAAGCGAGTGTTTGTATTTTTGAAACAGAAGGCAAAGTTTGGTTGTATTATTCCATATCATTAACTTGTTTGCCAACACATATTTCAGAGTTGTACCAAACTTACGATATTTGTCAAAATACAGTACCTATACTCGTTCAAATGTTCTGTGGAACATGATACTGTGTATGTTATGTAGTTTGTGTGTGTGTAAAAGTTTTTATGCGAACATAATATAACAGTCTTTTATTGTATTGTAGCTTTGTAGTTGGAACGTACACGAAACAAAGTTCTTTGTTGTTTCAAACTAAATTCGATTATTTCTTGGTATTGTTACGAAATTAGTAATTTTAGTACCTACACGTCTAGTAAAATAACAAGATGAATTGTGTATGGGATCAATATTTGTATGTATGTCAAAAGATAAGATGATGAATATTATGTTAACAACCGTTTATGTTTTCCTCATTAAAAAAAACTTTTCACTCACAGGTGTTTTGTTTGAGCTTTTTTCTTTTCGGTATTGTGAATTATGCTTGAATCCATTTTTATAAACAAGTTACTTTTCCATTGTATAAATTCACTAAACAAAAAAATACAAATACAATTTTGGAGACAACAGAATTTATGAATAAAATAGTAAATCGAATATTTTTAAAGTTGCGTAATATATGCAAAAATTGGATTTTTTCCCTGTCGGGTGTCAATGATACTTTTTCACAAAATTTTAACATCTCAATAGAGACGAAGTTTGTAATATTGTAGGAGCACCAGGAACTCAAGGCATCTACAGGGCTTACGATTTGCAAACCATCCGATGAGAGGTTGTTAGCCCTTTAGATACGGTTCTCCCATAATATTCCAACTTCGCCTCTATTGAAATGTCAAAAATCTGTCCAAAGATAGTAAAATAGTCTTGAAAATTTTGAAATAACAACTCTCCACATACATAGTAGTAGAGAGTAAAATACTGGGAAGTCAAACATTCACATGTTTTAAAACCCGTAAATGAATTATTTAGGTATCTATATATTTTCATTTTATTGGGTTTTACCTACATTGCTGTTAAATCATTCTGCTTTCTCCAAAACATGCATTCATTTGATCAACAAATAACCATATGGATATGTTTTCAAGAATGCTTCAATATTCGGCCTAAAATTGAACTTATAGCATACAAAGTTGAGAATGATCTTTTACCCCACAAATCTGTTCTTTCTTTCAAATTGAACAGGCTACTGCATTCTTGTGTGCAACACGACCTGACCGCGTTGAGCTTGCCCACATAAAAAGTAATGTTCCTCTAGGAAATGGGTTTCGATATGGTTTGCGAATATGCACTTTGTACGCTCTATGTACCCATCTATAAGTTCTCTAGTACAATAGCGCGCTGACTCGGTTCTTTTCGGAATAAAATTCAAGCGAAAAAAGTATACGAGCGTAGTGCAAATTCTTTCGCAAAAAGTTGTGAATAATTTATGCTACGAATGGCATGGCCATAAAAACAAGAGGAAATGCCGATTTGTCTTAAGCTTTCCATCAAATGCCAGCTTCGAACAATGGATCTGCAGTTGGATACAAATGATATTAGAAAGAAACCATCACGCTTTGTGTCTATTGAAATATAATCAATTTTATACAACCAAGCTTTTCTCAGGCACTGTACAACTTACTGCCTATATTGGCTATGGCTATTGGGAGTCGAATCTTATAGCTTTCATGCAAGCTATTCATTTGTAGGATCTTGGAGCAATTGTTTGTCCAGGTGCTGTTTGGTCTTCCTTTGGATGATAAACGATGAAGATTAATATTTATTGCCTTATTTACGGTAGGCTGGTGATCTTCTTTTTACATGCCTTTACCATCTCAGCTGACAATTTTCTAGCTTGCTGTTTATGTTAGTGATTCCCAGGCAAATCACGAAGACGTGAATTGTTTATTTTGTCTTTTAATGAAACTTCTACCGACTACCTTAGCATTCGCATTATCGTGGTATCAAAATTCCTTGCGTAGGAATTGTACATTGTTCAGCGTTCTGAGCCATATATAATTGGTTGCCTTTTGATTTTAATGGCATTTTCGGTTCACTCAGAATTCCAGATTCTGATCTTAATTTCATCGATCCTACGCATTATTTGATAAGATATTCAATATCTGTCTTTTCGTAGGGTGTATTTAAAATAACATTTATTTTTTATCTATCTCACCCAACTGTTTTCCTCGCATCAACATCCATATAATTATGTGATACCTACATGTTTCATTTCAGTTTCATTTTAATGTCAAAGAAAGTACTGATACTTACTTTCACATTCTTCCTTTTTAATGTGTTTTTAATTATTGTTTTTTTTGTTGTTTCAGGTAAATTCCAAAAAGTTTTGCTGACATATTTACAAAGGATCTAAACTCCTTTGTAACCAACCAGGATTAACGTATGTTTTTTTTATTCATTCATTCATTCATTCATTCATACCATCACGGCATATCCCACAATGTGGGGTAACCAGCGAAAGGTGTCCGGGTGTGCATTGCCTTATAAAAGGGAGAACAACACATCTTTGTATCTATGTTTTATATATAACTAAATTTAGTTTTAATAAGTTCAACGTAATCCGTCGTGGTAGGGTTTATATATGTATCAAATTTTACATATTTTTTAATAACATTATATTTATAAAAGGAATGAACTGACAAACATATGAAGACGGATTCATTGACGTATCGTGGCAATTTATTCAAACAAATATTTATGGAAAACTTCAACCAACTCTTAAACTTACCGGAATATTCTAGAGAATTCAGTGCCTTCAATTTTGCAGATTTTATATTTTTAAACAATAGCTGGAACAAAGAATAATATGTACCACTACAATTAATAAAAATACTGATAATGAAATTGAGTATTGAAATGGGGAAAAAATATCGTGATATTAATATTCAAATTTTCAACGAAAATTTCCATAAACCTACAATAATAATTGAATAAATATCCTATTTCCCATTCTTTTCCGTCCTTCCTCCTATTTTCTATTCGATTCCTTCCTTTCAGTTCATTAAATCACAGTTTTCTCACCATATCCTAAATCTTGTTCCTAAAACCCGTTCAACTGATTGATGTTCTCTCCTTGAATAAACTGAATGACAATAAACTCGTATTTTATGCACACGAAGAAGATAAATAAATAAATAAATATTTTAATATACCTACTTTTAATGTAACATTATAATTAGCTTATTTTGTATTCAATTGTATAACTGTATTATGTATTTTGTTTAAAAATAATGTTAGGTAAAATAAAATAAATTAAAAAAAGGTAAAAATATCAAATAAATTTTGTACTGAAATACTCATTTAAATAATAAATGAGTATTTCAGTAAAATTCAAAAAATTATGAAATATTTTTTTAATTGCATATACGCAAACATTATATTTTTTCCCTGTAGAGGGAGTCAAATGATAAAGTGAAATAAATGGTAAAGCGCATAAAGTGATCACATACCAGCCGATGACAGGTCGTATGCCCTGTAGGTGCCTTGAGATCCTGGCTCTTATATAATATCCCAACTTCGTCTCTATTGAGATGAAAAAGTTTGTCAATAAAAATAACAAAAATAATGCCTTGTTATATGAGCAGTTTTCCTGGACGTTATAGACTTCTCGAATATTAATATTAAAATAAATCACTGAATCTTTCATGTGAGCATTCTACGCTCTTAGTTCTTACCCACAGTTCATCATATTATTTTCAAATATTTCTTGTCCATGAATCATGACTAAGCAGCCATCAATATTATTGTTTTTCCATTCTCTGGTCTGTTCTTTCTCCCACTTGGTGGCGAAGAAGTGACGTTTACAAGAGGAAAAATATGAAGTGATGGATCGACTCTACTGTTCCCAGATGACTTTCAATGGTTCTACAATTTTAAAAGTCAATTCTACTTGATATGCAATCAATAATTACCTTTATTATTATATTTTTAGAATTAAATTAATCTTTAAATTTCAAAAACTTATATGCATTACACATTTAAATATAAAAAAATAAGCTAACAAAGCTAATTGTCTATCATTAACTATATTCTGGTAATCCATTTTGTACTACTTTCATGAACACAGCAATGAAATACGTATTCTTTGATCCACATTACCCCTTTTCCGTAAAAGAAGAGATTCATTGTTTTACTTTATAAGTTTAAGATCCTTTTAGGCAAAAATGATATTCAAGGAATATATTTATATTTACAATAATCCTTTTCTTTTAACCAGTATAGGTACATATTTTTTATACGTTCATAAAAAAAATGACAATTTTCTTTAACTGCGATACCTTATTTATTTGTTTACTAATAAACGATGTAAACTGCCTTTTACTGTATGACCGGGTCAGAAATGTGGACATAAGGAAAGAATGTAGGATAAAGAAAGATGTTATAATAGAATGAAAGTGAACACATTGAGATGGTTTGTCCACATAGGGAGAATGAATGAGGAACGCTTGACGAAGAAAATATACATTGCGGCCAGGAATGGAATGAGAGGTCGGGGCCGCCCAAGGAAGGGATTGCACGTCCATGTGAACGGTATTTTGAAATGTTAGAAGCGTGAAATGTTAGACTAACATGTATAAGACGATGTATGAATGTTGACGAGGCGATAAATGTATGTCAAGATAGAAGTAAGTGGCGTTCGGTTCTCTCTACCTACCTTGTGAGGGACATAGCGTGATGGAATGTATGTATGTATGTAAATTGCATTTTACATAAAAATACATATTGAAGATAAAAATGTAGAAAAGAAGATAAAACAATTAGGAAGGTATACCTACACTAAGCAAAAAAAGAAAAACCTGCCCAGTAAAACAATCTAATCAAAAATAAAATAAGCTAGTATAATGGAGCCTTCTACGTCACTACGTCATTTCTACGTCAGTATTGACAAAAAAAAAAACAATCGAAATCATTCTAGGTACACGTGCATGCTTTTTGATTTTTGGTATCTTCATTGTTGAATGTGAGTAACCTGCGAATCAGAGTTCAAACACCACTGACCTTACGCTCATGTATGTGCTGAGTGGGCAAACGGGTTTTTGCAAAAAGATCACGATAACGGGTAAGACTCCGTATTTTGTCCACGAAACGCGGGTACTTTGGTAAAAGATCACATAATCTCATAAAGATTATCCAAATCGGACTGCATAATGTTGATTCATTGTTTCACCGTGACTCTTAATAACAGTTTAGATTGTGTGTGGAAACTACTAACGAGTTTGGCGTGGAATATTATTATTTCACCAGCAAAATATTGGCACTATCGCGAAAAAGTCGAAAATCTATTCTAGATTATCCACAACTCATTATGAAATGTTATGCATTTTTACTTTGTCGCTTATCTGTTTATTATATTAAAAACTTGTTTGTTTTGTATGCATTTATTAAAACGTTAGTTAAATGCGTTTATATTATTTTATCTTTTCTCTTGTATTTATCATTTCCGTTCTCTTTTTCATAAGGTCCATTAAAGTAGATCGTATTTATTTTAATTGTTATATTAGCTATCTGTGGTTCATGCCACTTTTTCTAGCATTATTTTTTCTTCAATTTTAAAAATGTTTAGACTTACAGCTCTGTCATCAAGTTACATCAAATTAACGAAAATTCCTTTCGGAGTTGGAGGATGCGCAGTTTCACGCCGAATGGCGCCATTTATTTTGACTATTGGTAAAGTCATGGATGTTTCAAAGAGTCTACGTAATGAAATATAAAAAATGAACACAAAACTACGAGTTGGAATTTCGCTTAAATATTTTTGTCAAACGTGTTGATCATTAGTTGAATCTTCTTTAGATAGCCAATCAAGAGTTGATACGCTGTCACTTATACGAAGGATTGTTTGGTGAAATTAAGTTTTGTACTTTCGACAATGATTAATATGAACACATATATAATTCCACAATTTATTTTATTTTTCTCCCGACGACCGTTTCGGCTTATAAGGCCATAATCAACTTGATTATGGCCTTATAAGCCGAAACGGTCGTCGGGAGAAAAATAAAATAAATTGTGGAATTATATATGTGTTCATATTAATCATTGTCATTTTTTTTTTTTTTTTTTTTTTTTTTTATTTTATAGAATACAACAGCATTACAATAAAGATTTATACAGATATAAAGAGATAATTTTTATGTTGCCAATTATAGTATTCTAAATATATTAAGTACGTACACATTTATTAACAATTATGAAGACAGGATGGGAAAGGAGAGAGGTAGGAAGGGGAGTGGGGGGAAGCATCGACCACTAGAAACTCATATTATGATTTGCCTCACGTGTCTCAATGTATGAAGAATAGTTAATTAAAATTAAGTTAAAGTTAATGTTAAAGGGGCACAATTAAAAAGTTAAAGATGTGCACAATAAAACAGCACAGATTAAACATCCGACAAATTCACAATTTTTTTTTTGAATACATAAAAACTTGAAGCAAACATATCCAACTCCGGAACGCTCAAACAATTTCTATTGTACCCAGTACAAGCTCTATTAATATAAGAATTTAGCATATAGTTAGTTTTAGAAGGTTCTATATAAAAGAGAGACTGGTTTCTATTTCTCCTAAGTGGACAGTGAAAACGGAGTATGCTTAGAAGGGGTGCGCTGTCGATCAGACCGTTAATAATTTTATATAGAAAACAAATATCATGGATTGATCTGCGTGTCTCCAGTTGTTTTGTGTTGTGGTGTTTAAGAGCTTGAGAATAGTTTGAGAAATGTAGTCTATTACGAAAATTTAATTGCTTTATATATTTTTTTTGAAGATTTTCTATTGCGTTAATATGTATTTCATAGTTTGGATTCCATACAACCGATCCAAATTCCAGTAAGCTTCTAATAAATGAATTAAATAATATACGCAGCGTGTCAGAGTTATGAAAAGGTTTCGTGTTTCGAAATATGAATCCGAGGGTTTTATATGCTTTAGTTGTTATGTATTCAATATGATTAGTGAAAGATAGTTTTTCGTCCAGTATTATACCTAAATCCCTGATTTCAGATTTATAGTTCAGTTCTTCATTATTGATTTTATATTTAAATAATATTTTATTACGGTTTCGAGAGTATGATATGTAATTACATTTTTCCACATTTAAGAACAATTGATTTTCCGCACAATAACGTTGTAAACTATATAAATCATCTTGGAGCTCCAAACAATCTGACGGGCTTTTAATTTCTTTAAATATTTTAGCATCATCTGCGAACAACAGTATGTTGGAATGTTTAAGACAAGATTTTATATCGTTAATGTAAATTAAGAATAGCAGAGGCCCCAGATGAGAGCCCTGGGGTACTCCGGAAAAAATAGGTTTATAGTTAGAATTGTGACCGTGCAAAGCCACAGCCTGAGACCTGTTACTTATATATGAATTAAACCACGGAATGGAATTCTACAAATTAGAAGCCGTCACAATCGAAAGATTGAAAAGTGCGTTTTGTACTTTCTTTAGGAAATCATGGTAAAATTGGCGGTTACTTTAGAAACTCTAATTTCCTGTCCTTCTCCTCTTTTCTTCTTTTTTATTACCATTTATTGTTTGTATTATCGATAGAATTTTCATTTTTGTCATGTCGTTTGCCGATCAATGTAAAAATTGTAAATGCAACAAACACATTGATCAAACCTTAATAAGGAATAATTTACGCATCCAAAATCCCAGCATATTGACTACTGATGGGATTTCTATGGGTACTCTTTTTTTTCTCACTTTTTGAATGTTTTCATTACTTCGTATTGATTATCACTATCATTTTTCTTGCTGCAACACCCACAGTTGACAAATTTAATACTGAAAATTATCTAGTTATTAAAACCTACATACAAACGCCTTTACTGTAGTTGTAGATCCCGGTAGGTTGGAAAACACCTCCCACATTCAAAACGTGCGGAAAAAAGATAAATGTTAACATATCCATTTTGACATTTGGGTTTTGTTTTTTAAAAAAATATTTTTCAAAGCGTAGATAAGGCATTTCACGCCAGTTTTGCGTGATATTCCACCCTTATATACCCACACAATTGTTTTCATGTTTTCAATAATACGGCGTATTTATACTTATATAATACAAAAGACCATTCAATCAATATAGTCACAAGGTTAACAAAAAACGTAGTAAAATTATATAATATAATTAATATGATATATATGTATTACGAATCTCAACACCGAGGAAACGAAAAAGAAGGAATTAATTAAATATTCTTGATACTGTGAAGGCTTTCACATTTCTTGACACGTATTATTTTTTCTATGAATATGTCTTTAGTAATTTTGTTGGGAATAATTCGTAGCTTGATGTTATGTGACGCAGGAAATATTCCATATTTATTCCCTTAGGAATAGAATAGATCTTTTTTGGGGTTAGAAAAAGCTAATCTACTATTATGCGGTAAATTAAGACAAAGAATTGAATTTGTTGGTTGTTATCTTCCTTATTTTGAAACCTAATTCTCTTCATAAAATGTATTTATCGCTGTGGGTTATTTGGCCATTTTATTACATATTTTTTTCTCCACATACATGAAGAGTTAGATAATATTTTTGAGGAATCCTAAAACTTTTTCTAAAGAATCAATCTTTTGATTGTGTATTGCGTTGGTAGGGCTAATCCTTTTTGTTTTGTTATTTGGAAAGTGATTATTATAAGTTTAATGAATATGTTTGACAGTGGCACAAAAATCGCTGAGACATCCTGGAAGAACGTCTGACAATTTCTGGCATCGCGGATTAATTTCCTAATTAAATAAACGATTGGAAAATAAAAGCATGTTGCTTATCCATATCTAGCAATAAACAAATAAATAACCAAGAGAGTTTTATAATTTTACGAAATCGAATTAGCAAACTTTTAGTGTATAACTTTTGTTGGAATAATTAAGAGGTTATTTTCGATTTCAATAAGTTTTCAGTTTTATGCTTCCTGCAACAGGGAATGCCAATGACTGTGGAGAGCAGCAGACCACCACAAATATGTTGCCCCACAAGTCAGGTCATCTGCACCGTGCATGACCAAATGGTGGACAGTGGATGTGGGACAAAGTGAAATAAAACAGAAGGGGGCAGCATAACGACACAAAAATATATTAGATTCAGTGAATTAGGTTCTCCGACAAATGTGAGTTCGTACAATTCACTTTATGAGCATTGTTATTCTGATAATTATTTTTCGAAAAATTGTTTTCTTAAAATTGGAGATTCGAACAATTGATTTTCTTAAAATTGTAGATTCGAACAATTGTTTTTCATAAAATTGTAGAGTCGAACAATTGTTTTTCATAAAATTGTAGATTCGAACAATTGTTTTTCGAAGAATGATCATGCAACCGTGAATGTGTATTGATGAAAAAAAAATTAGTTTAATGTTTCCTTTAGAGTTTATTTTTCGGGATAATTTATTTTTACTAAGATTCTAAGTATTTATTAAATTAATTTAGTTTTAATTATAAAAGGACGTAGATTCATCCTGTTTGTGTCTATATTAAGAGAAACATTATCAAGTGTAATTTAGGGAAACATTATTAAATGTATTGCGTTGTGATCTGAGTCTTAAGCTGCTAAGTATAGAAAGCTTAAGTCATAAACCTTTTTTAAATCCTGTATTTATTTATCTATCACAAGATATTTAAACCTCACTGTACATGAAATAAAAGTGACGTAATTATTTTTTTTTTTTATTTATTTATCACACAATTTGAATAATCGTCATTAAAAATAGATAACTGCTGCCCAACTAGGTATACCTGTTTTTTAATTTTACTCAAAGACACGTTTTTTAATTTTTATGATTAACCTTTATTTTTAATAAAATAGGTAATTATATAAATAATTCATACATACCATCACGGCTTAATCCTGCTGTATAGTAAAAATAATGTTTTATATACATTCATACGTTTAAATTTGTATAGTAAAGGTGTGATATTTAACGATGCATTTAGGATAATGCTCGGTTTACCCAGGTTTTAGCAGTGCATCTCAAATGTTTGCAGAACGCTGAGTCCTTCGAACGCTGATGGCTTCGACGCTCTCCAAAGACAGATGATAACTAGTACAAGAATAAGGATGTGGAGGTCTAGCAATTCCATTATTCCAACAGTTGGTATATGGCTTGATTCTCCTATTCACAAAAGATGGGCCTCAATAAATTATGATGTGATTTAAGTGATTTTAAGAAATGTTTACGGTTTTACTATTCTGTTTTTTTTATTTTAATTTGTATATTGATTAGTTATTTTTTTTATTTATAATATGGTTTGTGTAAACTGATTATTACTATCCTGAATTTCGTTTATTCTATTACTGAGGGGCAAGTCTGGTCAACATGCGGAATCAAAACCATCCATGATATCGGTAAACATGGGTGGTTTTGATTTTGCCGGATGACCAGACTTGCCCCCCGGATTAGTATCTACTAAAAAAAAAGTCTATTCGAATAAATATGAGAAAAAAACTTCTTTTAAATTTGTAGACACATATGTATATTTTGTCTTTTTTTATCATCGGGATAAAAATAAGTATATTTTTAAAATTATGTAAAAAAACATAATTTACTAAGTAAATCTGAATGTTACTTAGTAGGTAGATGCACTGGAAAAAGATTATACAGAATTCCTTTTAGAAATCACTATTTTTGATTACATTAAGGGAATTCATTTTTTTTATCTCAGCCTATCATTTGATGCAAAAGTAACTCAGCATTTTTGTTCAAATTTGTCTGTTTACTTAAATGATTCAAAAAATTCCTTTTCCGATTGTGGATATTTCACGGCCATAAATTGTCTTTAATTAAAGGCGTTATGATTAATCTTTTCCTCGCGGGGTTTTTGTATAATTGAAAGATATGCAAAATAAAAATGGTAAGTAGATATTCAACAAATTAATTGCGATGTTGGAAAGGGTAGTTACCCACTTTGCCGACCGTGGATTGTAGTACATAGATGATCTACATCTATGATTTATTTCCTTTTGAAGGCAAATTAACATTTACCTACACCGAAATTATTCAAATTGGCAAATAATTCGTGCGGCTTTCATTATCGAAAATGAAATTTTGTAAATGAAAATTAATGACCCCTGTATAAAACGCCTTATTCCCTAATCGGACTTAGTTTCTGGGCATATTTTAGCAGAATTAATAATTCAACGCAAAAGGTCGAACGCTATAGAGAAAATGGTGTTATTAAAACCGCCTCGATTGGGGATCCGTAATCTTTGGTGGGAGAGCTATAGTTCATCATTGTTTTTTTGTGAAATCCCTTTATTTTTGCTCTATTATCTCTTCCTTAGTTATATAAAAATCCTTTTTTGACCATCTAGATATTCTTCATTTATATTTTGCGTATTTTTAATCGAATCATTTTGTATTCAATTTATTGAATATTCAATGTATATTTTTGAAAGCTCTAAATTAAAATTGATACAAATCATTTTACATATTTAATTCAGGTATATTTCCATACTATTTCAAAGTATTTTAGTTGTATAAAAGATTCTTGAAAATCTTTTAATATACCTACGTTTTCTGCTATAAAATTGCCCATTTAATTTATTTTGTATTCCTAATTTATAAATTTATTTGCTAGTGTGGTTGACTGACGGAAATTGCCTATGAGCAATAAGTTCGCCACAGAATTGTTCTTTTGCATAATAAAAGTATTGTATTAATATTCCTGCTAAAAAATACTTTATGTAACAGTTACAGTTACATATTATTTCACTAAGTTTCACTAATTATTTTTAAGTTTTTTTTTTAAATTAATTTTTTATACGTTTTCATCTATGATCCGTGAACTGAATTAGTGTTATCTTATAAAACGCTGTTTCACGTCATCAATTTCACATGCACTTAACTTGAGCAGGAATTTATTTTCAAGCCTTTTTGTAAAAAAATACGGTTTACTCTTTTGTGCTAGCGGTATTAACGGTGAGCTAGCTGTTTCCTTATATTTAGCTTTTTTGGCACCTTAAGTGCAGTGTCTGCAAGGTTTTCGAGTTCTCTGGACTCTTCTTAATGTTCCTTGTTTTTTTTTATTTTGGAGTTTCGCAAGGTGCCTAATAATTAGAACGGCTGGTGGTAGAGGAAGAACAGAACTTTATTTTTACATTTGATTTCAATTAAATACTGTCGCTCGAGTGTTAATGTTGTCTATGTCTATTGGTATGTTCTCAAAACCTATCTATATATTATCTTGAGTTGGTTTCTCATCTACTATGTGATGTTTACATTACAGCTCATCCCTTCCCTTCTTAATACCTTCCTACTTTATCTCGTGACCCTATCCTTGTGGGCAATAATACATTGTACAATGTCCTCATTATCTTTGACCCAATCCACAGACCATGGATATATTATTTCTCCATTATCTTTTGTCTCACTACTTGCATTTATTATAGATTACCTCAAGGTTATAAAGTATCTACTTATTTTAAATTCTATAGTTTTGAGTAGTATATTTAGATAAGTTAATGACCTAAAACTTAAATTATCAATATTGTTAATATGAAAAAAAAACAAAACAATTATTGACTTCAACCTATGACAATCAAACGCACTTCTACTATTTTTTTACTGCTTACATCAAAATGTTGTAATTTGTAAAAATATGTACACATGTTATATTACAAAATGTTTATTTCTTTAGTACTCCGACGACCATTTCGGCTTATATGGCCAGTTGATTATGGCCTTATAAACTAAAATGGTCATCGGGAAACTAAATAAAAACACTGAGGAATAAAAATATGTTTATTATTTTTCATGTTATGGAATTTGAGAAATTAGAAACCGTCTCGGTCGACAGATTGAAGATTGCTGATAGCTCTAAGTTTTGTGTTACATATATAATCCCTAAGATGTGACGCACGATACAACGGAGAGCTATATCATGAGACATAATATGAAGAGCCCGATGTAAAGATTGGGCGCTTAAGATGGGCTGGTCACATAATCCGAATGGACGACGACAACCTCACAAAACGTCTCACACTCAAAGGAGTCCAAGAAGGCCAAGAACTCGATGGATGGACAGTGTCGATGCCGATACTTCCACAATAGATATTAGAAACTGGAGAACGAAGGCAACGGATAGACGGGAATGGAGGAGACTCCTGGATTCAGCCAAGGCCCACTCAGGCTGTCGAGCTTATGATGATAAAAATTTGACCTATGTACTTGTAGTAATATTTATTTAGATGTAAAAACATTTGTCAAATTTAATACATCTAGTTTAAATAAAAAAGAAGATGATGTGGGTAGATGAAGTCAGAAAAGGATGGGACTCAGCATCTCCAGGAGAGGAGCTGTAAAGTAGCAGCAGAGGATAGGATGGGATGGAGGTGAAAGTTAACCGAGGCTCGATTTGGGCTGTAGCGCCATCGAAGAAGAAGTTTAAATTAAAAAAAATCATTGATATTTTTCGTATTACTAAAAATGATTATCAAGATACTACGGAATTCTCGAATACTTATTTTTGGTCGAATATTGCAGGTTTCATTAGATTGTTTATAAATCGGTTAATGAATAACTGGCCTAACCATATAAATAATATTTGGATGATGGGAGTGTTATAATATTGAATAGTGCGTATGATGTGATGTATGGATAAGATGTCCAACTGACACTATTTTCGTGTATTTTTTTTTAATGTAAAAACTCAGTTGTTTTGTGCGAACGGTTTGCTTTTACCCAGAATCGTTTGTTGACCTTGTGATGTACCTAATCAAATTCAGGAAGTTATTGAGTTACACTTGAAATTATCCGAAACATTTTGGTACCTACTTCAGGTTTTCATCGATTCGGTGTCGGATCAAAGTGTTAATGCTGGCTTGTGTAAATACACCAATAAAATTGATTGATCACAAACTTCTCGATTGAGTAAAATATTTATCAACGTTAATAGTCATTTAATACTGGAAAGACAGCAACCCCAGGGACGAGGCCATTCTTGGTGGAGTTACCAAATAATAAAAAGCAGAGAACGAAAGCGTCTCGATTAGTTTTTGTCCGGGAGGCAACTTTCTTTTTATTGTATCAAAAATAATGAATGTGTCCTTTAACAAGCACATCCTCATACATTTCCTAAATTAAGCACCATAGCTTGTGCTATATGTGAACGAAATCGCTCGTGGCAGACCTTGGTAGCTGTTAAGTTCGACTCTTCTCATTCTCAGACAAAGTCCCGAATGCATAGCCCTAGGTAACTAAACAACTAACTCCTAACCTCACTGGAGTATTTTGAAGTCTTAAGTTACCAATTGCGTTGCAGAGACATCACTAACTAATTACTAAATACTACGCCTAACTTAAGGTCGATGACGTAGAATTTCACATTATTGTGTACGAAGAAAAGAGATAGATAGTTTTCTAAGAGTTTGTACTGACGTTCAAAATGTTTTTTTGTCATGACATCACAAACACAGCTCGATGTCACGATTTTTCTGATTCCAGCGAATTTTCGGCATCTCATAGATCGCTGGATACTCTGTTTGGTATTTGATTTGACAAAATTACCAAATACGAAGTCGTTAAAATCATCATCCATCGAAAACATTTCGCGTTTTAATATTAAACCACTCTTAAGGTTCCTCGCGATCAACCTTCCTTTTTAGCAGTTCGCAAATGTTAGTTTACGCCAACGCGCATGCGCTAAGTATTTAGATATGAATGTCTCTGCAATGCAATTCTCATGCAAAAACTTTGTAGCATTATCCAGTTTGGAAGCCATGTGATCTCCTAACTTAAGTGAGCGACTGTCCATTGAAAACATACGGACCTATATGTCCCAAGGTCTTACTAACTTGAAAGCTGTTTCTCTGAAGAAACCATTTCAATTTAGTATATCATCCATGAGTTTTTGGGTCTTCCCATACATATATTAAGACTGTGGCAGAAGATGTATGTGAGATTTTTATTGACAAACATTTTTTCAACATCTCAATAGAGACGAAGTTGGGATATTGTAGAAGAACCAGGAACTCGAGGCACCTACAGGGCTTACGACATGTCATCGGCTGGTTTACGTGATCACTTTATGCGCTTGCGCAACATTCACCAATTATGCCTTCTTAATGAGTTCCCTTATCACGACGACCCCTTCTCCGCTGAGTTTCTATGTATTTGAATATTTGAACCATATTAATTAAATATATCTCGCATTATTCAAATCATATAAATACTTATCTCGATCTATGCTCACCTGATATTTGCATTTTGCGATCGATGCGCCATCAGCAGCAATCCGCGAATTACAACAGTTTATATTTATATTAGGTAATATTCTACTTCTTTGTACTCTTATGTGCGCCTGATACGTTTAATGTTTCAGTCTTGAAGTCATTTTATTTAACCGCGTATATGAGGACTAATTAGTTTTGTTTCCGTTTATTTTCCGAGGATTCGACTAAAGTTTACCTGTATATAAATGTTGGTATACGATGCCAGATTGTTATGAAAAGATCCCCAAAGCCACACATACATATATACAATATAGTTTCCACTATTTATTTTGGGTCGTGTTAAAAGTTATTTCGGATGTAATTTTAATTTAAACTCCCACAGTATATATTTCATGTCGAGGGTCTTTGGGTGTTCGTCGTTGGATTTGATTGTTCAGCGAACCGTTTTGTACCTACCACACGTAATATGTTTCGGCTTGTAATTAGTTTTGTTGTGTACTTTATAATAATGTATGACGATGGCATTATATTATAAGTGGAAGAAACTGTGATAACGTGAACCGAAATACGAGCTTTTTGAGTTATTTAGGAGGTTAATTCGTTATCAAAATATCCTCCATTTTGATTTTTACTGAGCGTTGTGGGTGCTGAATAAAATTTGTATAGACACAAATAAATTTTAATGTTTTACAATCAATATACATTTAACATCCATACTTAAAAGAGCTTCCGATTCTTTTTAACCTTTCATTGGTATGTAAAAAAAGAGAGCTGCAATTTTGTAACTTTTAAAGGTATTTTATTGCACCAATTTATCAACAGGTAGTGAGTTTTTAAAATAAGTTTCCTCATAATGTGTTTGTGTGTATGTACATTGTGTCCTCTATATTAGTCAACATGAAAATATGACGATTATGAAAATAAAATATGTAATGTGGCATTATTTATGGCATAAGTTATCATAGTATAAAATTAAATTAAGAAAAAAATGAGTGTGTTTGCTTCTTTCTAGTGTGAATTTTCTGTACAATTATATAAATTGTTTTATATTAGAAATTTTTTGTCTATTTGTTAGAATTACGAGTTTAGAAATAAGTTTTATTTTTCCTATTGCATATTTGTTTAAATTTTAAGTGTCTACACTTTTAATGGGGCGATAATATTGAATTGTTTTATAATGATAATAAAAATGAAAAAAAAAGTTTAAATTAGATTAAAATTAAATGCTAGTTAAAATTTTAGATATTTACATGATAGACATAAACCTTATAAATTTATTAAAAATATCGTGTCTAATTGGAAAACAATTCTAAATTTGCGGTAAAAAGATAAAAATCTAAAAAGTGTTGAAATTTCTGTTAAGAGAGGAATATTTCAGGGAGATTCCCTCAGTCCTTTATGGTTTTGTTTGGCGATGAACCCTCTTTCAAACATGTTAAATGGTACTAAATATGGACACAAAATTACGTCAGCTGTTGGAAATACTACCAAAATTAACCATCTCTTATATATGGACGATTTAAAGTTGTTTTCTGGAAGAAGAACTTAAGAAATTAATTCAAACCACGACAATAATTACTTTTTTTTTATTTTTCCTGTAAAAAATAAATAAATAAAATAATTTACGTACATACAAAAAATGTTCCAAAGTGTCCATTCCATGGTAATCGGTCTTTTTAATTTTGTAAAAGATCGCATTTAGGATTAAAAGACAATGAAAGTATTTCCGGTGTTATAAATGAGGGTCCAAAGATTCGGTAGATTTATAGGGCCATCGTTGGGACACCTAAAGACTCGCAAAGACCAAGAAAGACGCAGATCCGACTGATAGGATGTACATTAAATTGTCTCACATGCTTATGTATCTAGGGATGTTTTCAAAATAAATGAATATACCTAATATGTGCATGTGTGTTCTGGAAATATCGTCCACTTTCAAGTATGTGCGAATCTGAAAGACCCAGTAATGTTTTTCTTATGAACTATTCTGCAGGCCTCAGATGGTGTGTAAAAAAGTCAGACTCTTTTGTTCTGATAAAAACAAGTATTTCAAATGACTATCTTAACTGTGATTTTACGAATATGACTCCAACCTTTTTTCCGTATAACCTTAACTATAAGTTAATTCACTTTCATATCATGATTGTTGATTTCTTGCCTATTATTCCATCTTTCAAAACTGTCAAAACGATATCAGATTTCAAACGATATTTTTATTCGTAATTGAAAATCTTAATAAATATGTATTTAATCAATTTCATTCTTAATCATTTTGTAAGACGCATTATATTTTATTTTGGCATTTGGGTCTAACACAATAAACAAGTGTATGTTTTAAGTATATATGATGTCTGTCTTTACATTGCCAGATAATAAAAGATTAATTTAATAATTACAAAAAGGATGCGACTCAGACAAGGTCAATATTGGCTGAAACAATTTTATTCAGTATGATTATTTTCAAAATAAAATTATGCTCTGTATTTTTACTACGCTTTGTAATTCGCAAAAACCTAGAGATAATATAATGCAAAAGAGCACATTATTGGAATTAGATTTAACAATTCTTGGAATGTTCTCGTAATTAGTTCAAAATTCTCAGTAATTGAAATAATAATTTAGTTATTTAAAGAATATTTTATAGTAGAAATTATACAAGTTGTCAAAGTCATTCGTTGTTCGGTTTTTAAATATTTATTTTAAAGAACAACTAGAGTTAACTGACATTAGTCAAATTGTTTTTTTAACTGTTACATATATAAATATCTTCGAACCAACCCATGCAACGTGATCTCGAGAAAATAGAAACTAAAAAGTCAAAGAAAATACCTACTGCAATAAAATATACCAAAATCAAACAAGGTTTTTAAATTAAAGAAAAGAATAGATTGAATTTGTCCTTGAAACAATTACAAATACATCCTCATACGTTTCCTAAACTATGTATAAATGATAAGCATAAATGGTGAATGAAATCAGTCGTGGCAGGATTCGAAGTTGCGACCACTGGATTACTAATCAAGTGCATAAACCGCTTTGAATTATAAATAATAAATCATACTATCAATCACAATATTTATAATTTTTAACTTTATTTTGATGTTTAACAACGCATTTTTTCAATTAATATTTATTGTATTGTTAATAAGTGATAAAGGGTGGGTAGGTACTACTCGCATCAGTGATCAATGTTATGGATATTGTATTTATAAAGAATTTAAAGTGCTTTTTAAGATAAGTGTTGTTTACTTTTGATTCTCAAGTCTAATAAAACTTTTTATATATGGAGTGCTCTGTAGAAATTACAATATTAATTATTTTTATGGACAAACATTTTTTCAACATCTCAATAGAGACGAAGTTGGGATATTGTAGAAGAACCAGGAACTCGAGGCACCTACAGGGCTTACGACCTGTCATCGGCTGGTATACGTAATCACTTTATGCGCTTGCGCAACGTTCACCAATTATGCCTTCTTATTGAGTTCCCTTATCGATGTAATTTTTTTGAAAGTTCTATATATTTGAATAGTGTGTAACATTTTACCTGAAATTAATGCATTATTACGTTTGCCATCTATGGAGTAACGGACTCGATTTACAATATTAATACGTGCTTTTTACTCCTCACTAACCCAAGGGGATAAAGTGGGGAGTTATGAATTCGCAATTTCAGGATATTACAGATTATCACAATGTATCTGTGTGTATGTGTTCTGTGTACTATGTACGGCGCGATTATTCTACTAGATCGATTATAGACTTAAGTAGGTAGGTACTCATTCGATTATTTTCAAATTTTGCAAATTCGTATATCTTATACCTACTTGCTTAGACCCCATTACATTTTGAAGGATATCTGAATAGTGCTTCTCGATTTTTTTCTCAAGCTCAGGAAACATAAAATTTGAAGGTTTATATTAATGCCGTATTTCTCAACAAATATTTGAAAACATCGTTGTTTGCCATTTTTTGGCGTCGTGCTCCTAAACGAAGGAAATTTATTTACGCACAAAAGTGACATCGTCTCTTCTATTTTTGAAACACTTGGAGACGCGGCACCAAATGAGTTTTGTTTCTACGGTTCTATTGTAAAATTTCATTTCATCTGTCAACCGAGCAAATAGAATTTCATATTTATGAAATGAAAGCGATACTTCGTAAATGTAAAATTATCATCGGGCAGGTACCAAGTCAGCAAGAAGTTTGTGAGCTTAAAGCGCCAATTCTCGTTATTCATTATTAAAGTGCCTTTTGAAAGAAAAACTGAACGTAATTTTTTCAGCCACGTTCAATTTCCAAAGACCAAGGAACATCGTTGACAAAGCCCGAATTCGCCTGACAATCAAAGGTTCAAATGTATGCGGTTCGACTGGTTTTTGATGAAACGTACGACCCAAAAGCAGCTCTGTTCCAGTTGTCTGATGCTGAAGCAAGACTGTGAAACGAATGCCATTTAGCGTTCTCCAGTGTATTGAAAACTTTTAGGGAGCCATGTTTGGAAAAAAATGCTAACAAAAGTAGCTAATGAAATTATTTTGTGAAACTCGAATTTCTTATGCGTTTGTTTTATTTACCTTTCAATTCAACTTCATTGTGTATATGAGATTATTATAATGCAATAATATATTTCGTAGTGACCCTTATTTAAATTGACTCAAAGCAATTTAAAATTTTCATCTAAAAATTTGGAAGTTTAATTGAATTTGAACTCGCCGATGTCGCCTGTACAATACGAAGCACTGCGTTGTATGTGTTTACGATGTATCAAACTTTTTTAGTATGAGTATAGAAAGAAAGTAATGATACATACATACATATCATCATGCCATCTCCCTATTTGGTGTAGGCAGAGAGAACCGAATGTCAGACACTCTTCTATTGTTATGACTTCGTATATTACCATATTTCAAAAATCACGTCAATTCTTTCTCAGTCGGCCCCTACTTCTCATTCCACTCTTTTCAGCCTCGTACACTTTCTTTGTCAGGCGTTCGTCGTTTATTGTTCAATATTACATATTCGTCTGATATACACATTCCTTATCCTATCGTAGATTATTTTGTCACACATTCGTCTTACGGACCTTATTTCCACAGCGTTTAACATTATCAGTTTTGAAATATATGGAATTAGAAATAAAAATTGCATTTGTGTATATTTGATTATTTTAGCGTTCGAAATATACTAAAAACAAGAAACATATATTTTTTTACGTATTGTCTTTGCAGGGTGACTTGCATTACAAAAAATACATAACCTATATGTTGTTTAACTGTCTGAGATTGTTTGAAAAAAGTACCAGTTTCCCAATTGTTTATAGGGAAGGAATATATAATAAAAATTCTTGGTTTAAATAATATTTACCTCTCTCTCTCTGGCACTTCGATTGCAGTGACTGCAAGGTTTTAGAGTTCTCCGGAGTCTTCTTATGTTCTTGGTGTTATTTCAGAATTTTGCAAGCTGCCGTTATCAGTCCCCATAAAAAGAACGGGTGGGTTGGTGGAGAAAGAACAGCTAAACACTATTCATTTGATAGTCAACTCCACTACGTACCGAGAAATTGGCGTGAATCTCTAAATAATAGATATCGTTCTTAAATGTTGTTTGCGTATAGTTGCTTTGGTCAAAGTTGCTCTGAACTGTACATATTTCAGCTTCGTGTTAGAATGGCTTCGTGTATTGTTTAACATTATTTACCGTTAAGTTTCTCCGTTTGTCATGCATTGTTATAAATTATATAGTTATATTGTATAACCTTATACTTTTACATTTATCGTACATAACACTTGTTCTCAAATTTCATCCAACTGAAAATATTTTTGACAATTTTTCAACATTCAATAGAGGCGAAGTTGGAATATCATAGAAGAACCAGGAACTCAAAGCACCTACAGGACTTGCGACCTTTAATCGGCTGGTTTACACGATCACTTTATGCACTTGCACAACGTTCACCAATTTTGCCTTCTTATTGAGTTCCCTTATCACGACGACCCCTTCTCCGCTGAATAGTTGGTATGTCATGACAGGATTATGATGAAAAATAATAATGAAAACATCTCAATGATCTTGTATGTTTTTCGCGTATATCATCGCATTGGAGACATAGAAGAATTTTACTTCTACATTAACAAGAAAATCATTCTTGTTTTACTCTCTTGAGATGTATGCAAAATCCATTCAGCAAAGTTATATGACATGTTTCATTTTGCCAATTTTTGTGATCACTTTTCGTTCATTCCTTAAAATCGCGAAAGTTTTGGAGTCAAGATATCTGCCTTCTTCCGACCGATAATCTATTCCCTGACGATTAGTTAAGGATTGTCATCTTAGCGTTTGTATTATTTTAAATAATAATATCTTCATCTTTATGATTTGTTACTAAAGAACACGCCAATAACACTAACCAAAGGTAATTCTTAAATTTAGAACATTAGAAGAACATCATTACTTTTGCCTACCTACATTCTGTACAATTTGTTTTCTGAAATGTGACAATCTAAGAATATTTTTTGGAACGTTGAATAGAGTATAATATAACCTTCGCACATTTGCGTATGCTCCCAAAATTCCTTTGCCAATTTGTTATAAACGGTAGAATGCGGAGTAGTAGCACATTGCCTAGCTATAGACACAAAACTCTTTGTCTCTGGACGTGGTTACATATTATTCTAGTGAAATAATTTTCCTACTTGGCCCATTCATATCCTTCCTCCATTAAATATTTAAATAGTAAATTCTGACGCGAGCGGCGCAAGATTTACACCCTTTTTATGATGTTATCTACATAAAATAGCACCCATTTAATCTTACACGAAATATTCTAATGAATTTTGCATATTTTTCAAGCTACATCCTTGCCAAAGTCGAAAGGCAATCTTGCGTTTTTTTTTGGGTACGTTAATTTCTTATATAATTTAATATATTCACTCTTTTTGTCGTCAAACGAAAATCTGAATAGGGCCTTTTTTAGTGGAAACTATTATAAAAATAATGTCGGGAGTTCATTCTATTTTCCATCTTGTTTTTATATGAATTATTTTCCTTTGCTCTTGTAGGTGTGTAGTTGAAAAGAATTTGCATTATTTTTCCAAAAAATATTACAGCGACCATTGCTTTGATTCTTTTTCGGTCACGATGTTCGTTAAATTAAAGAGTCTCTTTGTAACACAAATTACTGAAGTGCTTCTGCAAATTAATTTATTTTATTTCTCGAGAACCTTTGATTGAAATCTGTGTTTATTAAATCACAAAAAAAAAAGAATATTTGATTTTAGTTCACTCGACGTTTAATTTTCCTCCATGTTAGATGGTCTTTGGCAGATCGAAGGGCTTCGGCGTATAATTGAAGATTATGTTGGGTTTGACAATGTCAATTTATCAGGTCGGTGCACTACTTTTGGGTCTTCTGTCCTCATATTTACCAATATTATATCTTCTCGGAGCTTCTCGGGGTTTTCGGGGGCCCTTCTGGCAATATATCCATACACAAACGCGTCAATAATCACACTAATCAAAAGAACAAAAACAATTGTCAATTAATTTTATTTGAAGTAACAAGATAACTATAATTAACAAGCGTTCAACATCGTCAATGTTTGTTCTAAATAGCATTTGTAATTCTGCTTGAACAGTATTTTTATCCTATAAAGTACAATACTTTATCAACAATTTGGATTTTTCCATTGTCTTGAACATTACAAAAGTAACGTCACTAAAACCCACTGTAACTTGTGAGCTATACGTCAAATTGTTTTGAAATTTTGGCAAATATTATCAGGTTGTTGGTTCTGTGTAAAAATCATGTGAATTTATCAAAAGTGGCACCAACTATACATGTCCGCTATACCAATACCTCCTAACTTAAATTACTAAATTTTACAGAACACTGTAAAAATAATAATAATAATAATTATTACACTGTTTTATTATTTCATTTCCAAGGGAAAGCTCTAACTACTTTGAACATTGCTTTAAAAACAGTCGTTTTTTTTACAATGTGTAAATCTGAATTCGTTTTAAGTGTTTATTAACTCTTCTGTGTAAGATAGAAGTTAATGGTACAAATTGTATAAATTGCGAGTTAGGAGGTATTGGCGGTAAGCGAACGGTTATTATCCTACGAACTTATCGAGTCATGGGATTAAGTAATAATTTCGTTGTTTTAGTAATTTTATTTTTTCTAATTTAATCTGTTCCCTTATCCTCACTCTGTTGTCATGTCGAAAGATGGAGTTTGCTTTCTTGAATAATTTCTTTTTTGTTGTTAGTCGTTTGTAAAAAAATATATTACCGCAGATGGATTTGCACAAAACGATAGTCGCATAAAGTCCCATTTCGTAGTCGCTGTTAAATTGTGCCGTTCAATTTTATTGTAAATATTTTTGATTTCACGTCTGGGATAAACCAGATATAAACTTACATATTTTTCACTTTATCGTTACTTTTATCGCTACGCACAAATTTCGCGGGTGTTTTTTTTTAAACCTCTTTTTTTATCGCGAATTTTCCGTCGTTATCTTTGGTATTATCGTGGGAATAAGGATTGGGAGGCTTTGATGAATCAGACTATATATTTTATACATTATCAAACACAATCCATAGCCCTCTAATCATTCCTCCGTGTTTTATATTTAATAGCGACATGAAAAATTATGAACACTTAGTGATTGTACAACCGCCAGTTTTTGATCTAGATCTAACGTTTTTTTTATATTTTCCTCTGAAGGGTTGTAATATTTATCGAAATTTCCATAAATTTATTATAAAGTATTATATCTATGAGTATCTTGGGACAGTTGGTATTTATCAAACGTTCTCAAAAGTCAGTTGACTCAACCTTCGTTATTTTGTTTCATATCATAAAAAATATACAAAATTTATACATCATGTAGTTATCAATATCACATCCCTCTTAAACACGCGACAGGTGGGAACGGGCAGTTATATTTGCCCAAGATTGTCCTACAAGAGGCATCTCATTCGTTGATTTATTGAATATAGTTGCTTTTCTGTCATGAAAAAATACGTTTAAAAAGTACATCGATTTTTTAAAATATTTTTAGTTATTTTATTGAAATGTAATTTTGTCTACTGACAAAATTTCTAACAATGAAATCAAAGTGGGTAGGTATTCTAAATATTCTTATAGTTGAATCTTCTCGGGAACGCTCCTGCCTTAGTGTAAATAGAGAAAAAAATATTAATTAAAAAACTTTTTTAATAATATTCCGAATTTTCGGATTGTTCAATTGTTGAACTCGTAATAATGTTTTTGTTCGTGTTGGATATATTCTTTAATTTCTGGCTTTACAATGTCTCTTTCTTACAATAATACTTTTTATGTTCTTTGTATTCCGCACAAACTTGTTTAATTCCGCCACTACTCCACCGATATGACTGTTTAGATCATTTCATGTCTTCGTCTCATATCTTATTTCGCCATCAAGCAGCTACTTAGTTACCAAACAAGTAGTTTTAATTAAAATTGTTTTGTCTTACACCGTTCACGAGGAACATATCCATGATAACGAGCAAAACTTTCTTGTTGGTTATGGTGTATATACAACCTTACTTTACTGTGTACTCTCCTACGAATATACTAAACATTTCTTTACTTCACACCGGTGTTGAGCCTCTTTAATATAATATAACGATAAAACTCATTTTGAATTTGATTTTTCCTATTATTTTATGAAGGTACTTGAAAAATATGACCAAAACAAAAGGAGCTCCTAAAAAATTGTGTGCTTTGTCTCGTCATTATATTAAAAATGATAACACCACATAATCCATACCCACAAAACCGTCTAGGAGAAATCTTATTTTGCACTCTCAACGTGATTCCCATTTGAGAATTTGATGTAAAAAAGTATGCATACAAATTGAAAAATCGTACACTATCACATAGTAAATACTAAAACCTATTTACATTTTCGTTGAATTTATATGCAAAGACAAAATTGTAAATATTCTATAAATATATTTTCTCGGCAACTAACAGGTAGGTATCTACTATGTCAAATATTTATTTAACACGCACCCAATAAAAAGTTGCCACATTCTGGAGACTTACGATACTAATCGTCTCATAGATCCAGACTAAAACACATATAAAAACTGTGTCTCCACCGGGAATTGAACCCGGGACCTTTGGATTAGCAGTCAGATACCTAACCAACTGAGCCACCAAGGCCGACAAAAAATAAATATATTTAATATATTAATTTTCCATAACATGTGAGTATTTTTTATGAGTAAGATTTGACTGAGGAATTTATACGAAATTGACCGTTGTCTATGGAATACTAAACAATTCATAGTTATGTCTATAATATATGAAGTCGATTGAATACATAGTTTGGTATGTAATTCATAGTTTGTATGTTTGTATGTATGTATTTGGTCGTAGTTATTTATAATGCATACCACGAATCCTTGTTATTTTTAAATATTTAGGCTGAACTCACATGTTATTTAAAATTTGCTTATATTCAAATTATAATATGACAGTTTTGAATACATGTCTAGGTCCTTTGAAGATGATAAACGATAATAACTCTCAATGTTCAAATTAGTGATGAGCAAATGAAATACCAGGAACATGACCACCCCGATCTTGGTCTTGCATACTCGATCGAGTCTTGGTCTTGGTAAAATAAAAAACGTAATTGAAACGTTATATCAGAAAAAACCACTAATTTAAGGTATTCTGTCGATTGTGCGTAGGTAGTTATTTGCTTACTTTTTAATTAAAAATGTATAACCTTTTTGACCGGCGCGGCGTGCTGAGACTCCTCAGTACGTCGGTCGATGAAAGGACAGCTCTTTCGAGACATGTCGTGAACTGACTCATAAAAAAGTGGTAAATAGCTAAGGAGTCAAAAATGGTTAGTATTAACTTCCACAAAATATCCGCTGATTTTCCAAATGACATTAAAAATGAATAAGTTTACATTATAATTGACATTAAAAATTAATACATTTGATGTACATGAAAAAGGTAAATAAATAAATATACAAAAGCCTGGTCATGGTTTTGTAGCGACACATGCGGTCTTGGTTTTGTAAGTCTCGCATGACCAAGGACTTGCAAGACTTTTGCTCATCTCTAGTTCAAATTGAACCTATAGAAAGACATGGTCTAAAACAAGCTCGAAATCCGCGGGGTCTTGATAAATAAACATATGTATTCAAAGCCAGCCCCCAGCAAGTTGTCAGATCGAATTTCTGCGGGTGTGATAAAAGCAATAGATTTTGTTTACGAAAGGTGTGCGTGGGTTCTATGTTTCATTATTGGTGCGATGTAGGTCTCCATTGTACATTTCTTGTTCCCTATACACAAAACTCTTGTGGGGCGAATGTGCTTGTACAAAAGTGACGCTATATTTTTTCGAAGTTGGTAGTGTAGTTACAGTGTCAAAAAATATACACAAAAAAGTTAAACTGAGGCGGGCAAAATGCCATATGGCAACTCTTTCTAGCAAACCTGAGTGATTATATCGTTGTTTGGATATCCGACTGCTGAGCCAAAGGTCCCGGGTTCGATTCCCGGTGGAGATACAGTTTTTTATTTTGTTTTCAGTCTGGATCTGCGAGACGGTAAATATCGTATGTTGATGAGTCTCCAGAATATTGCTACTTTTTATTGGGTGCGAATTAAAACAATATTTGACATAGTACCTATTAGTGTTTATTGCCATTTATTTATTTTATTTAGTTATTTAAGAGTACACGATTAACACACAACACACAAACATAATATCAATCATAACAAAGCAACCGCGCAAACATAAATCCCACAAGGCACAACCCGTTAGTGGGTAAACCAATTAAAATGTTAATAAGTGCTAAGGTAAGACACAAGTATAAAAATACAAAAAATATAAAGAAAACAACTTATAGATGTAAAACATACAAAACATCAATAGTTATATAAAAAACAGCAGACCGACAGCGGTCCTACCAAATATAATACCCGCAGTTGACAGCAACAATACTTGGCAATTACAAGGATATGCATGTCGCAGTCAATCTGCATATTTTATATATGTAAAAAAGTTTTAATTCGGCAGTTTATCCAACTGTCGATTCGTTCAAGAGAATGAAATTCTATTGAAGGAAGAGGCTGTTTAAATCCAAGATGCGTGTATGAAGGAACATTTTGTATGGCGTATTGAACTTTTTTCACGGCTATTCCAACTTTGAAGTCAAAAAACCCCAATTTAGAGGCTTCGCAGCATATATGTTTCATACACGGATTTACTCAGAATTTGGAGTAGAACATTTCGTGTGTCTGTGTGTCCCCCCCCCCTTATAACTTTTGATCCGCTCAATTTACAGAGCCCAAAATTTCAGAATATGTAAACAGTTATAGGCCTACAAAACTTTTATACTCAGAATTTTGAATTTTTGTTTCAGTCAGGGGTTATCATTTTTTGAATTTTCGTTTTTTTTTTCCATATATCTCAGAAACCATGAAAGAACGCTGAAAATTGGTATAAACATAGACAAATACAAAATCTCAAATAATTTTTTTCAAAAAAATTCCAGAGTTTCTCAAACTTTTTTATTAAGATTTTTTTTTATTTTAAATTTATCAGTTTAACTGCCTATATTTCAAAATATTTTCGTCACAAATGAATCTATTATATTGAATATTTAAATAAATTTCCTGCTAGGGATCCAACCTAGGACGATCACACAGAAACTAAAAGGCTTATCAACTGTGCCACGGCAGTCGGCACAGTTGGTAATAAGTTTATCTGATTAAAAGAATATATTTTTAATTTGCGAAATTTTATTTGCTGAATAAAAACACACCTAAAACGTCTGGAAACAAATTGTTTCTCCCATAAAACGTTAAGTACGTTGTTAACATATTTTTTGTAGCAATCCCTAAAGTTGGATTAACTTAATTTTCTAATTCAAATTCAAAACACAATGAGGTAATGGATTGCTTCCATCACACAAGCCCGAGTCCTTGACTTCAGAAAGGGTCTCTTTGACTTCGATATCTGTGACAAATGGGTCCATTTCTTGTAATCAATTAACGCCAAAACTGGAATATAACGGGAATGGGTCCCTCTCTGGCAAATAACAGAGGTATCATCTATCCAACAAATAATATGTGAATATTGATAGAACAAGAATTCCTAGATTCAAGGCCCGAATAGTGGAATCAAAACAGACGTGAAAACATCCATATCAGTCTTACACAAACAATGGGTCGCAGCCATAATGTAAAATAATATTTAGTTTTGATAACTTCTTGGTTCAATTCCAGTATATCAAATAACTCATCTATATAAAATACAAGTTTAAAGTGATTATAATATCAAAGTTTATCGTTTTAATTCAAATCATTTGTAAATGCGCGACAATGTCAATTGTAATGTGTCTAATTATTTTTTGTCGGTTTTTATCTGAATCTTTCTTTTTGTCTGTGTCTATATTCTTATTATTATCTTCTTATAATTGTTTTATTCTTATCTGTTTCTATACTTTTGACATTGTTTGTATTTAATATTTTTAGTATTGTAACAAGTAAATGGCATATGCCGTATATTTTGGAAATAAACACTGTCAACAGTGAACATATTATTAAAGATACATTATTTATATTAATGTAAAAAAAATATCAAATGTGTATTTATTTATTTATATAATTGCCCTAAATGGGCTTTTACATACACAATTACAAATTATTATTAAAACATATGTTCATGAACCACGAAACAAAATAAATACATACATAATAGTAAATAGGTATATATAACAACAAAAAAATATCAAAAAAAAATGTATAAGTTTACAAAAAATATAGGTAGTGAAGTACAATAAAAATAATTTAAAGAAAAATAAGCAAAGGATTAAGCAAAAATAAAAAATGAAAAGGAAAAAGAAGAAGAACCCAGAATTTATACCATTTTTAAAAGTCTCTCTTTATATTAATATATTGAACAGCAAAAGACATCAACAGAGGCAAACTCATTACCAAGTCTATGTAGTCTCAGAATAGGCGAGTGATTATAATAATAATTACTAGATTTTATGATAATTATTACTAGATTTCACATGAAACTACTCATATAGTCAATATAAAATTTATGATCAATTAATTGTGTTTTTTATTTATATTAAGTAAATATGGAATACAAGTATGCTGGAAGAAATTTATTTTATACTTTTTAATTTTTCTGTTAATTTAGAAGATGAAGCATAACGGAGTTTGTGTGAAAGTGGAATAGGCAATGGATGATTGCCAGGATTAGTCTACATCGTCAATGACATGTTTATGTACATAAATATAGTAGGAAATATAGACCTTGATTAAATGTCACTATTTAAGCGGACGAAATTCTGTTTGGGAAATTCGAAATAATAATATTCTATTATCTTTTTCGAGACAAGGATACAAATGAAACTAAACGATGTCATCATTAGAGTAGCGTCGGGTAACGTCACTGACTGCCCCAATTATGGAAACGAAATGACGTCAAATTTAATAAACCTGTTTGTATCTTTCTACATACTGTTACTGACAATAGTTTTTTTTTATTTTTAACTATCCGTGCGTGCGGCCCTTTTCAAGATAAATGAACCATGTCTGATGTAGAATTCGTCGCATCTGAACAATGGGTACCTACTGATAGTCATTTAGAAAACTGACATGACGTATTAGAAGAACATAGTTGGAAGGAGTCCTTCCTTCTCGATATGAATAGACCTGGGACACAGGAAATGATAATAATATATTGAAATGTAAAGCTTGTACAGAAGAACAAATGAATAATAAACAGATTTTACAACAGAAGAGCAGTGAGATAGGTATTTCCTATTTAGTACATAATATAAACAAATATATTGTACACTGGCGGGCTTATTGCCATTAGATATTTTTTTCCAACCAAACAGACTACATAATATGACAAAATTGTGTATGTAAACAACAAAAGACTAAAAACAAAAAAAAAAGAATCATGAAAACAACACGCCAAAATCACCTTCTCTATACACCACACTGCAGAACAAATTACGCACAGAATAATTATGTAAACAGATGCTTAAATTATTACAATAGTCTTGACCCCCAACCTGATATATTTAACTCCACACAGACATCGATGAAACGCCAATTACGCGCAGTTATTGGTAATATTACTGGTTAAAAATCAAACCTACTTTCCTTAAACATTCATCCCTTCCTTATCAACGCTTTCCTATATCCATTACCCTTCCCTTTCCCCCACATACACTCACCATCTTACAATGACTACCCAACATCAATAATATATTATAATTTAAATATGTGAAACATTATAATTGGCTATTTGTTTTGTATTCTCATTTGCAATTAAGTATTATAAATGTATAACTGTTATGTTTCTAAACAAATAAAAAAATAAAATAAAATAAAATAAAAAATATTATAACACTAGGATAAAATTTAAACAAAAAAAAATAAAATACTTCATAGCAAAAAAAGGATAGGGTAAGGACAAGGAGAGTAAATGGGGATCAAGTGTTCAGGGATAAATATCGTAAAATAAATGTTTATTCAATATCGTGACTTTAAAATTTCAGGCAGTGGTTGAGAGATTCCGGATGCGGCGTCTCTAGTTAGGTTGGCGCAAGTTCGTTATGAGTTTGGTGTGATGGTCGCCAACTTCCATTAGGAACAGCACAAGAAGAAGAAGAATAAGATTCAAATTAAGAAGGTGCTCGTGAAATACACTGTCAATAATATTTATGATTTATAATGCTCCTAGGCTCTCTGTAAATGCAAGACTGAGTAGGCTGGACAAATACCGGCATCACAGGTACCCGGGCGGAAAAGAAAAGATTGTAGACTCAGGCTGCGGTGGGAGAACGAGGTGCTCAAGGACGTATCCCAACGATTGACTCTAGTTACAGATTGCAAGACTGCGGAGACGGGAGGAGTTGAAGGCGAGGATTAACGGAGACCGCGTCTCGTTATCAGCTGGAGAACTATTCAAAGAAGAAACATTACCATTAGCTTGCATATAACGACAAACTATACTTTGAGAGTACTTAAGATCTTTTCTGGAATGTCCATTGTCCCGGCTCCGGATGCATCCATTTTGTCAAACATCTTACATCGTAATTTGCCGCGCATTCTAAGAAGTTTCTCCCATATTTATAATAATGTTTAAGTGCATCGGTGGATGAAATATTCGTCAACGTAGAAGCGCGATATAAATTGCATCCATACTCTGGCGATTTACAATTTAGCATAAAACAAGTATTAAAGTTGGACGCTTCGCTGGTGAAACTATGATGAGAACTATTCCTGTAAGTGATCTTACTGGGATGGGCGAACCCATAAACATTGGAACTTTTCAGTTGACTCTGTAAGGAAGTTTCCCGTTTCTCTTTTATTGTATGTATGTATAATACCGGCTCCATGGCGTGGCGTAATGACGCCCGATGAAAGAGAAAAATACGACAGTATTTCGACTCCGTGATCTCTTGATTTTGATTAATTCTTTAACTGTTTTTCATCTTCATCTTGAAGCAGGATTCTTCATATAACGGAGATTTTTTGGAATGGCAACTATTGTAAATAACTTTCTCTTCAAGTTAGATAAAGACGGGAAGAAAATATTATTGTATATTTTATATACTCGAATACAAAATTTGAGATAGAGAACGAAGTCTTTGGAGAAGTACTTATTAGTTTGTTTTTAGTAATTGTAATATATTAAATTTATAATATATTTCAGTAAATGATTTGTTTAAAATAAACACAACGATAATTATTATTGACAGATCTTATACATTACTCTATACATTATCGATATCAATTAATTTTTCATAATATGTATTATAAAAATTTAGGTTTTTGATAAAAAACATTACAATTTTTTCAATCGTTTTTGTTAAACTAATTGATATGTGTATTAGTGAGTTAGTTTGCAACAGAAAGTTCTTTATAATATTTTTTTACTCACATATTCCCTATTGCAGAATTTACTTTATACTCAGTGCTTCTATTTTATTTATCTCTTCTCCTTATCTCCTTTATTTCATTATTTAATTTCTTTTTCCTCAAATATCCTATTTTGTTGAGTTGTTTTTATCAATTTCAATCTGATTGTTTCTTTATATTTTTAAAGTAAGTTACATACATACATACCATCACGCCATATCCCTTACGGGGTAAGCAGAGAGAACCGAGCGCCATACTCCTCTATTTTTGCATACGTTCCTAGCTTCCTTTACATCCATACATCGTCTCATACATGCTCGTCGATTATTCAAGCTTCTAATATTTCCTTCATTCAAAATATCATTCACATGGTCATGCCATCCCTTTCTGGGGCGGCCCCTACTATTCACTCCATCTCTTACACCCATGTATATTTTTTTGGTCAGTCGTTCATCATTCATTCTTTCTATATGTCCAAACCACCTCAAAGCATTCACTTTCATTTAACATATAATATCCTTCTTTATCTTGCATTCTCTCCTTATGTCCTCATTTTTTATTCTATCATATATCGTTCTATTACATACTCTTTATAGTGACCTCATTTCCACAGCATTTATTCTACTTTCATGCGTCTTTTGCCACGTCCATGTTTCACTGGCATACATCAAAGTGGGCACTACAATTGCATTATGTACGGCAATTTTGGCTTCCTTTGAGATGCTTGGATCGGACATTACTGGTCTGAGAGCTCCGTTTATTCTGTTACCTGCCATAACTCTTCTTTCAATGTCTTTATCAGGTCTTCCTTCCATTAAAGTAAGTTGATGTTGGAAAATGTGAACCAACATTATTGGATTTACGGATTGTTATCATTGATTTATATGTACTACGTACTGTTATATGCTTCATTTAATGTTTATGTACCTACTTCTGTACATAAACATTAAATGAAGGTAAACACTTCTGTTTACCTGTTTTTTTTCCTTGTCAAAATAAATAAATTTGTAAATCATTGAAATTGCAATCTAGAAAAAATGGTATAGTCAATTTAAAGATTCTATTTTTTGGCGCAGATGACAGACACTTCCAATTTATTCCTATCCTAATCTTTCTGACATACCAAACCTCATATCTACCTACATCTATACACCTCCAACGCGGCAACAACACTCGCTTGTATCTGTGCAAGAAATACGCCACCGCCCAGTCTTAATACTCACATCGCGCCGTGCGTATATATTAAAATTTATCATTCTTGTTCGCGGAATTTTGCATGAAAAACTACAAAAATAAACTTTTTGACAGTTAATAAGTGAAAACACTGTGAACCAGTGACAAAGTGGCAGAAAAATCGACGCGAGAGAAGATAGGAAGAAACTTTTCACAGTTAGTCCACATACTTCTATCATCGTTCCGTCCCTCCATATGGTTATCTGTCTTTGTCGCCAAAAATATCTTCTTTTCAATAAGCTTTATTGAGGTTTTTTATTATCAAATCGTCGTTTTAAAAGGAAATCAAATCAACCCGTCTATCGAATTTATTTAATTCACTATTTTCGGACATCTTCCGTCGCCCACAACCCATTCATTTTATAATAACCCCAAATAAATAAAATATCAAGTCTGGTATTCATTCACTGGTTTTCGTCCTCCTTTTCGCCTCCTTCACCTCACCATTACGTGGCAAGAAACCTGCCCTGAATCCAATTAACACCAAGGTTTTTCAGCCATTATTTCTCCACGTAGTTCCGACTTAATCTCATTTCTATATACAGCTCTTTCTTAATAGGTAAGAAAGGTCGGGAGATAGACTTTGACCATATAATAGGTTTATATTCTTAGAAGGTCGACCCTTGTAGCCCAGTTGATGGCACGATTCACTTATGTTTATGTTGTGTTCGATACATTCAAATCAACTCTGGATAAAATCAAATTTAATAAAAGGAATATAAATTTTTCAATTGTGATGGAATGCCTTTTTGATTTATAAGGCGACTCGTTTTGCCTTGCAGTTCTTCAAAATATATGTAAATTGTGTCTGTAGGTACAGCTTAAACTATAAATTCAATCAACTTCATATTTAAATCATAAGTGATTAGTTTTGTAATATCATAAGTAAGAATCAACTGAAAGGGGAAAGTAAAAGTGAAAAAAATTGATTTGTATTCTACATGCAATATGTTTAAATTATTTTACGCCGATTGAAATTTCGTCTTACATAATATACTTACGGTTATTTCAAATACAAAACAGAAATTCAAAAACCACATAATACCTCAGTTCGTAACCTTTTAATTCTCGTGTTTGATTTGTGTTAAAAACGTTGTGTTCAATTAATGTATAATCTAAAATCTACGTATACTATAAAAATAGATTTTGATTTTTGCAATTGGGACAGTATGTTTTTGTAGAGTTGAATAGTTATTTATTAGAATAGCCCCTATAAGACGAAACAATAGTTCGTAGTGTCTCTTTTTGATTTTTTCTCCTATATAATTTCCTTAGTCATAATTTTATATGTCAAAAACTATCAATGTTTTCCATTCTAGAAAATTAGGATTTTAATTTTTGTTTCAAAATTCACAAATAATTAGATGCTCATTCGCTTAACATGATAGTCATCGTATTACTTAACGATTTCTATATTAATTTGTGTAATGGAAAGTTCTCGACATACATCCAGAGGAAGACCAAGGCATTCCTGGGTCGTACAAAGACGAAACCAATTGCAGAGACATGGGCAAGGTGACATAATACATGACAGAAGGGCCTATAATTTAGGGACGAGGAGAGCTGACCTCAAGTATAACGAGAGAGAAGAAGTGGAAAGTTCTATGATGGTCACAATCTAAAAATATTCAAACAATATTATGTTTTGTCGTCGTAAATCGTATCTTTCTCAACCAAAACTCAAATTTCATATTTCACCTGCACCAAAGGGTTTACCAACAGTTGGTAAATTGATTTTGCATAAACTAAATTAACTTTTCCTGTTTGATAATGTAACAATAGGTCGGTCTACGGCGCTAGACGATCGCTTCCATATTCAATTAGAACCGAGAGCTTTCACTGAATAACTTAGTTTGAATTGTTTAATCGAAGTAGAATGGCGACTCTTTTATTTATACCCTCCACCACCCCCTTTTTACCCTTCCCTTTACTTCTCCCTTGAACGCGGTTCAACCGCCATGGAAATGGGAAAATTTTCCGCATTCAAATCGTTGAACGGTTGAATATCTTTCAGATGTCACAGGTTGTGTTTCTCTGTTTTAAGTTCAATTATCATTCCGTTTTTTTTCGTCAAGTAAAAAACTTGAAAATAATTATAATTACAACTTTATTGGGTTGGTTTCCAAGCGTTTAAGAAATTTCTAGATTCCGGATATCTTAAATTCCTATTGGTAATTTTGAAATAACTCCGTTCATAAATGAGTCCGTCTTAAGCTTCCTCTGCACATCGACGGATGCGTCGGCAGATTTTATCTGTCGATGTGTAGAGGGGGGGTTTCGCTCGTCTGTAGTAGGTATTTGATGTCGGCCGATGCATCTGCCGCGTATCCGTTTGGTGTCGGTTTTTTCGACACGGATCAAAGAGCGGCAGCGCGCACGCAAGGCGACTGTCCACACATCTGCGAATAAATTAGTATTGGACTGAAATCCTGTGAGAGTGCACGCGTGCGTGCTTAGTTTTCCCGTCGAAATGATTGCTATTGTGACCACTGAAGAAACTTTTAATTTATGAGCGACTGAGTCGCTATTATTACAAACAAGCCTATCCTAACCGAAAGATTTTGAGAAATATATATGTCATGATGAAAAGTATATATCTGCAAGACACGCTAGTAGTTGTCAAAATATTTATTATAAATAATATATTTTCACTTTGTTCTGTTTCTGTGTATAGTCACCATCCACCACCTTCTTTTGTGCCATTTTTTCTTAATAACTCTGTTGCGGTTCACACTTAAGTAGTAATTATAAGTGCCTGCTAAATGAGTAAATAGCAGCGGCCGCTACTGTATCCACATCCATTTGTTTGCGGCACGACATGCGTCTTTCGAGGTTGAACACAGACTGATTAACTCGCGGATGTGTGGACAAATCGTAATTTATCCGCGAATATGTCTACTGATGCATCTGCCGACGCATCTGTCGATGTGTAGAGAAGGCATAGAGGAGCCATTATGAAAGTCAGTTTTGTGCATTCGAAAAAAAAAACATTGTTTCTTAGAATTCCTTACGAGTAAAATTTTATTATTTCAACAGTAATATTTTTTTATTTCATTTCAAAAACAGCACGTCAGCAATTACAGAAATAAAAACAGTCTTCTGTCTATATAAATACGTATTTTTACACCCTTATAAAACCGAAAAGAATCAAGTGCATAAAATAAGATAAAAATGCATGTTCAATAAAAATAACTTAATTTTTTATTTGATTTCCTCAATTTTGTGAATCTACATAAATTAAATTTCTGTTTGTTTCTTGAAATTAATTTTACTCGTGAAACAATGTTGTCTTACCTTAGTTGTTGTATAAATTTCTCTCAACGCCAAAAATTCGAAATATTGCCAATGTTGATAATGGCCATTAGATTTAGATCTCGGAACTGGCTGAAGTCCAAAAATACATGAATTTTTCATACTACCAACAATACTTATTGGTTTTATCTTGTTTTACAATGTTACGTGCGCTGAAAATTGTGATTTATTTGCTTTTTATTGGGATTCATTTATTAAACTTTTTTTTTGATTTAAGTAAAGTGTTTTACACTAACTACAAGTAATATCATGATAAAATAGAAATTTTAGGCTCAGCATTTAGCGGAACAAAAAAGTTATAAGAGGGGGGACACAGACACACTAAATTTTCTATTCCAAATTCTTAATAAATCCATATACCTATTCTTTTTTTCATAAAAAATGAATATCTATTGAGAGAATTGTTTTTTTTTTTTGTAAACAATGAAAGCAAGAATCCTTATAAATGTTCTAGCACAGATGTCACTCCTGAACTGCGCCAGAAATATAATTCATTTTTGGCTTGTTTACCTACTTGTACCAATGTGTAATATTTACTTGTACCAATCTAATATTTTCCTATTAACAACAAAAATCAGTTCATATTTCAGTATTCTCTCTCGTTTTGTATGTAATATAAATAAAGTATTTATTATACGATACAACGAAGTAATTTACCAATATTCGGCATTAACCTATTATGTTTCATCGTTCTAATTGTCTGTACTTTTGTATTTAAGCTTAGGATAATTCTTTCTTCTTGATCACTTGAAATATTCCTCAGATCATTATTTACGGTGTATGACCAGATATCATAAAGCTCTTTCATTTGGTCTGTTCTGGATTCCGGCTACCGTGCGGCAAAGCCTCTTATATCAGATTTAAATTCTTCGGATTACTGTACATTGTTGGTACATAATACAATAGTGAAAATGCTGATTTATTCGATATGTCGTGCCACAGAGCTGACCGGATCTAATACGCTGGGTTATAGAAAACAGTGGCGTTAAATTATTTTTTAAACTAGGGACTTCGTCTCTTGTCCCCACCACTTCCTGAATTGGCGATTCGCGTCAAAAAATACGCAAACAATTTAACTCGTCGACTGTTAATAACTACATGTTTCGGGAACGTCCGTTCCCTTCCTCAGGTGAATGTAAACTGAATATTATGCGTGTGGGTGCGGTGTATGGATAGTGGTGTTGTAGAGGCGGATGTGGAGGTGGGGTTTGGACATTGGACTAGGGCCAACCACATAATAGAAAATAATCACAACTTCAACAATATGAAGGTTAACATTTTACGTAAACAGACTTTCGGACTAAAACAAAATAATTTAGAAACTCTTGAAATAAAAAAAGCCCAAAATACTCAGAAAAACATAATTAATATTCTGGTACAACCTTCCTCCTCACCCCTTCTCCAAATGTTCCCCCTAGTCCACTGTTCCAACCCCACCTCTACATCCGCCTCTACAACACCACTATCCATACACCGAACTCACACGCATAATATTCAGTTTACATCCACCTGAGGAAGGGAAGGGACGTTCCCGAAACAAATAGTGATTAACTAAAAATAAACAAAGTATTGTGTTTTGTGTTTAATTTAAATAATTTATTAAATATGAATTTCAACAAAGTTGAAGCTTCCACGTTTGATTATTTATCACATCGTAAAGTTATATTTGATTTGTATTTTTTAGTTCATAGATATGAAATACATATATGTACCTTTTCGGGTAGTCTAAAGGACTGGTATCAAGGGTTGCATTTGGCAAGAATTGTCTGTGCTGCACTTAGCATAGTAGCATCCAGCATTGGAGAGATGGCTGAAGGAAGAAGAATACATTACTCTTTCACACTCCTCGCAGTATTTTGTTGAATTTATTTATTTTGTATTACTTGTGTAAGAATCTTGAGATAAAAAGTAGATAAAAAAATCATGTGTACGCCACTGAATAGCATTCATATACATATATTATTATGTAATCCTTATATTCTTTTTCTTCTTCTTGTGCCGCTCCCAACGGAGGCTGGCGACCATCACACCAAACTCATCCCGATCCTGCGACCTAATTAGTGACACCGCATCCGAAATCCCGAACCACTGCCCGAGTTTTTTGTGTCACGGTATGTGTTTCCATCTGCTATAAGTTGAAGAAGGGCATAATTATCACCACGGAATATGTGGCCAAAGTACTCTCGCTTTCTCCGTCTTGTTTTAATCATTCATTGGAGACTCTATCGACCCATTAGATGCGCATCAAACTTCTGTATAGCCGCCACATCATATTGTAACTGTCCATATATAATTTATTATTATATTTTTATGTAGATACATGTATTAAATAAAGTCGTTTGAAAAATAATTTTATTTGTATATTTATTTATATAAAATTAAAATCGAAAGAAGGGGCGCATGTTCAACCCTGGACGAATAATGGTTGATGATTATTTTTAAAAAAATAATTTTGACAACTTTTTTCTAACCTCGAATAAAATATCTAAATGTTTTCTTTCAAACGGAATAAAATATCTAAAAGCTTAGTCAGATCTCAATAATATCTTCCAATCCAATTCTACGCATGCTTAAATATGTTTTTTTAATTGATAATAAATACCATTAAATTATACTCGATTTTTGGATTGTTACATTGCATAACATTCATTCATACATTCATGTAGTTTCACTACTATTATTGGTGAAGGCATCAAACTAGTTGATTATCTGCAATAAAAAGAATACCTACCCTAAAAAACATCCCTTGGGGGTTGTGTGGTGTAAAAATACTATATAAAGCATTTCGTTTTGTTATCGTGGTTGAAAAATGTTCAGTATTTAATAATGAGTTCAAAAGGGTGAAAGATGCAATGTTCAGAACGGAGGTGAACAATAATTTTTGTACAAAGCAAAAATTTTCGGACGTAATTAAATTTTACCAGACATTATCTAATAAGTACGTGGATCGAACTACCCTTTGTACGATACCTCCCCGTTCAACCGTGGAATGTTAATCAACTGTTTGGCGGTTGAGCTTTTAAAATCCAAAAACGCAGAATAATGCTTTTATTATTATTCGCCTTTAAATTTGCATTCCTGCTTTTTATGAATTAATATTTTAGAGAACGACTGGCCTTGGGAGTAATTTTGATACACAGTACTTCGTACAGAAATTGAAATTTATCGATCAATGTTTTATAAAATAATTAAATAAATATACTGAGATGGTTTAGCTACATGGAAAGAATAAATATACACCTCATCAAGCCTGTCATTGGGGTGAAAGAGATAACCAAGCACCATACACTCCTGTGTTAGCATAAAGTCATCGCCACATTCATACATCTTTTCATACATACTCGTCTGTTTTTTTACACATCTAACATTTCCTTCTTTCGATTCTCCCCATGAGTGATCGTAAACGGTTGGCTGGGCAGGTTGTTCGTGTTCACTGGAGAACATTCTAGGATCGGAAGAGCACGGTCAAGGGTTCTTTGTATAAGGGAATACAATGTGAAATTCCATGCAAGCCTCGGATCACAAGATGAAGTTTAATAAGCCCCAGATAACAAGTATATCCCGAATGCGGTTCTGTCACAATAGACTCGATGCTCATTTTATATTGATTGAATCTTGTTAATTCTCCTTATTGCGAGTGTGGCCTAGATCTAGAAGATCTGGATCACGTATTTTTGGATGCCCTTTAAGAGATCGAGACGATTTATACCGATCTTTTTGTAGAAAGATTTACGAAGTGCAGTTTCCACTAAAGATTCGACACACCTTATTGCAATTGTTTCCCCGATAATTTACAGAGAAATTTTAAAATTCGTTGAGAACATGGTAGTTTTGTAGGCGTTGTTTGTCTTTTCTTAAACTGTTTGTATTTAAAAAAAATCTCACGTCGTCAAATGGCACAAATCGTCCTTAAATGGTCGCATTGCCTATACTGAAATAATAATAATTATATCTTTAATTTTTTTTTTTTCAATATAAGACACTGTCACTTCATGGTAGAACTCCATAATCAATTAATTAATTTAATTTAACTCCATAATCAATTAATAAATTTAATTAATTAATTAAATTAATTAATTTTAATTTAACTCCATAATCAATAAATTAATTAATTAATCAATTAATTTCAGAATATTGGTCACATGGTCGTGTCATTCTATTTTTTGAGCGACTTCCACAATCTCTTTCTGTGCTTTGAATAAAAAAGTGATAAGTGAGCCCACCGCCGTGGCACAGTTAGAAAGCTGTTTGGCTGTGCGGGCGTTCTGAGTTCGATCTCCAGCAGACGAGAAATGGATTTAAATAAATTCTTCAGTTGTTAGTTTTCTTGTCGATTATAACCTACCATACCATACCATCATGCCCTTTCCCTATTTGGGGTAGGCAGAGAGAACCGAACGCCAGACTCCTCTCTCTTGACATACATTTCTCGCTTCGTTCACGTCCATGCATATTCTCATTCGCTCTTCTGTTATTCTTACTTCTGTTTCGAGTATGTCTCGCTATTGATAGTGGTGGGGTAGGGCCCAGAATTTTAAAATTTCTTTTAAATGTTATTTTTTAATGAAATATAATTCTCACCATTACTAAAACTTTTGCATACTAACAATATCGAACAAATTAATTGAAATAATGAAGATGGAAATAATGGTATGATGAATTTTTTTTTTCAGATTGTGTACCTGTATTCGAATATATCATGCGATCGTTTATACAAAATAAATATTAGTCTTTATCATGTTACTGTCTATATCCTCAACGTGTATTATTATTGTTTACATTATATTTAATACGATACGAAAGACGAAGGTAAATTTAACATTTTTCCTACCCGATTCTTCGTTTCATCCCTCTCTCGTCTATTGAATATTTCCCCGAGCTATCGAATCACGTATGCAATCAGGTAAAACGTCCCTAGCTTTCCGTTAGGGTTCCCAATAGAATATTCGATTTTCGAATATGTTCCCCTAATATATTTCGAATTAATCGCATAATAGCGCCTTAGTTAGCGCCCCCACATTTAAAAATATATATCAAATTATTCTGACGATGTGCTTTGCACGAAACGCGTCAATAATCAAATAAACACAATAGAACAATTACCAAGTATTTTTATATTTTTTATAACATATCAACGTACAATGGAGTTCTATCAAGAATTGTCGATCGACAAACTAAACTTAGTTAAATATATCAAACTTAAAATTTCATCCTCATAATCAAATTTAACACTTAATTATACTGACACATTTATATATGCAATTTCACACATCATTCACACAATATCTCACTATAATATGTAACCATTCCTAATATATCTTAATATACTATAATAACTTCAGCGACAACCTGTAATTGGCTTTATTATTAATCAAATTATCTTTATGTTTTATAATTTATTATATGCTGTATGTTGTCCTTTAAATAAATAAATAAATAAATAAACTAGCATTGGCGCTACAGCCCTGTGTGGGCCCTGGCCTCCTCCAGAATCCTTCTCCAGCCGTCCCTGTCCTCCGACGCTCTCTTCCAGTTTGTTATTATGTATAATAGTAATAAGATCTTTATTATTCTATTATTATTCTTAGCACAACTATCTTTATTCTTAGCACAACTATCAACAATTAGAAAGAAATGGAAAAATTTCATATTAAAGTACTACGTCGAAAAAGAAATGAATACATTGTTATATTTATGTATATTATGTTGATTGTATAAAAAATATTTTTTTGAACATAGTAAAAAAATGTCAACGGTTTATTTTTGTTAAATATCTTATGATGACATGAATAAAAAAATTGTATGTAATATATTCGAATATTCTACCAATTTGATGTTCGATATTCGAATAATTGTTTTTATACATTTTTGGGAACCCTACTTTCCACCCGATATCGAATCGACAACTGGGTCACGATTCAAATTGAATACGGCGCCCACCATCGGTTTGGTCTCGTTCCAAGACGGGACATTTCGTTAGAAACTTTTTACAAATGTGTGAATATTAATGTGCTATTTACATGCTCACCTGGTATGTCCAACCACGATATATATTTTAATCCAATTTTTGAGAAAGTGGATCTTGTTAATACAGTTGTGTTCTCTGATACAGCGCATCTGCTTGAATTTTTTGTCTATGGACTAAGATTATCTGCCATACCTACTTATATTTAAAATTCAGCTTCAAAGGGGAGGTTTTTGATGATCGATTGTAATATTGATTTTTTTTTTCGAGACGATTTCTATAAAAAAATATTATATGTCTATTCCATATTAAGCAGCGCTTTCAGTGATTCTATTATTTGTAATTCTCCTTCATTCATTGATTTTGTGATTGGAAATTAATCACTGTGAATTTCGTCACGATTTCTGATATATAGTGTTTTTTAAGCATCTTCGTCACTGATATGTCTCCTGGAACTGATAATTTTGCATTGTTATTTAAAAATGGATTGTCGTATTTCGTCACGCACTCTAAACATCAATTCGTTGGGTCATGTACTTAAAAATGGAACGCTATGAAAGCGATAACGAATGGAAACCGTATGCGCCCCAGAACAACGTAGCATTTTATATAATATTTTCTTGTACATTGGTGTGATCGACCATGTATTTTCATAATAATATTTTAGTTAACAAATGGTATTTTCATTGCTGTGGTCTTTCTTGGAAGTAGGTAATGTGGTTTGAAGCTTTTTATGCGTTTGTGAACATTGATTTGAGAATTGAAAGTTAGCTTGCTATGTCTGACCATACATTTTTATATACATATTACGCCCAGATTCAACATTTTTTTCACCTCGAAATGAAGAATTCAGAGCAGTGCTTTTAATGCGCGTCTGAATATTGATATTGGATTTGCTATGATTTAAAGAGAGAATGCTCAGCCAATCAGCGAAAAACTGACCGAGAACAAATTGAGATGGTATGGACACATTATGAGACTGCTACAGGATAATATATCATATAAACGATGGACACAGGGGTAGGGAAACCAAAAACCAGGTAGACATACGCTTGGATGTCCGCAATAACCAGAGATCATGGAGGCAAGGCTTCGTTTGGAGGACGCGGAGGATGTGGACTAGGAGAGCCGTATATGGGACAAAGTCTAGGGTAAGAAGAAGAATACACTTTTATTCAGTGTCTTCCACGTGTTTTCCAAAAATTGTGTTTAAGAAAATTGGACAATAGGGTCCATATTTAAACAATATTGAAACTGTTTAATGTGTAGTGATAAGTTAAAATGCACACAAAGGTCTATGGAAAAACAATTGCTGGAGCAGGTCACGTTGCGAGAAAGGAAGTTGAGTAGACAGTACATGTAGCTTGTTATTGGATGCATGTTAAACTAGTATTTGGCATGTAGCTGTTTACTCGAGAAGCAATACAAACAATATTAAAATATGGTACACTTCTCAATAGGCCTTTGGCTACCACTGTTGCACGATGCTGTCTTGACAATTATTTGAAATTTTCAAAAAGATCTGTTTGAATTCACCAAACCTCAAATAATACTAGCGGGTAATATAATATCGCCTGGAATTGATTCGAGATTTTTTCGTATGCCGTTGCTGAACCAAGTAATTTTATATTTCAACTATTCCTCAAGTGTTTTATTGGCTGTTAAATTGAATATACCGCCAGTTCGTGGTTTCACTTGAACGACATCATTTTCACGAGTTTCCCATGGAAGTAACGACGTGGTTTCGTCACTTAGAGACAAGTGTAATGGACACCGCCCAGAATATAAGACTATAAAAAGTAAACGTAAACTTGAATAACGTCTTTAATAATTGACCAAAAAAGGTTTAATGGATCTAACTGTCTGTGGGTATCAGCTGTTCCGAAATATAGACGAAGGATTTGTTTACGTTCCGTGGTGCCCACCGATCCGTGTGTAGAAGGCAGAATTATTGGCTGAAGAATTTGATCTGAATTCACTGAGTGGGAGAGCTGTTCCGGTTAGCTCAGGACAGAGAAGTTTATGCCAGATTAATAGACGATGTAAGAATTTTTAGACCATCGATATCTAGTGTACCTACTGCTCTTTGACATTTGCGCTACTATCCTAAAGAAGTTGACTCATGATTGTCTTGACTTCATTACTGCTACGGTTTTCATATTCTGGATTGCTTTAGTATCCATTTCGTAAACCTCAGATATTATTATAGCTATTCTAAGATGAAGCATGACAATTAGGAAAGGGAAGATTAATTAATTCTGATAACATGCAATATTATTTGTCATTCTTAAAACAAGAAGATGTAGATAAGCCGTATTTCATATGACGATGTTTCTTTATAGCTTATACTGATCGACTATCCAGATTGAAGTATCCGGAATGAATTGACTTCGATTTTAAGCATTCGTTTGAACATTTGGATGATTTCTGAGGTCGGCTAACCGTGTACTGCTAATTATCACACGACTAAAACATTTTTAAGGCATAATTTTAATGTTGATACCAGATCAAAACGAATCGATATTTGTTTTTTTGATTAAGTTCTCTCTATCTCGTCCTCATGACTATGGTTGGTGGCTATGATCAATCACTTTTCGTGTGGCCCGCATCCATGCTAATTTTTTCTGGGCAGAACGTAGAGCTCCTGTCACCGAAGACCCCAATGATGACTCAAGAAGAGCACTCCAAGTAGGCGAGCGACCACGTCTTCGTCCTTCTACGCTGCTCATCACAACAAGGTTTTCGAAACAATCTGGTTCTTCCTGGCAACGTGTTCAAGGATTGAAGCAATCTTTACGTTACTTTTTATTCAACTTTTTTTTTAATACCGACATATCTCAAATATATTAAAAATAAAAAATTCGTGCAATCTTCTAATCATTTGTTCATTTTTCATAACCTTAATTTTTATACATTGATACACTTTAGTCTTTGTGATATTCTCAATGGACCTACAAATGTATTCTTACGCATATATATTATTTAATTTTGTTGTAATCATCCATTTGATGTTTTATGATACATAACATTTGAAATTCTAATATTTCCACGGTTTCTTTATACACTTGTAAAATACATATTTGTATTACTTACATATGTATCGTTTTTTGTATCTCCACAGGGAAAAGTTGGGCAACTACTGTTTACCATCATTCACTGTCTGATGAAAATAATATAACAGCGTCGAGGAAAAACAGTACCTTAAAACTTTTACCATTTCAAAGCATATTGTTGATTTTTTCGACACTTCAACTTTTCTTTGTCTGGCGAAATGTGAAGTTCCAAAACCACCTATTTGCTATGACATAAAAAATGAACGCCCGAAACTATTAGCACATTTTGTCTTTAACAAAAATATTTTCTTACGATAATGATGCCTTAACGTACCGTAATTATTTTTAAGATTTGCTGTAGATTTTCAAATGACGTCAAATAAATGCTCGAGTAAAATTTTTATATTTTTCTAGATATTTAAGAAAAAAAAACTGAATCTTCCATTCAAACCCATTGATTTTTATCACTACGCATTTTTTGTTATATTTTTTAGGTAAGGCCTCATTTTCCTTAATCGATTTAAAAATGAAATGTTATGACATATTCATTTAAAAAAAAATTTTTTTTAGCTATTTGCGTTCTGTGGGAAACAACACTCCCACCTATATGTCAATTCAATCGGTTATTTGCTTATTTTAGGGAACGTAGGAAGATGTATATGTACTTGTTTAACAAGGACATATTCATTTAAAAAAAAAATAATACGCCGTACATAGCACATAGCAAGATGGGCGTTCAAATGCAGAAATTGTCAGCAGGATTCTACAGGCTAAGATAGCATATAATAAAAAATCCAAAATTATTGAATCCACCAGCATCCACCTAAGAATAAGGAAAAACCTCATTAAAACCTTTGTCTGGAGTGTTTTACTATATGGCTGTGAGACATAGACCGTAGGCCAGAGGGAAAAAGAACGCCTGTCTGCATTCGAGATGTGGTGCTACAGACGCACGTTGAAGATCCACTGGTCGGACCACATCCAAAATTGTGAGGTGCTGAGCAGAGCCGGGGAAACAAGGCAACTCCTCAAAAGAATCGCCCAACGACGATCCAACTGGATTGGCCATAAGATGAGGCACCCGGGTCTGCTCATAACCATCGCGGAGGGAATGGTAGAGGGCAGCAACTATAGAGGCCAACCAAGAAAGAGCTACTTGGACCAGGTGATCGACGACATGTGCTGTAGTAGCTACGTGGAGATGAAGAGGCTGACAGAGGACAGGGCGGAGTGGAGAAGAAGAGAGGCAGCCATAGCTGTTGCAAACCAATCCCAGGATTGAAACTGATAAGAAGAAGACATAGCACATAGTGCCTAGCACACACAGATACATTGTGATGAAACTTTTAGAATACAATCTTAGCTTGAAACTCGTACTAGTTGATAATCTGCAATAAAAAAATTAACATTTAAATTATGAATTCATTACTCCCCACTGTATCCCCTTGAGGTAGTGAGGTATATGGAAGTGTTTATATTATTATTATTATGTTTTGATATATTTAATTAATTTATTTTGTGCACTTGATAAATCTCTTCGGCTTCAAGATAAATTAAGTTATCAAAATACAGTTTAATTACTTACTTACTACCGATGGCCATACAACTCCGGTAGAGCTTTAGCCTCCTGAACAATAGCTTTCCAAGCCTTCCTGTCAGCTGCAGTGGACTCCCAATCATCACAAGCACTCAGAACGTTCAGATCTCGGGTAACACTGTCCATCAATCTCTGCCTTGGTTTTCCCAGGAGTCTCTTGCCCACTGGGTTATTTTGCATGATAAGTTTTGTAGCTCTTTCTTCCCCTGATCTGACAACATATCCAATCCAAGCTAATCTTCTGGACCTGATTTCTTCTTCTTCTTTTTATAGGTTGATACCTGTTTTTTCAGGAACTTCGCCCGTCCCTCAAGGCCTCTTGTGACGCCGAGCTCCAGCTATTTCTCCATCTCTTGGGTAGTCTACCTCGTGGTCGATTGCCAAAGTTTATTTGTTGGAAGATAATTTTGGTTAATCCGTTGTCTCCCATTCTCGCCACGTGGTCCCGCCAGAGTCGTCTTCGGCTCCTGCACCATCTGACAATATATCTAACGTCACAGATTTGTCTTATATCAGTGTTCCGCATCCGATCCAAAAGGGTGAAACCCGTGATGGAGCGTAGGGTTCTCATCTCTGTCGTCCGGAGCAGGCTTTTTGTTCTAACGGTGTCCGCTCTGGCCTCAATCGCATAAGTCATCACCTGATTTCGCTGGTGATAAAAGGTTGTCCTGTCAATGCACGAATTTCCTCATTGCTTCGTGGTCTCCAGGTACCTACCGCAATTCCTGGTCTTGTGCCTAATATTTTACGCAATATCCTGTTATTAACAGTTTGCTGTTACAAAATTGCTGTTTCTCATTTCACAGGTTATTCGATGTGGGAACTTGTGTGCGGATTATTTTCTTATCCTCGCCTCACAAGTCACGCACTCTATATGAATTTTATTTTCTTAACTATTGCCGTAATTTCCTTCTTTGAATTGTTAAATTATTTTCTTTTCTCGGTCTGACCTTCCATTAAATTAATTGCATCGCCCTATTCCACGTTCCGTCCACATTACCTACATTTCCTTGGTTATGTAAACACTTTGAGATACCCCACTTGTGTCCATCACGTCACGACCCTATTAAGGGACTATAGTCCGAACGTGGAGGCCATTAAATGAAACAAAAAATCAGTTAATTTTTAATGTTTATTTTTCCTCGTTAAAATTTATGCTTCCTAATTTTTGTACTTAATTGGCATTTGGATCCTAACTAACGTTGATTCTAATGATTCAAAAGTTTTTTTGTATGGCGTCCTATTAAGAATATTTGCGATCAATGTCTATTTAAAATGATTCTATAGTTTTTGTGTTAAGAGAGTTGAAATCCATTTTAAAATTAAAGAACAAATATTCCAAAGTATTTTTTCACAATGCATTTTCGACGAGGTGACTCGGCAATATCATTTTAGACCTTGATTAGTTCGAGTCATCTCGGCATAAACGTTGGATCATCGAAATTTATGGAAAAATACTTTGGTATTTTTGTTCATTAATTATATTTAAAATGTATTTTGTACGTCCTCGAATACGATTGTGATTTTCGATAATATGTAGGTACATTATGTGGCCGAGCGGTTTGCGTGTCGGACTTATAATGCAGTGGAATCGGGTTTAATACTTGCCACAACATTTTTTTTCATATTCATTATGTAGATATATTGTTTTTATACTCATTATGTAGATATATTGTTTTTATATTTTTATATTGTTTTTATGTAGATATATTGTTATGGTATTATTATCTTATTTATTATTTGATTAAAAATTTGTTAAACTTGTGCATACCGTGTTAGAGTATATGTACCATGTCAAATATTTATTTAACACCAATAACAAATTGCCACATTCTGGAGACACGATATTTATCGTCTCACATTTCTATACTGAAAACACAATAAACTGTATCTCCACCGGTATTTGAATCCGGGATCTTTGGCTCATGAGTCAGATAACTAACTGAAACACGAAGACCGGCTTTGTCGATAATTCATCAGGCGAAACGATCGTCCTATTTTAACGAGTAAAAAAGTGTATTTTATTTTACCTAAAAAAATATTTTCTGCAAATAAAACAGTGAGTCTTGTCGAATAAATGTCCCTATCGGGGTAGGCAAAGAGAACCGATTACCGTACGTCGAATTGATTGATAACCCCTCTTTTTGGATGTCGGTTATAAAAAGTTTTTATTCGACACTTTTGAGTGGCATAGTTTTTTTAAGTGTTTATTCGACACTTTTGAGTGGCGTAGTTTTTTTAGCTCAAGTAGAAAGGCAGTGTTGATAAGCATAGTTTTTTTTAGCTCAACAAGAAAGGCAGTTTTGATTGGCATAGTTTTTTTTAGCTCAACAAGAAAGGCAGTTTTGATTGGCATAGTTTTTTTAGCTCAACAAGAAAGGCAGTTTTGATTGGCATAGTTTTTTTTAGCTCAACAAGAAAGGCAGTTTTGATTGGCATAGTTTTTTTAGCTCAACAAGAAAGGCAGTTTTGATTGGCATAGTTTTTTTAGCTCAACAAGAAAGGCAGTTTTGATTGGCATGGTTTTTTGAGCTCAACAAGAATGGCAGTTTTAATTGGCATAGTTTTTATAGCTCAACAAGAAAGGCAGTTTTGATTGGCATAGTTTTTTTAGCTCAACAAGAAAGGCAGTTTTGATTGGCATAGTTTTTTTAGCTCAACAAGAAAGGCAGTATAAAGGAATAATGGATTATATTTCTTTGACCTAAATTAAATCGTCATAGAATTATATTAGGTATTATAAGGTTATATTATATTCATTACATTAAATAATTCATGTGACATGAACATATTCATTGTCCATTGTTCCGTGTAAAATCGAAAGAGCGTATTTAGTTAATAACATTCACCCCACCGCGCCGCGGCTGATTTGATTATTGTGTCAATATTACATTTTGCTGGGCCCGAAACAAAAAGGTTTAAATTTGAAAGCCCGCCAGATACGTTGAGCCGTAATGCTGCTTTTAATCTCGCCGTTAGGTGGCCCTCGATTTCCCATTGTTTGCTCATTGTTCGTATTATAAGTATGAATTAATACGGGAGAATAGTGGGAAAATAGGTCGTGTATGATGATGTACACAGAAAGGTCCACGGTTTTCTTTTCATACATTTTCAGACGCTTTGTGATGATAAGGGTTCTTTCAAGTTTTTTATTTGTGGGTTCAGATTTTCATTTTCAAATATTCCGCTTACATATTAAAATTCACCTTACGCTGTGATGGACCGGCTTAGACTACTTCTTCCACCAGTAAGAGCCACCAATTATTAATGTATTTGCCTTTTAGGTGAGACGAGACTGGTGTGTGAGAAAATCGCATGTGCCGTGCTACTTCTTATAATGTAATGCACACGTACGTACGTCGCTGGTTACCCCACGTTGTGGGATAAGTCGTGATGATGGGTATGTGTTGGTATCCATGTATATCACCAATTTCCTTACACTTTTACGGGTTGAAATAACTAAGATGTCCCTGTTTTTTTGTTTTATTTGTTAATGATTTCTGTTAATGCTTTTGCACTTAACTTATAACCTTAAACCAAATTAAAAATTAAGTACTGCCTCAGAACAGACTCGTTTATTTAGTAAAAATCTCGTTAACCCTCCAATTAAGCGCGTCCACAGCTTGCTTCATATTAGTGTGTCAAAAAAAACCACATGGACCATATGTAGCACTTCACCAGGCGTTGCTTTATGTTAAGATTTAAGTTACCGTCGGAAAACAGTGCCTTCATTCTGAAAAACATCGCGCGAACTGTCTCGATGCGGCACCTTAGTTCCAAGATATTTCAAAATTTAAGCAAAGATAATGGATATGATTGGGAAAAACAGGAAAAGATGTACACAAAAGAGTATAAAAATAATAAAACAAATTGATAATTATAGAATTCATCATATTCATATATAACATATATTTTGCAGTTGTTTGTTTGTAGCATATTTTTACGTTTAATGCTGGTAAAATTAAGAGATTTTGGTTTTACGAAAACTTGTTTCTTTTTACAGGCTGATCGATTCTCCTTCAGAAACTAAACCTGTCTTTATGCACTTGTTTTTACATATGTATGTAGTTAATGAATAGGTATTTATTTTTCATACATCCATTTATCAAATGGTTAATATTATCGTTTACAATTATTTTCACAAACTTCTATTATATATAACTTTTGGATCCTGTTTGCGGTGTTCTGTAACCGCAGTGTCTGCAATAGGTATCATCGGTTGATGGTTTTATTTCTGGAAATAACAATCTCACATGTGGTCGCATGTTGGTGGCTGTGTGCTTTCACATTCAACTTTATATAAGTTGAGCAGTCTGTTTTTGTTTCTGGGCAGAGTTCAGTTATCATCAAACATATACGATTTGTATTTCATATTTTATATTTATACCTATTTTATTTATGTTATATTATATTTATATTTGGCAGGCCGTACAAAAGGTGGATCAATGATATAATAACAACAGGGGAAACGGACTGGAAAGAAAATGGCAAAGATGTAACTACATATATGGAAACTATTCGAGGGAGGTCTTTACCCAAGAAGGATCTATTTCATGAAAAATATACATAATATATTATATTCATACAAATTAGAAAATAGAAATAAGTTTAAATACTGTACATTAATTTAACAAACTACTTATTAAAAAAAAATACTTATATATTATGCTTAAAAAAATATTGTAAAAGAAATGGAATAATAAAAAGGCTTCATTATTATTTTTTTTTATATTATCATTTTATATTTATATTTTATTTATGTTTTTATTTATATTTATATTTTATTTGTTTTTCATATTTTTTGATTTTATTTTATATTTTCTGCTTTTTACTTTTACAGGTTTGAAATTACTTAATTTATTTCCAATATTTTTACCAATCAAAATAACAATACAAAAATAACTATATTAATTAAACTTATAATGAACGATTTATTCAGAAAGTTCTCAAATTCACACGAATGAACAAAAATAATCTTAATAGTAAATCGAATATTCTTTTTTAATTGCATAAAAAAAATCTTAATGGTGTTCCACTATGCATACCTGTCGATGAAAAGAATAGATTCTACAGTTCAGGATTCGATTGTGAATTGTTCTTAACTTGACTTTTCTTAAACTGCCCCCCTAGACAGTGTGACATTTAGCTCTTTTATTAAGCTAAATCACACGTTGTCTAGGGGGGTTGATTCCTAAACTGGAAGAAGAAATCATTCGTGTTATTGGCGAAATAGAACCATAATAATTATGCCAACATGTCATTGAATTTTTTTTTACAAAAGAATTGATATCTGTGAAGCTGCTTGAGATGTTGTTTTTCGTATTAAAATTTCTCAAGACAACACGTTTAATTTGTTTTTCAAAATCAATGCCACGGCGGTCTGCACAGTCCGCATTTTTACTAGTTTTTTTCAATAAATAATTTTCTTTTTATTCCTGGACTAATAGGGCCTTACTTACTATTTAAAATACGAGTTTAATCCGATGCTAAGTCAGTTTTGGCCATACAAAAAACTGGGTAAGTATCAGCTTAAACACAAATTGCAAATAGTAAGTAAGGCCAATAAAGTTTAACATATACCTACGTAAGAAAAAATATTATTAAGAATCCTTTTTCCTTTCCCATCGTTGAGAATAACTGACCTAACCCTATGAACAATTGTTCTCTGCGGCCTGCTTTGGAGTGCTTTTTGATCCGCTGTGTCTGACTGTAAGCGCTACCAGCTTTTTGCGGTACAATCGTGATACTTAGCTTTATATTGCATGCTGTACTTTGATGGTCGTTGGGATTTTTATTGCTGTCGTAATGTATGAATATAATGTTTTCGTGTTACGTATACCAGATTGTATTCGTCCATTTGTTACCAAATGCCAAATCAGTTCCAACTTCTCGTTGACATTCTAAATTCACAGTTTTTTTTATTAAGAAAGTCGGCTTTTGTGCCTCGGTTGTTTAGGTATCTGACTGCTGATCCAAAGGTCCTGGGTTCGATTCCCGAAGAAGACACAGTTTTTAATTGTGTTTTCAGTCTGGATCTGTGAGACGATTAATATCGCAAGTCTCCCGAATGTGGCAACTTGTTATTGGGTGCGTGTTAAATTTATATTTGACATAGTACCTTTTAGTTGCCCGAGAAGCAATAAAAAAGCACAGCATTATTTAATCAATTCCTTGCGACAAAAAATCGTTCAGTAATGAAGATGTTTATTGATTCCATATGTAACAATTTATTACAATATTCATTTTTCTCCTGTTAATTTCGGTGTTTAGATGGAAAGGATTTTTCAATATATTATACAAATGTACTCTATACTTAATGTTTATTGCCAAATGCTTTTTATTGCCAAATTCAAATGCTTATTGCTAAAGACTTATTGCCAAATGACGATTATGTATTCTCAACTACATAACCTGTGTTTCCAGCTAAGAGAAACAAGGACTTAAAGTAAATTGTACTTTGTTTATTCTTTAAATTGTAAGTATGTTAGTAATACACTAGTAAATAGTGACCTCCCTGGCACAGTTGATAAGTCGTTTGGCGGCTTCTGTGCAGGCGTCCTGGGATCGATCTCCAGCAAAGGATTTTTTTTTATAGTAATATCTCATTCAAATCTTGTTTCTCTGGGTTGCAAATACTGGTTGATTGAAAGAAATTGACATATGGTAATAAACTCGAAGATTGTGGTAAGAAACAATGACACGAGTATGTATATACACGAGTATTTTAATGCTAATAGTAGGTTTCACAAAATATTATGTAATTGATTTAAAAAACCCGAAGATTGTGATCTACAATATCAATACTGTTGACAATGATAAAATAAAAACATCAACGTAGGTATGCAATATAATATGTAATAATTAACATTAAAGAATTAATATATTAAACCTGATTGAAGTCATGTATATTCCTTGTCAAATGAATGCTACGAATACCTGTAGCAAATAATGTCAGATTTGAGTAGATGATTTTTAAGAAATCCATTTTGAATACCTATGTATTGAATTGATTTTCTCGTGTATGTGTACTAAACGGATCACAATATTTGTCCATTTTATTAAAAGTATCTTGAAATTTCTGTACAAAACCCTTCCCATGGGAAAATATATTCAATTTTAACATCAGGTATCCACAGAATAGAAAAATACAAATAAATAAAACTCCATCATACTATATATTTTACGAGATATCAAAAAATAAATTTATTTATTTATTTTATTTTATTCTGTAGTCTTCATAACAAGTGATGCAACAAAGTTCTCCATTTAAGGACCAATTAGGTTTACAGACATAATCAAACCTATGTAAATTCTAATGGCAGATTTATAGGGAAAGGAATGGAAAGGATATTAGGAATTTGATGGAAAGGGAAATAGGAGATCTTGTAAAAATATACTCACTAGAAGCCACAGAGGCATTCCGTGACTATAGTATTGATTTTAATTTAATAATGACATATTAGAGATATCTATAACCTTGAAGAACACATTGTAAATGCATGCTGTAAATAGTTTTTATTACATATAGGTAACTTAAATGGTACCGGATTGATGGGCAATTAAATGATAATAGTAATACGATGGAGTCTATTTTATTATTTATCAATTTATGTAAATATAACATCTCGGCTAATTTTCTAAAGTTATTAATTTATGATGTTGTGTAGAAAGGCGATAGTTATCAAATGATAATTTACATATATAGTTCAAGTTTTTTAGTTCAAAAAATTGTTTTGTACATTCTCTATCCTATCTTTAAAGTAATATAGAAGTGGCTCCACGTGTCCGAGGCAAAATCGAGAATGTTGGACACATACATAGCTTATATACAGTGTTTTTAGGGTTGTCATAGATTTAAATGATTTTGCAAAACTTCAGAATAGAATTGTTTAAAACTATGTGAATTTGACAACTAGTGAAAGTTAATATACCGAAATGTTTACCGAAATATATAAAATTAAAAATTAAAATTAATGTATTCGCAAATTAAACAAAGTCATAGCAACGTATGAAGAAAAAGGTAATATATTTTACTATTGTTTTTTTCGTATCCCAATATTGTAAGGTGTATAATAAATGTGTACGACACGGAAGTCCTACTTGTAAGAATGAGGCGAGATCTCGTGAGATTGACTTTGGTCCAATATTAGGGAGTTGTGTAGTTTAGGATTTAGGATAACCCGAAAAGGATTAAGGGTCGAAATTACACGAACAACTTACTATGAGTATAAGACTTACTTGATACTATTTTTTCGGAAAGGCTACCTATGATATTATCTTATTAAAATAGTTCTTCTGTGCGTGTGTACGTCACTGACTTCCTCCTAAACGACTCGACCAATTTTGACGAAATTTTTAGTGTACCTACTTGTTCAACTATCATTTTTTTTAATTTAATGTATTTCGTTTTGAATTGCTGCTCAGGCAACTTACATATACTATGTTAATTATCAATTTAACACGCATCCAATGATAAATTGTCTTAGGGGCTGTTTCACCAGGTCCCGAATATCTCTCGATTATGCCTATTCAGTGGTTATGTCTCAAGTAAAGTAAAAATTGCGTTTCACCACTCCCGAATAGCGCTACTCGTCAGATGAAGTGACAAGTAACTTATAGGGGACTTTACCTACCCAGTAAAGTTATTCGGAACTTTATTTGTCACTTTGACAGTTGCATTTCATTGCCGGTATCACGTGTTTCATTGTTATTTTCTTTTAAATATGATTTTATTCGAGGCAATAGACGATGTTTTTGATGCGGAAATGTTTCCTACACGAATAGATAAAATATTAGGCCATGAAAAGATTACTTCGTCGAATTCGATGAAGTTAATTTTAAAAGAAAATTTCGTTTGTCAAAGTTTACAGTATCAATGATATGTGACTTGATAAAATATCGAATTACGACAAATACAATGAAGTAAATACATACTTTGATATATAAAACATTACTTTATTATATTTCGAATATTTTTATTATTGCATATGCGCAAACATTGGATTTTTTTCCCTGTCGGGAGTCAAAGATATTTTTTAACAGATTTTTAATTATCTCAATAGAGACGAAGTTGGAATATTTATTGTAGGAGAACCGGGAAATCAAGGCACCTACAGTGCTTACGACCTGTCATCGGCTGGTTTACGTGATCACTTTATGCGCTTGCGCAACGTTCACCAATTATGCCTTTTTAATGAGATCCCTATCAATTCAATTTTGAAAGTTCTATATATTGTAATACTGAAATTCTTTTCGCTTGAAAATAAGGAATTTTTACTACAGCCATCTATGGGTGAAATTATGAACAACAATCTTATTATTTTTTATTTATTTTGTTGTAACAAAATAAATAAAAAATATTTGCATTTTTCGCATAGAAGTCACCCCTGAATTGCGCCAGACTTATAAGGTCATTTTTGTCTTATTTACCTACTTGTACCAATGTGTAAGTAATCGAATATTTTTATTATTGCATATGCGCAAACATTGGATTTTTTTTTATTTTTATTATATTTGTTATTTAAATAATGTCATTCAAATGTAAAATTAAGTATTAATTTAAATACATAGAATATTGTTTATTGTTATTTAAATTCAAAAGATTCGATCTAAACGTACCTAAAACTTAAACGTCAAAATTAAACGCATTTGGCGGTTGTCCACAGAAGAATTTGAAAACTAGTACATTTCTATGTATTTGTCTATGAAAATGCGACGTTGCCATCGTTATTCGTCAATTTACTATTCGGAACTTATCCAACGATTGTGAAATGCAAATTTTATTCAAAACATTTTAACCGGCGAATAGCACTATTTGCCGAATAGTTATTCGAGACTTATTCGGAGTTTGGTGAAACAGCCCCTTATACTGGAGACTTACGATATTTATCGTCTGACAGATCCAGGCTGAAAATACAATTAAAAAAATGTGTCTCCACCGGGAATCAAACCCGAGACCCTTCGCTCAGATCTAACCAACTGAGCTACGAAGACCGACGATTTTAACTCATTTGCTTCCATATTCCATATCCCGTTTCAATTATTGATTATTATCTCTTAATTTTATAAAGAAAGTAACGATTAAACCCCTTTTTTAAACGATTTCATATCACTCACATACATAACACTTGCAAACTGTAATTCAAACTTGCAAACTGTACTTTGTACCTTATTTTAACTTTGTTAATATATCTACCTTGTTAATGAACTTTAGGGTTAGGTAGAGTAAAGTGGTTAACATCTTAGGTTTCTTAGTATGATCGCCTTCATTGTATTAATCCGTTCATTAACATACTATCTTTTTAATATTCAATCAAAAGTTATGACTTTACTGAGATTCGGCATTTCTTATTCATTCTTTAAGTACAAATTTTCCGATATTCACATTACGAAAAGAATCGATTATACGAGTATATTATCGCTAGTTTAACAGGGTGAAAAAACAAGTGCAACATTTCATATAACTAGTTGCATGAAACACATGAGATCCAACTGTCGATAGCGATACTATGTATAGTTGAAGAATAAGTACCAAACTATTAACCCATAAATCCAAATTTTCGAATATTTTAAGATATTTTGTTTTCTATACAACACATGTAGGTATGTATGTCAAGATACGATAGTGTGGAGGTCGGTCCTTTTTTCCTACCCGGAATATGAAAACAGCATGATGGTATGTATGTATGTTTAGATATTAAGTATCAAACTATTAAGTCTTCTTAGATATTGTGTATAGGCGACTGCCATACAAATTGTATGAAGCGATGTCGTCACTAAATTCAATTTTTATAAAAATGTACTACTACAATGTTAATATTTTTTATAGAAAATAAATTATCTAGTTGATGTGTTTCGGCTTTTTTCGATATTTTTAAAATCTTTGGAAATATAGGCAGTTAAGCACATAAATTTGTTATAAAAAAATGTTTGAGAACCTCTGGAATTTTTTTGAAAAATATAATTTGAGATTTTGTATTTCTCTGTATTCATATCAATTCAGCGTTCTAGCTTTTATGGTTTCTGAGATATATGGAAAAATAAAGTAAAAATCAAAAGTTGATAACCCCTGACTGAAATAAAAATTCAAAATTCTGAGTATAAAATTTTGTAGGCTTATTACTGTTTATATATTCTGAAATTTCCGGCTCTGTAAATTTAGCGGATCAAAAGTTAATAGGGACACACACACACACACACACACACACACGCACGCACGCACGCACGCACGCACGCACGCACGCACGCACACACACACTTGGGATCTGTAAATTGAGCGGATCAAAAGTTATAAGGGGGGACGGACACACACACAGACACACACACACACACACCACACACACACACCACACACACCTCACGGACACACACAGACAGACACACACACACACACACACACACACACACACACACACACACACACACACACACACAGGCAGACACACAGACACACGATAAGTTCTTCTCCGAATTCTGAGTAAATCCGTATATGGAACTTATATTCCGCGAATCCTCTAAGTTGGTGTTTTTTTACTTCAAAGTTGGAAACACCGTAAAAAATATAGACCCTACATACAATCTCGCGTATCTTGGATTTAAACTGCCTCTTCCTTCAAGAGAATTTCATTCTCTTGAACGAATCGACAGTTGGAAAATTTCAAAATATCTCTTTGTTGGTATTTTGACATAGTATAATAAATTGTGATTTGAGTTATTTACTATTGAATTTTAGACTACGCCGTCTTGTGTCAATACTTTAATTGCTAATGATTAAAGATATCAAAATAAAATGCAATCTTTGTTCTTTCATCACACAACTAGTTTCAAGACCTACCGTTATCTTCTTCAGGTGAGTAAATACAGGAGACAATTAGAGAACGGTAGTTCTTGAAGCTAGTAATGTAACAAAAAAGACAAAGTGGAATTAAAACAAAGAGATTTTTTCCCTGTCGGGAGTCAACAGGGAAGATCCAATGCATGCGTATATGTTACTTCTGAAAAATATTCGATTTGCAGACACATTGGTACAAGCCAAAAATGAAATAATAATTCTGTCGCTTTACAGGGATGACATCTGTGCGAAAGCATTATCACCTACTGTATAAGAACTGTATATTCGTAATTTCATAGATGACAATGGCAAAAACAGCTTATTTTCATGAACTTTATCTTTGAATAAAATATATAGAACTTTCAAAAATTGGATTGATGGGGAACTTAATAAAAAGGCATTACTGGTGAACGTTGCGCAAGTGCATAAAGTCATCACGTAAACCAGCCGATGACATTTCGTAAGACCTGCAGATGTCTTAATTTCCTGGTTCTACATTAATATTCTAACTTCATATCTATTTAGATATTAAAATAATGTATTGTTATTATTATTATTTTAATATTTATATAAATAAATATTCTCAACGTTAACGCCTCTAGAATACTAAGTCAATAATTGATCAATCAAATCAAGTACTTAAAAAAAACATTTGTTAAAATTACAATATTGCATTTATAATTTTGATAGTTATTTGAAGTTTTCAAACATTTGACATGGCTCGTAGCTACAACGTTTTAAAAACTATCCAATTTGTAACTCTCGGTAAATATTTTTCTTAGTGGCAATAATTTATTTGCGAACATCCACAAGATTAATAATATACATTTCCTCGAATGTAAACGACAATACACTTCTTCTTTCTCTCTTCTTGGCTGATATCCATGTTCGCTCATTGAACTAACTTGAATAATTGAATACTTTTATCGATTTTCCATTAGTCTCTTTCGCTTTTGCTGTCGTGGCTTTATCCATCCTTGGAACCTTTCACACACCCAACCGTCAGGTTGTGAGAGCTTTGTTTATTATCAAACGTGAATTTGAAGAAGGTTTCCGCCAAAAATAAAGGGATTTTCCATAGAAAACCCACCCCTAACTCACAGTAACCAAAGTGTCAGTAGGCGGAAAACATGTTTTATCGGAAAATATATATTGAAACGCTATAAACAATAACGTTGGATAAACAAAAGTAAATTATATAATTAAATACTTACATTATATAAACAGACCTCTGTGATTGAGTACCGAATTTGACATCTGTTCCCGTGTCCTGGGCTCGATTTTTGACAAAGAAGAAGTAAACCAAAAAAACATTTCTGTCCAATACATACTTACTCAGCCTCTTCTTGAGTCCAGAATTGAACAAAGGCCTCCCGCTTGGACTTCCACTGGTCTCTCTCCACTGTGCCATTCTTCGCCATTCTTGACCTGCCACTTTTCAAATAAAAAATTGCAATTATCAATTATCCTGAACAATTATCAAATGTTCTAAAATCTACAAATATCCCAATTCACTTATAAAAAAAAAATTTTTTACGCTTGCGTCTCTCTGAGCTTACTCCCTGTGCTCACGTACGGCTTTGAAACATCTGCATTGACTAAGAGAATGATGGAAAAGTTAAGGGTGACACAAAGAGAGATGGAAATCAGAATGTTGAACATCTCGCTAAGGGACCACAAAACTAATGAATGGATTAGGAAGAACACAGAAGAAGCGGATGTAGCCAAAAGTGTAGTGGAGTTGGGCAGGTCATATATCTCGGATGTCGGACAGATGATGAACAAAAGTTGTGATGGACTGGAGGCCAAGAACTGGAAGCAGAAGCATGGGAAGGCCCCAGACTAGATGGTCCGATGACATAAAAAAAGTGGCAGTCCAATACGTCCATCTGCTTATTGGAATAAATTCAGATGTTGAAATGCATTGCACTAAAATATTTTATACATATAGAGAGAAAAAAACGAACGCCACATTTTTCTATCCTGGCACGTATCCCTCACCTCGTCCGCATTCATGCATCGTTTCATACATGTTCGTCTATTTTTCTATCATTTCCGTCTTTCAGGATATCGTTCACATCATCCTGCCATCCCTTTCTTGGGCGTCTCCAACCTCTCATTCCATTCCTGTCCGCACTGTACATTTTCTTCGTCAGGCGTCCCTCATTCATTCTCCCCGTGGCCAAACTATATCAATGTGTTCAATTTCATTCTATTAATGACATATGTCATACATCGTTCCATTACAAATTCTTCTGAACGATCTAACAATGTTCTTAATGTGACATAGCTGACAAGGAATTGTTATTTGTAACTAGTAAAATTGCTTATTTTGGTCACATCATCATAACAGCACGTGTTCGTCTTAATTATCCTTCTCAGTACTGTCTCATGTAAGACGTAGTTAACCCATGTTATCCTCAATATGTTCTCGTATCTTCACTCCAAAGGCCTTGAATATTATCGCGGTAGAAGCTCTTGTTTCTTGAAATTAATATGATGAAATAATTTCCTTATTTTGAGGTATCCTTTAATGTCATTGGTAGAGATATCGTAAGTAAGATGAAAATAAATGCCATAAGGTGGTTTGGCCACATAGAAAGAATGAGTGAAGACCGTCTGACATAAAAAGTATATAAGGCATATAAAAGGGGAACGAAAAGTAGTGGTCGGCAATGGAAAAGTTTGTACGATCAAATAAATGGAATTTTGCTAGATAGAGACGTTAGAAATAAGAATAAGACAAGCATAGATGTAAATGAAGCGAGAAATGTATGTCAAGAGAGAGGATTCTGGAGTTCGGTTCTCTCTGCCTACCCCAAATAGGGAAATGGCGTGAAGGTTTGGGGGTTCTTTAATGACAGATTCCCTTTACTCGATGACCTACCATAGTTTCTGGTACTATTTTATTGTACTTTTATCACATACCTCCTATAAACCTATTAGATCCCATTCTACCGAAATTGCTACTTCGTGTACTAAACATTACATTCTGTGCTTTGTCGGATCTGATAAGCCCTTTGTAAACATTTGACAAAATCTTGGAAACATTTCCAACACTTAAGTTAAGTTTCAAAGTTTTCTCGTACTTGGTATTATTGCTGTTCTACCTAATATACCGATATTATAACGCTGATGATACCAATTTTTCTCATTGTATGTTGTAATGTTCTCCAAAATTACCCGGCCTTAATGACATTGCTACATTATCGGCAACTAGCTCTGCTTTTTTGAAATGCTGTTTTTACGATGATAGTTTTTGTATTCCTAAATCTTATAATTTTGAAAGAATGTGTATAATCAATATTATTTTTAAAATTAAATTTTCCTTAAGAATTGTATGAGATAATAACTCTTCCCTGTCGATATCCAACTCATTGTCTTTTGGGTTCCTCATCTTCATAAGGTTTTTCCGCTCTTCTGTCCTGCACAATGTAACCCAGGCAAGTCTCTGTATCTGTCTATAATTAAAAGTAAAACACTTTTTTGATTCTACATGAATTTAATTTATGCGATCGGCCTATTTCGCCTTGTTAAGGCATTTACGAGCTTATCATATCTGGTTGCGCCTTTGTAATATTTAAATCTGGTTGCGCCTTTGTGATATTCAAAAATTCTATGATCTTCCTAATGAAAGTCGAGGATGATCTATGGAGATGTCTTAGTTCAAAAAATGTGATCTGCTGGTCTGATCCATCATGCTCGAACCATCTCAACTGTCTTGAGATAATAACAAACTAATAAAAAAGCTTCATACTCTATTATTTTAACATTCCGTGTGTTTTTTATGCATTTTCATAATATCTCTGAAATTTCAAAATTTATTATAAAATCTTGAATGAAGACGAAGAATCTTGACGCAATATGCATAGTACATATATACTATTCAATCAATTAGAAGTTTTTATCTAAATGTATCTTCGAATATTTTTATTATTGCATATGCGCAAACCTTCCTTATTTTCAAGCGAAAAGAATTTCAGTATTACAATATATAGAACTTTCAAAATTGAATTTATAGGGATCTCATTAAAAAGGCATAATTGGTGAACGTTGCGCAAGCGCATAAAGTGATCACGTAAACCAGCCGATGACAGGTCGTAAGCCATGTAGGTGCCTTGATTTCCCGGTTCTCCTACAGTAAATATTCCAACTTCGTCTCTATTGAGATAATTAAAAAATCTGTTAATAAATGTATCTTTTTTTTACTTTCAGATGATCAAGCATGGGAACAGTTCCACACAAGATTGCGACATTCCAGGCACTTAGACAACTTCAGAACTACACACGGAAGTGTAAGTATAATTTATATATTACATTTATCAAATATCTGCCATTTTACAACAATTGTTGTGCCCATTTTGCTACAATAATCGTTGTATACGATATAGGGTGCATTTTTATAATTTTCGTTTTATTTCGAGTCGAGTTGAAAGATAGAACACAGCACAAATACTGTACACAACGAAGCTTTGGAATAAATACAATTGGCAATGAACGAAAAAATACATTATTTTATGTGTTAATAGATTTTTGGTTCAATTTCTTGGTTTTTCTAATGATAAACAATTTGTACATTCAATTTATTTTTTCTACAAATTACTTTACATTTGTATCACGAGAGAATTATTTGATTAAACCGGTTTTAAAGCTATCCGACGGCTGACAAATGTGAAAATATTGATAATAGTATCTTAAATTTTCATAATAAATATTTAGTAATTATCTATTGTTATTTTTAATCGTTAATGCGACTGCCATCCACCTTATTGTCAGTTTTTATTACCTAATATAGATAGATATATCAGAATAATTACCATCCATTACTTGTATGTATAATACGTCTTACCTCTCGATATAATTTTAAGAGAATCTTTTGAGAATGGTACTTTTTTAGTTTTCCATTATTTTTCTCTCAGTTTTGTGTAATAGGAGATTGATTGCTTGAGCTAACTTCGTTTCTTTCTATCGAGAAAATAAGACAAAAGAATCGAGTATCTAATCAATCATTCATGATATTGATTTTGATTCTAGATTCCTTACTGTATGTTTGCAGAGGAAAATGTACTGATATATCTGAACTGCGTAGCTTAAAAGAAAAGGAAATAATATTTTTCAAATGTTTGCTTAGTATAATATGCTTAATTTCATCAAATACAAATGTTTTACTTTCGCGGGCGGTCTCAATATCAAATTGGTGAATTTAACACAGAAATACTATTAAGGGGGGGACTGCTGCCAACGTACCTATTTTTCAATTTGATATACCATCATTATTTATTATCAAATCGTTTTGAAAAAAATAATTTAGATAGTTTGGATATTAAGAAACAAAAATATACCTTAACTTTTTGATAATGTTCTGTATAAATTCTTGTAGAAAAATAATGGCATACCCCGATTTTCAACGTTTATCATATATTTTTAATAAACTATAAGGCGTAGAGTAATATATATTTTTTTTAAATTAAAGAAGACAAAAATATCTAGAAAAATATGATGTTGCGTTGCATTAATGCTCTAGGTTTAGTAAATAAACCTAAAAAAACATTTATTTTCCATTCAGCGCCATTGCGTAATAAAAGTTTTTTTGTTTTATTTACTTAACCTGATGCGTTAATGCAACGTCATATCATATTTTTCCAGGTATTTTGTTCTTCTTTAATTTATAAAAAAAATATTGCCTTATACCTTATATTTTTTTAGAAATTTAAGATAAATGTCTAAAATCGGGGTATGCTTATTATTTTCCTACAAGAATAATACATATATACAGAACATAATCAAAAATTTAAGGTATATTTCTCTTTATTAATATCCAAACTAACTAGGTTATTTTTTTCAAAATGATTCGTTTAGTAATAATGATGGTATATCAAATTGAAAAAATAGGTACGTTGACAGCAGTCACCCTCCTAATAAATGTTTTCAAATACACTCAAATATGAAAATTTGAAACAAATTTATCTGAGAGTAAAACTGTGTAGGTTTATATTTCATTTAATTTTGTCATATATATAAAAAATGTTTTTCTTATTATGTTGAGCAAATTTAACTGTCTACCATTTATTTTTACTCCTCACTAACCTATGGGGATATACGTGTCCGGACAATTGACCGTAGCCGATTGACTGTGGACAATTGACCGTACGCCCTTTTTACCGTGAGGACAATTTAGCGTGGGGACAATTTACCGTGGGGACAATTTACCGTGGGGACAATTTACCGTATGGACAGTTGACCGTGAGGACAATTTACCGCACGGGCAATTGACCGCGGGGATAGTTGGCCTTGAGGACAATTGACCGTGGGGACAGTTGATCGTACGGACAATTGACCGTGAGGAAAATTTATCGTATGGACAATTGACCGAATGAACAATTCACCGTGCATAACTATTTTTAATTACATAAATAAAAACTTATTTTTAGTATGAGTTAAATAAATTGCGTGAAATAAAAATGTTCGTCTATGGCGACGAACCGATTGCCTTCTTTTTTTAAGACTATAAGACTATTTATATAAGACTATCGAGATTGAGATGGGCTGGACATGTTCAGAGAATGCCAAATATGTCAAGAGAATTATGACTGGCTATCCAGGAGGAAGAAGGAAAATAGCAAGACTCAGGTTGCGATGGGAGGATGAGGTGAGGAGGGATATATGCAGTACATCTCTTAAGCGTTACAAACTGGAGGACGGCAGCTGAGGACAGACGGGGTTGAAGGCAAAAGTTGAAGGAGGCCAAGGCTCGACTTAGGCTGTAGCGCCATCGTAGAAGAAGAAGTATTTTTATCATGGTTCATTTTGTAGAATTTCATTATAAATTAATGTTATTGTAGAATGACAATGAATATCCAACATTATGAACACCAAAATTGCATTGCGGATGAGTACAAGGAGATATTTTATGGAATTCTTCAACATTTTATCGTTAAATCTCTTTTTGTATCTTGTCAATAACTAACATATTTTGGTATTTATATACAACCGACAAAAAACTACCCGGCCGTTTTTCATTTTTGAGGTTCACGTAAGAGATTACCTCGTGCAAATTCTTTTATCCTGAGTCACTTCACATTCAGGTAGATTTTATTGGCAAATTCCATCGGGTTGATCTTTTTAAAGGTGAACATCGACAAAGGATAAAGTGACCGTACCAAATATTTGAGTCATGATGTATCCGGTAGGTCGGTTAGTGTGAAATGTGAAACAAAAATATCAAAGCCAATATATGTATATAAAAACGAGTGAGTTGTGGCCATTGCTCCTCACTAGTCACTATAAAGTATTCAAAGTTTGTATAGAAAATTTTCGGCAATTATATGAAATGAGTTTGTTAAATAATTTTTTTATTTAAATATTTTATTATGAAAATTTGCTATTTCTTCAATGGCATTTTATGAAAGTGATGAATGAGCCTTTTTACCAATTTGAAAATAATTTTTCAAATTATAAGTTTCCTGAGCTTGGGGTCACTTTGAAATATTAAACAGTTTAAAAAAATGAAATGCACTATTCAGATATCCTTCTAAATCTAATGGGGTCTAAGTGAGTATCTGATACACAAAATTTGAAATGAATCGATTGATTACTTTAGTCCGTAATTGATAAAGTAAAATAAACACGCCGACCAAAGCGAGAATAGGATGTCAAGAGACAGGAGACTGACGTGGCAGTCGATTCTTTCTGCCTACTCCAAGTAGGTAAACAGATCAGCTGTCTCAGTCTGTTCTTGAGTGCAATATTGGACAAAGGACTCCCGCTTGGATTTCCTCTTGGATTTTCTTTTATTTCCTCTCTTTTCGCTGTTTTTCATGTTATCGGATCATCTGGTCTGGGGCCTTCCAACGTTTCTGCGTCCTGTTCTTGGTCTCCAGTCCATCACAACCTTTGTCCATCGTCCATCCGACATCCGAGATATATGACCCGCCCAACTCCACTTTGACTTCGTTATTCTTTTGGTCACATCCGCTACTCCTGTGTTCTCCCTAATCCATTCATTAGTTCATTAGTAAATATATGAACTGTCCAAATTCAGTTCATCATTATGATTTTGCTTAAATTTATTTCAATAATCATCCGTCTTTTTGTACAAGTATATTTATCATATTTTAATTCATCCTTAGGTATTTGGTATAACGGTTCAGACGTGTTTAAAATAATTTAATGTTATCTTTTTCAATTTCATTTTACCTGTGTTCATTAATATTTATTTAGCATCTCAAAATGAAATATAATGTCAAATTAATTTGGATCGGATAATAAAAGGCGCCCACATTTCTTGATATAAATTTACTATATAATAATTTATGATCTCTAAATTTTCTTTGTCCGTTGTCAACCAAAGACTCACAAATTCGTTTTATCGATGAATCATTGGAATCATTCGCTTAAATTAATTGAAATAGTCATAATACAATCTTAAACGAATTAAATATTAACGCTTCATTTTAAGATTGATCATGTCTAAACAAAATGAAAAACGAATATGTTTATTAGAAAGAAATATAACGTTTGTGATTCTTTGCTGTTTTCGACATTCAATATAAAGATAAAGAAAGAACTGAAGTATAAAAAAAAACAATTTCTGGATTTTAACAAACTGCCTAAAGGGAGTTCAACTGCTTGTCTGATTTTATATTTTTTCAATGAAGAATGTATAATTATGAATCTACAGTTGACCCTTGTCGATCTGAATTCTAATGAAAACAAGTTTGTTAAGATTACTACATCCTGCTCTACGTGAAAATCCAGACAGAAGAAGGATGAATATTATGTAGAAAACGTCTGAGATTCCACATCACAAGAGGCAGAAAACTGTGTACAAACATGCCATAATAGCCTTTATTGTGATATAAGAAAAAGATGCTAATTTGTGTCATGTTTATGACGGTAAAATACAAAAATATAATGCAATAAAATAGAACAGGTTTTTTTCTACACATTCTATTTATAAAGACTGAAACTTTTCGAGGTGTCTTGGAATTATCAAGGTCTAAAAGAAACTGAATTTGACAAGATTAGGTAATCATTCGAATATTAAAATAAATACCACCACGCGATGCCTCTCACGGGGTAAACAGAAATTACCAATCGCCACATTTTTACTATCTTGGCACACATTCATCGTCTCGTGCATGTTCGTCTGTTCCCGCTTCTAATATTTCCGTCTTTCAGCCATAACTTTCTTTGGCGGCCCCGACCTCTCATTCCATTCCTGTCCGCATTATATATTTTCTTCGTCAGGCTTTCTTCATTCTCCCATTGTGGCCATACCATCTCAATGTGTTCACTTTCATTCTCTTAATGACATCATTCTTCATCTTGCATATAGGTTTGTATGTCAGGATATAATACTATGGAGGTCAGTCTTTTTCCTTCCCAGAATATGAAAAAAGCATGATGGTACATAGGTATGTATGTTTGGAGATTAAGTAGGTATCAAACTATTGAGTGAGATATTGTGTAGTGTATACTGCCTTACAAATTGTATGTAACGATATCGTCACTAAATTAAATTTTTATTAAAAAAATTTAAAAATGTTTGAGATGTAGGTACTACTACAATGTTCATATTTTTCCAACTGTCGATTCGTTCAAGAGAATTTATAAAGCCATGACGCGTGTATGAAGGATCATTATGTATGGTGTAGTGGTTTTTGCATTCCAAAAACACCAATTTCGTAGCATACATATATATTCTATACATATGAATGAATTCAGAATTTGTAGTAGAACATTTTGTGTGTTTTTTGTCTGTATGTGTGTGTGTCCGTGCCTTTTATAACTTTTATAACGTTTCCATTATAACTTTTGATCCGCTCAATTCACAGAGCCAATAAATTCAGAATATATACATAGTTATAGGCCTACAATAAGATTGAAAATACCATTTACTTATTAAAACTAAAATAACAAAAACTAAAAAACAGTACTATATTATGCTGTCCTATATTATGCGGCAGTACTATATTATGCGGCAACAGTCAATTTAATTTGGAGTTAAATTGACTAACTATTAATAACTATTAGAGAATGACGCCATATTTGATTATACATTGCAATTTCAGCTATCCCAGTTTAACTAAAAAAAAATTGTTCTATTTATACTTATTATATGCTTTATACTATTGCCTGTAGTAATGAATTGTGTAACAACGTCCCTCCTAATGTCAATTTAATCTCTGTACAAAATCTAATTAATATACTACAATTAACCGCATTTATCCTCTGTATTTCTTGTAACATCGGACAATTTCTCTCAAATGGTACATTTTTATACCATTAGTCATAATGGTGACATTAATTAGAAGTGATTTTTCATGTTAGTACTGTAATTGTAATACTTATTGTCTCTATTATAAGTGTCATAGGGAGGCGATCAATATATAATTTCTATATGATTTATTGAAGTTTTAACGTGTACATAAGCGGATTAATAAGCAGATATTAGTCATTTTATGTAAGTCCGTGACCCAGTTTTCCGTGTTTATTGCGAGTATAACACTAAAAGACAGTGGAATCCTACAGATATTTGTATAATAAATCAGTGACACTTAACGAGATTGCTAACAAATATTGGTCATTACGTTGAATAATCATTGTTTACCGATATTTTAGGTTCAGATTCTGTTTCGAATGTGATTGTACGACAAATCTTAGAAAGAATTAGAACAATTATACAAATGATAAGTGAAATATTGATCCATTCTTTTCAAGTATCTGAGGTAGGCAAAAAGATACGAACGCCTGAATTCTCTCTCGGTAAATATAACTATCAATTAATTCTTGCGTCAATTAATTTTCGTCTCTTACACGCCTTCTATTTTTCCGACATTACCATCCTTAGATGTTCCATTTATATGTTCATTCCAAATCGTTCTCATAAGCATAAATCATTATTGATTTATCAAACGTTCATCATAACAAAAACAAGATTGTTGAAAATAAAGTCCATAAAAATAATTGTCACAGATCACAGACAGAATAATGAAATACCGCTGAGTAAGCATTTTTATCCATGAGCAAAAACAATGATATTCGCATAGGTTTATTTATATACATAAAAAAGTATGCAGCAAAATTTATGATAACATCAAAATTCAAATGTTCAAGATATCAGAAATAGTAAAAAACTGGAATATTTATAAACCAACGTAGATAACCAAATATCGATATGGCTAAATCGAAAACATCGATATGAAATAATGACATCATCTTTATCGATTTGGCAAAACAGAAGTAATACATCAAGACAACAAGACAAAAATCATATAAAAAATCAAATGGAATAAATGTGCAAAACGAAAAGCCATAAAAAAAATTCTAACCAAAAAACCAAGTAATGGGATCGTATTTAGGTACACAGAGGTATGTAGATGTAGATAGGGAAGGTTATGGTGGGCTTCGCCTGCCGTCAAAACATCTCAAAGGTCAAACAGAGATTGTGTTAGCCGGGAACAAGCGCAATTAGGTAAAATATTCATTAGGATATTAGGGGTAGGCTGAGGGAAATGCCAGTGGGCAGAGAGGCGCGAACTTTCAAACGCCTCAAGACTAAATGTGAGAAACGAAATGCCTTAAATCCTTTGTCAAAAAACTGTGGAGTACAAGAAAAAAAAATAATAAAATTCTGAATCAACACATATAACATTTTTATTGACAATAACACATCTCAATAGAGACGAAGTTGGGATATTATAGAAGAACCAGGAACTCGAGGCACCTACAGGGCTTACGACCTGTCATCAGCTGGTTTACGTGATCACTTTAGACTTAAACTTACTTATTTTAGACTTTCAAAAACGAGATTAACAAGTACACAAAATTGTTTATACCATATAGGTCTCAAAATATATAATTGTTTGCCACAAAACATAAAAGAAACAACAAGTCTTGCCACCTTTCGTAGGCTAGGTGCTGAACATATAGTTAAAAAATATTAATGTTCTCCATACTTTTACATGTTATAATAATTTAGTGTCATACTCTGTACCATAATTTATTATTGTATCAAAAAAAAATTATATACTCTTTGTTTAAACTAGATGTATTAATTTTGTATTTTTAAGGTCTAAATAAAAGTTACGATTATTATTATTATTACTTTATGCGCTTGCGCAACGTTCACCAATTATGCCTTTATTGAGTTCCCTTATCAATGTAATTTTTAGATTTATTTAAATTCTATATATTTGAATAATGTGTAAACATTTCACCTGAATAATACGTAATTATACTATTGCCATCTATGAAGTAACGAAGAAACCTTTTTTGTATCGCCATCTATTGAGAAATTAGTTTATTTGTAAACAATGAAAGCAACAGTCCTTATAAATGAGGTTTCCAACTTCGTCTCTATTGTGATGTGTGATTTGACTCCCGACAGGAAAAAAATCCAATGTTTGCGTATATGCAAAAAAAATATATTCGATTTACATACCTATAACATCTTTTTTCAAATAATATGTTGTGTGAAATTATTTAATCACTTGAATATAAGTTAAAAAAACACTATTGCCATCTATGTAACGACGAAGAATTTTTTTTCCATTCCCTTCTATTGAGAAATTGGTGGCGTTAGAAAGAAGTTTCGTCGTCATTCCGTAGATAGCGATATTTTATTTTAGCTTTTTTTATGCGTTGCAATAATCTCATACAACATATTTGTTTTATTTCATATTGTCGATTTGTTCAAGAGAATTAATTTCTATTAACAGTACGACAAAGTATCAAGCCAGGATCCGCGAGGTTATTTATGATCAGGTCTACATTTTTCATGGTTTTTCAACTTCAATGCTAAAAAACACCAACTTAAAGGCTTCACAGCGTGTATGTTGAACATAGATATGGATGAGCTCAGAATTCGGAGTAAAATAATCAGTGTGTCTGTGTGTGTCCGTTCCCCTCTTATGACTTTTGATCCTCTTTATTCACAGAGCATACAATTTACAAAAACACAGAGCCCAAAATTTTAATAAACATATAAAGTGTTAGGCCTACAATTTTTTTATACTAGGATTTTTATTTTTTGTTTAGTTAGGGGTTATCAACATTTGAATTTTTATTACATTTTTCCATATATCTCAAAAACCATAAAATATATTTACTGAAATTTTGTATTAATATAAACAAATACAATTATACGCTTTGATGAAAATGTTCCAGATTTTCTCAAACTTTTTTTATAAAGAAAGATTTTTTATTTTTGACAAATTTATGTTATTAACTGCCTATATTTCCATTTTTTCTGTAAAATATCGAAAAATCCCGAAACATCCCAACTCTTTTCTATAAAAAGTAAAAACTTTAAAGTAGTACCTGTCAAACTTGATTAACAATTATTGTAAAAAATTTATTTAGTGACTACATCATTTCACACAATTTGTATGGCAATATTCACAATACGAGTATATTCGGGAACTCTCAATAGTTTGATACTTAATCTCCAAACATACATACTTACCATCGTGCTGTTTTCATATTCTGGGTAAGAAAAAAGACTGACCTCCATACTATCCTATCCCGACATACATACTTTCATGTTTTATATAAACAAAATCATTAATTTGGATTTAAAAGTTTATAGTTTGGTACTTATTCTTCAACTATACATACATATTATCGCTATCGACACTTGGATCTCGTGTATATTCGGGGTCGGAAAAAAAGGACTGACCTCCACACTATCCTATCTTGACATACATGCTTTACATAGAAAATAAAATATCATAAAATTTTCAATAATTTGGATTTAAGTGTTTATAGTTTGGTATGTATTCTTCAACTATACAAAAGTACTATCGCCATCGACTGTTGGATGTCATGTGTTACGTGCAACTAGTTTATTTATCTATTTCACAATTTATTAACATTAATATATATTTAACAGAAATAAAAAAAAATGGATTCATAATGGAATTGGTGAAAAACTATTAAAATATCTTTAACGCAGTTTGGAAATCATTGATGGAGACAAAACAAATATTTTAAGTCTCTGGTTTAGGTATAAAGCTGAAATGTCACCTTAGTTATAAAGTGAAGATACCTAAACAATCATTATACCAACCTATGTCTAAAAATGGCAGGCATAATATTTAAAACTTAAAACTTGCCGTGAGGCGCCCGCTTTGAATAGTTCTTCCCTTTTTTTTTATTCCCATCGTTTTCGGGTATCCTCTGTGTTTGAGCAGTCGAAAATACAACAGGCAAAATTCCACCTCACATAGTTCAGCAATGAGGTTCCTTTTAAGGTGAGACGAGACTAGCGTTGGAGTACACCCATTTGTCGTACTTCCTTTTACAAGGTACTGCACACCCGCACATCTATGGCTAGTTACCCCGCATTGCGTGATACGCCGTGATGGTATGAATATGTACATAGACGTTTTTTTGTATCATTGATTTTTTTCTTGCAGATAAACATAAAAATCAAAACCCATCTCTGTCGCTAGTTGGTTACACAACACCCACATCATTACAAATAAGTGTAATGAGGTTTTCTTACACAATTCAGTATTTACATTATAAGGACCATTACATACGTACAAAATAAATCAAATATTACATTTTGTAGTTAGTTCTAGTGTTGACATGTTTCATATTAATAATTTTGTTTTAAATTAATAGTTTCTTGTGTTCTGTTCAGTTTGCGAACGGAATAAACTTCCATGATGTATTCAACAGTCATGTATGTAAAAGTAGGGAAACATTATTATGTACCTACATTTATAATGAAGAAACAAACCGCAGATAGTCTATAAAGTTAAACGATTAGTTTGCGAATTAAAACATATTTCGAATATTATGCTATTTTTTTTTACTGAAAAGTATTAAAAGCATATTTTTTTTTACAAAAAAAAAACACTGGTTATGGGTCACGCCAAGTTTACTTTCTAAACCTGTCAGCGTGTTCTCAAGAAATGTGCTAAAAACAATAACAATAAAAACAAAACAATAATCACAAGAGATAGTTAATCTTTTAATTATATGGGACGGAATTCGACTTGAATGTACGATCAAAAGATGTATAATAATTAAAACGAAAATAAACAATCTAGTCTTCTTATTTTTGTTTTTGAGTATGCGACCCTTATATTATTATTTTAGTTTAATCATATTCTTTCTTTTGTTTCAGTATGGACAAACACCAAAATTGACAGTCAAGGACAACCACAAACCAATCTTCACAAATTGTTCGTCATATCATCCGTCTGTCCTCGAAGATTCTGAAATTGGAACATACATTTTTTCGGTAAGACTATAATTTTTTTGCTGCAAAAGCTTTTTTAAGTTGTATCTGTATCACATTAATTAATAAAAAAAATATTTTTTTTACTTTACAAAATAGCTTCCACTATTCATTTCTCCGATATATTTCTTAAATGTATTGTATTTCTGGTTATTCTAGGCGTTCAATGCTATCAGATAGCAACGTATTCCATGAATCATTTATGTACGGCTAGTTTTTTGATATTCTCTTTTTTATTGAATATACATAGGTATGAAAAAGGTAAGTCTGGCACCTGGGAGTGGTTGAGTTTACCAGTGCGCATCCTCTTCATGGGTGAAAATTGTAGATTTAATATCATTTCAATATACGAGTATATTGTACTTATATGTTATTCATGCGTTCCTAGAATTCGTTCTGTTTGCGATGAAACATTTGTGATTTGTTCAACTCACACCTGGGAAATTTCTGAGTTATTTATTTATTTATATAATTTATGTACATGTGTACAAAGGCAGGTTTATTGCCAGAAGGCAATTTCTTCCAACCAACCCGAGCAACGTGAAGTCTCTAAGTTAAATTGGTACAATACTAATTTATTGAGAAATATCGTTATATTTATTTAATATAGCTATCGTTTTATTTATTTATTTAACATTTCAAATTAATTTATTGAAAAAGGAAGGAAACTGCAGCCCCTTCTGTCATAGTCCCTTTAATATCTTCCGTCTGATATAGATATATATTTATTTTTTTTATCTCAAAAAGCTAATGTTTTTAGTATGTATTTTACAATTCATTATTTGTATGATGGTTAAGCCAAATATGCTTTCTTAAATTTATTTCTGTGAATACTCGTTTTACACACCACTGATTCCATATACACAATTTTTGACAAATTTCTTTGTGAAATTTCAAATTTATATTATAAAAAAAAATCAGAAACCTTCCCGGATATTCGTTGAACAAATCACCAAGTTTCGTAGTAATCAGATGGATGTTTTAAGATCACATAAATGACGTACAAAGATACAAATTATATTAAAATCTGCAATTTTCATCCACAGAAAGGAGATGCGATCTTTTTCATTCAATAATTATGAAAATATCAAAAATCCAGCCATACATTTTTATTGACAGTGTTATATCTTTTGAGTTAAGTTCTCTATTTACTTCAACTAATGAAATTGGAAATGATTTTATATAAAATCGTACGTTTTACCTTAATTTTTTTTATTTGTACAAATAAATTATTTCAGTACCTTCTTGTTATTTATCTTTATCAAGCTTCGTTTCCATAATCATGTTTCTTTCGTTTGACTTTCACAACCTCTTTAATTAAACTGCGTTGTGAGATATGGCATTTGTATGGTTCGTACTTGATTTCTCTTCAAAACCATATTTAAGCTTTTGTTTATATTCAAGCGTTTTGTTTGTCTAAACAGCCATTCAAGTTTTCAAGTTATGCGATACGTGCCTTATTTTTTCCTGTCCACTGCTAATTTAAAACTTATTTCAGGATTTCCACCATTTGAAAACCCAACATTATTATTTTTTTATTGTTATCATATTTTATTTTTATTTCTGTGTCTTTGAATAAACAAACCAATATATTGTGGCGAAATCTTTGAAATAACATAAATAGCAAAAAAAAAATGTTAATACACCATTTATTTATAATATTATTACCTCTACGTGTTTCGAGACTTTTCGTATGGCTCTGGTACTTGTATCCTCTTCACCCATATGAGCAGCGTCTGAGTTTTACAGCCTTGGATCAAGTTCTGTCAACCATTCCACCGTCTCCGGTCTCGCTTCGTGGATATCCTAGAGGGTGCTGCTAAATTTCCTGAACTGGCAGTCTTGCACAGTGTGCTTCACTGTCTGCTCAGCTCCACATTCACAGTCTGGGTTCTCCATCTTTCCTCATCTCCAGAGCAAGAAGTTACTGCAACCTTGTTCCGTTCTGCATTATCAGTGGTAAAGAGTTGTTTTAAAAACATATCATTTTACTTAGGTTTCGTGATTATTTGTATGAGTTTATTGTATTAAACTTTCAAGTTTTACTGTATTTCCATTTATTTTATTCGTAATCACACCACAGCTGCTGCTTATTACAGTGTGATATGCGATTCGACGACGGCTTTTTCTGTTTAAGGTACGATTTGAAGTGCCGTATATTCTAATGTCATCATCAGCCTCCACATTGTCCTCTCAGCTTCTTCTTCCGTCTGGTGTGGTGTTTAAAACCTTGTTGGGAGTACGAATCATCACTCATCCTGTGGACATGGGCCAACCATTGCAGTCTTCTTATTTTAATGAACTGTACAATGTTAGGTTCGCCATACAGTGTCTCTAATTCGTGGTTGAATCGTCTCCTCCACACTCCATTTTCATTGACAGGACCAAATATCTTTCTGAGGACTTTCCTTTCAAATATCATAAGTGTGTTTTCATCTCTTTTGGTCATAACCCAGCATTCGGCACCATATGCAATGACTGGACGAAGGAACGTTTTATAAAAATTTTCCAAAGAAAAATATCTAAATACCTCATCTGAGAGCGAGTTTATTTTTCCATTAATACGCACCAGAGTGCTACGGGCCACTACATTCGTTCTGGAATGAGGACGTTCAGATGAATATGTCTTCTTCCCCTTATGTAGTAGGGTGGTAAAAGTAGAACCTGTTGAAGTCTGTGAAGCCTGTGAAACGGATGGAAGGGACAGCAGAGCTTCATCTAATGGAACCAAAATCAACACCATTACTTTAAATGTTTTTCAAAGAAATATCTGTTGTTTATTAAATGTTTCTATAAGAAAACAATAATGTTTTAAAAATACTTGAAACAAGGTGCGAATTCCGAGTCATTAAGCAATCTGATATTTTAATATTATCTTGTTCCACCTGAGAGATACGCAAAACTGCGTCTCATATTTAAGGGTAAATGGGGCCATTTGTAACATTATATTCCTGGGGGCAAATCCAACAATCGTTTCAAATATATTCCACATAACGTTTCATGTTTTATGGAAACTTGGAAAGATATTTATGCCTTGGAAGAGTAAGATGCTACTTAAACTTATTGTCATATTATGTGAAAATAACTCATTATGTTTTTAAAAAATATTAATTCGTAATAAGTTGAACGACTTTCTTCACATAGGCATCATAGGAATTTATGTATCATGTATACTATCGTCATATTTCTCTTCTTTGGTTGACAGAGAAAATCAAGTACCATATAGTTATTTTTACAATTATATAACATTCCTTGATTGTTTTACTTAACTTCTTCAACTTATTTCTAAGTCAAAAAATAGAAATTCCATTAAAAGAGTCACAGTTATTAACTTTGAACAAGCGTTTCAGAGTGATAAACCCGCCAATGAAATGTGGTTTGAATTTCCTCTAATTTCTATTGCGATCGAGACTAGTTTGTGGGCGTACACGCACGTATCGTACTTTCTTTTATAAGGTTACACACCCGCAAGCCTGTCGCTGGGTACCTCACATTGTGGTGGTATACCCTGATCGTATAATTTTGTGTCTATTTAACGATATGTGACCGGGTAAGAAACGAGGACATAAGGAAAGAATGTAAGATGAAGGAAGATGTCATTACTAGAATGAAAGTGAACACATTGAGATGGTTTGGTCACATGGGGAGAATGAATGAGTAGCGCCTGACGAAGAAAATATACAGAGCGGAAAGGAATGGAATGAGAGGTCGGGGACGCCCAAGAAAGGGATGGTACGACCATGTGAACGAAATTTTGAAAGACGGAAATGTTAGAAGTGTGAGCAATAGACGAACATGTATGAGACGATGCATGAATGTGGATGAGGCGAAAGATGCGTGCCAGGATAGTAAGATGTGGCGTTCTGTTCTATCTGCCTACCCCGCAAGGGACATGGCGCGATGGTATGTATGTATGTATGTTATTTTGTTGTCCGACGTTATAATGGCGTGTTGTGTTGTGTGTATTTATTTTTGTTCACCCGGTTTTGCTCCGCAAATAATAATAATATGGTCTTCTCATAAATATGTTTGTTCAACAGGTAAAGGCGGAAGATAAGGATCCCGTTGAAAATGGAGGCAGAATCCGATATCAGTTCGTCTCGACCTCTGGTGAGAAGAATAAGTTTCAGATTGACAGCGAATCTGGAGCTATCACAACAGCATACGTAAGTCTTAAAATTTCTTTTGTGTTTTCTTTCTGAATTTATTTTTAGACATCTAGATTTATCGAACGGTGAAATTCGGAATAATCATTGAATGTATTTTTTTCACTTTTGACACATTAAGTAGTAGATACCGATCTTAGGATTACATGTTGTAAAATTATAATATGTAGGTATTTGAATTACACTTGAAGTGTCCAGAGCGAATTGATTACGAAATTTGTTTGACAGTATATTGAGTATATAATGCTTTGAACAACCTGGCACCAAAATATATACAAGAGCTGTGTCAGAGAAAATATCTCTCTAGGAGGCATCTCACGCTCAGGTCGTCTGGATCACAGAGTAACATTTCCTTAAAGGAGTTGGACAGAGTCAACAAAGCGGCTTACTATGACCGATGCTTTAGTGTAAGTGGAATTCACTGCCTCTAGATGTCCGCAGTGCTTAAAGCAAGAGCACTTTCAGTAAAGGACTAAAACAGCTTTGTTTCAGAGAGCAACACAACATTATACTATCAGCGCCCTTAGTATGATCTCGAATCATTAAACGGCGCTATACAAATAACTTTTAAATTATTATTTATTATTATTACTTATTGAGTATGAAGACGCATAAAATAATGATGTAAGGGCATTAAATCAACTGTATATTTAGTTATTTAGATTAAAACGTATTTGATATCAGTAATCACACCTGTTTTATATGGAGAGTAAATAAATTATCAAATCATACGGTTTTTTAAGGGGTTTAAAAAAATTTTAAATATCAAAATAAATTCTTTCAAATTAAGATTAACCATTGATAGATCAATAGATTGGGTTTTTTTCATTGAGAATTATCCTTTGAGAAACTAAACTAAAGAGAACTAGTAGGTTGTCTCCCCTTTTACATAGATAATATTAATAATAAACACTTCCTTGTATCCTGCGCAAGTGGCGAGTTTATTGCCTTATGCAATTTTTTCCATCTAACCAGTATTCACAGCCTAGAGAAGCAATATTTGCGTTAGAAAAGAATTCGAACGAATTTCTCTTCTGGTGGGATTCAAACACCAAGATATATATTATGAGAGATACAACAAACTTGCAATAAGAAACATAAAAAAAAAGAATTTTAAATCATAAAACAAAAATCTATAAGAAACGAACGTTTTTATTTGAAGTATGTAGTTTTTTTTATTATTATTCAATCTTGAGGATCGTTTGGCAGCAAAGCGATGCAAAACTCTACTTTCACACCGCTCGGTCTTCAGCGATTTTCTTCAATTCTGTGTAGGAGGTATACTTCCGGCGGGGACGCTCTCTGTCAGATGTTCCCTCAACCATTCCGTCTAATATTATGTGTAGGAGATCCTCGTGTCGCAAAACATGGCCAATCCAAGGCCTATCCTATGTATTAGAAGAAAATAAAAATATATTTTATGTGGTATATAATCTTTACAGACTGTATAATATTATAATGTACTGATTTCTTTATGCTTGAAATATTAATTTGTGTTCATAATCTCTGCGAGGGAGGAGACTGGGTTTTGTTTTTCTTGTTCCTTTTTAGACTAGTTTTATTATATCTATGGAATTTTGTTCCAGAGCTTCGCGTATAGCATTTTCAGAAATGAAAGAGAGAAGATCCGTTTGACTATAACGAAAATGAATTTTCCAGTATTTTCTTCTTTGAAGTTGTCTATTCCTTAACAAACGATGTGGTTTTCTTCTGATGTTTTGTAATTGTATACGTGTGAGGCTGACATTTTTAATCTCGTACAGTATAAAAGGATTTCTCGTTGTACCTATGTACGAAACCATTGAAAACTAATGTCTGTTGAAAGTAATTTTCTTGATATTGTTTAGTTTTACATATACGTTAGGTATATTCAAAATTGAAATACAGAATTAAATTATACATTATTACTTATATTCGATTGTGAGTCTGTCCTTTCAAACAATATTTTTTACAAAGTTGTAACTCTGTCTGTCGTATAATGATTATATAAATAATTAATGTGACAATATTACATTGATTCACTGTAATAAAATACATTTGATAGGTATAGTTTGTTCTAAGGTTGAGTTGTTTAAACAAAAGTATCAGTAATAGTATAGTTATAATAGTATACTTTGATTTCATAAAATTGTTCAAAATTGTGTCGTTTGACGGCATTAGATTTCAACGAAACAACCAAAAGTTTTAAACAATTTTATGAAATCAAAGTATACTATTATAACTATACTATTACTGATACTTTTGTTCGAGAAACACAGCCTTAGAGATATTTCTTTGTATAAAATTCACGAATAATTCACTATTAGGTATTTGACTTCATTAAACTTTGAGGATTATCGTTGAATGACCGATTCCGATCAAAATCACGGTGAAAGAGCAGTGAAAGAATAACGATTCCTAGAATTTTCAATTATATAATCAATAATTATGTCTAATTGATTATTTCACAATGTAAGTATATGAAAAAAATATATTGAAAATAAATTTAATTTTACATTTTCTACTTGTCTTCAACAGGTTTGTGTGTTCACTTTTTACGCTTGCACAAAGTTATCATCAAATTATGCCTAACGTACTTGTACAAACTACAAAATAGGTATATTTATTGATTTCTGTTGCAACAAATATTTTGATAATTTTCAATTTTTTTTTCATACTTATTTTGTTGACAACTATTTATTTGTATTTAAAAATATAAAGTTTACCTATAGTGAAAATGGAATAAGATGAAATATAATATATACTTAAACAATAGATCGTATTCTGTCTTTGCTAAGATATTTGCAATCTAGCTTATTCTGCCTAGTAATAAATTCACTTTCACACTTCAAATTATATTTGCGGTTCTTTTACGAATTTTGATAAATGGTTGGGAAATGAGATGATTTTATAGGTTCAATTACAATAGGTTCAATTAAGTACACGAAAAATAATATCTAAGTTATAATCAAGTAAGACTCTACAAATTTTAACTCATATGACTAGTTGAATAATGAAAATAATCCTATACTAGTAGAATTATGAAAAAAAATCCTATACTAGTACTTTTAACTACTGTCGACCTAGCAATACGAGGACCGTTTCGGCTTATTTTACGGCTTCAGAAAATGATAAAATAAATGCATATTATACACTCCTTATATAATTCAGAGATAAATAAAGGCAATAGTTAAAATAAAAAATTAAAATTAATAGAAAATTGGAAAAACATCAAACTAATTCAATTAGTATTGTTTATTTATTTGTTTTATTATAGTGATTTAAATAATGTATTAAAATAAAAGAATCAAAAAGTACAAGAGCAATAGCAATCCAAAATAAAATACTACAATCAGATATTCAGTACAAGTCATCCGAGCCATTCCACAAATGCAGGTCTCATCTTGAAAATATCCGCCTTTGGGCCTTCATATGCACGGACAATGCATTCTTCCAATATGTGCTGCATCGTTTGTGTAGGGAGTCATGAGATAGTTACAGCGTCCATATCTAGTGCGGATACTATTTATAGAGAGGTCCACTGCCTTCTTGGCAGATCGATACCTGGATGTACCACCGTATTAGAAGGTGATTTTTTCAATATTAAAATCGTGTTTCTCTGATCACTTTTATTTCAAACGGTCTCGTATTGAATTCTCGTAATATAGCCAGAAAATCACCCCTCCAAAATATTACCAATAGCTAGAGACTTGACGTACTCGTTATTTTTTTGAATAAGGAGTGTTATTTTTGTAGAAAAGAGGTGTTATGATAACACTTAATTACTCAGGTTATTTTTTGGAATGTAGGGTATCATTTTTATGAAATCGATGTTATTTCTTTATGAAAATCTGTGTTATTTTCAGTAAAAGAGTGACATTTTTAAGAAAATGATGGTATTTTTCACCTAAAAAAATGTAAATTATTAGAAATAAACACACGATTTAGATTTGCATGTTCTTTTTTCACTTTTTTTTCTTTTATTGAAAAAGGTGAATACACGTACTACATAATATAAAAAAAACAATAACATATTTAATCAACTAAAATAATGAAATAATTATATTTAATTTTACGTTCAACTTAAATTTTTCGCAAACGCGACTCCCATTCACCGGTATCGCTCTATGATGAGCATCGTCAGAATGGTGAACAATAATGATGAAGACCATCTATATATAGATTCACAAAGAGGATAACAATAATAGATAAGGAAGGGGGCAATTCTAAGAAAAATTAAATAAATTTAAAAAAAAATGATAAAATGTCCAAAACTATCTTACCTCGACTCACCTTTGAGTGTCATAATAGGATAATTTTCAACGATAGTATACTTGGTAATTTAAAAATATATAATTTATGTAATGCTTTGACTGTGTAGATTTTACCCGCAGTATTTTCAGATGCAACAATTATTTTTTTTTAATTTTGCCTTTTCGGTGGATACTGAAAATGTGAAAAATGTGCAAAATTCGCGAAAAAAAGCGGGTTTATCGCAAACGCGAATAATTCAGGTCTCTACCAATCGCATATTAAGTTTCGTTTGTACACGTTTACTTCATTGAGTCCTTGCTTGAACTGCGATGTATAACAACACCTTTTATTGTAATAAACATCAAGCTTATTGTAGTGTTTGATAACGTTCAACAATATCGCTGAGCAAACTGCGGTCTTAGTGTGATTATATTCATCAACATGATTGCTCAACGTTGATTATTTATTAAACTAATCAAGTATTTAGCAATGTCAAATAGTTATTTTCATTTGATGGCACGCGAAATGATTGGGTTTCGGTTTCACTCACAGCGTTTAATTGTTCCAAGTTTCTACTTTCGAATGTCATTAATGATTAACGATCGCATTTCCATCTAATCACTGATGTTGTACATGCCTGGGTGAAATACATACAACGAACGAACATACTGAGCGTTATATTATTAAATTAATAAAGGGCTGTTTTACTATGTAAAATACTGTGAATGTTCGCTTGTTGTAATATTTCAGATCGAATGGAATAAATTACTATTTAGTGATAATAAAACGAATCTATTTGTCGCCGTTTTGTGTTAACCAGATTATTATTTTAAGATCGTTATTGCATAATTGTTAGCTCTGTGAAAAATCTAGTCTTAAATTGTGTGTATAATAAATAATGTAGTCTTAAGTGTAAGAATCAAGTGTAAGGATAATTTATGCACCAAATAAATTAATGATTTTCGTGTGGTATAGATATGAAATTAATGATTTTGGTGTATTCTTTTATTCATATTCAATAATAAATAAAGGAATAAATAATCGAATATACAAATGGTGTTTATCGGAGGCCCTCGTCACAATGCACATTTATCTGAAGTTTCAGGCTTCTTACGTGCGACAGTCCTCTGCAATTGAACGGAGAAAACTGCATGAACAAACGATAATGGCTTGACGATGAGACTTTTGAACTTCATGTCATCATCATCATCCGTGGCTCTACAATCCAAATCGGGTTTTAGCCTTTTGTAGAGTTCACTTCCATGACGGTCGGTTTTGCGCAGCGTCCTTTGATATAAGCATCCTTCGCAACTCCGTCCAACTACCGAAGCTTCAGCTTTTCTTCTTCCCCTGGTGCTCCAGCATACCCAAGTCTTCCAATAATTATCTCTCTAGAGATTATGAGATCTCTGTAAATATCATAGCGCTTCTGGTTGAATCTGATACGCCATTCTTGGTACATACACTGTCACAAATTGCTACAAACATCTTCTCGGAAGCTTCATGTAGCAACCTGTATAAAATTTTGGTGTTATTTTTTTCAAGATTATTTTAATCGAGCTGTCGTTAACAGCCCATGCAGCAATATGTATAACTTTCAAATTATTATTTTTTTAATCTTGACATTTAACTATTATCACATAATCTCTAACCTTACTAGAACTATGCCTGTTTCGAGGTTGGCGATTTCACACAATTACTGCGACATTATTCACAAATATACATGTTGCAAGTTGTAAGTAAACACAATCTTGTACCTCACGCTTATTCTGCAACAATAATATTGTCACCGCACAAATGCAAGGCACCCATCCAGGACCTACCCAAGTTAATAGTACAATTATTGTGATATATACATAGTACAACACAAGAACACAGTAAGGTGACCACACAGTTAATAAATATGTAAAAATATTATATCTGATGTAATATTTTTGAATTGAATGTTTGTTTGCGTTTGTGTTCTCGTATTAGACTCGATTCTTGGATGTTTCAAATGGGTATGTTTAATTTTCGAGTAGTTACCAGAATGTTATGTAATTTTCAAAGCGTTCGTTATAATATGGAGTCAATAAGTGAGTTCAGAATTTAATCTTAATATTGCTCCGCGCTTGATGTGCCCATTAAGTTTATATGGAGAGTGTCAAAATGAAACCTTAACCAGACGTGAATTACATTTTGATGTAAATTTTCATAGTAGACTGTAAACTTGAGGGCGTTTACAGTACCGAAGCCGACAACGCGTATCCAAAGTTGATACTCGCTACGTCGTCTTGCTTTATGGTTGGATTTTACATTTTATAAGTAGGTACATTGGGTAGATGTTGGATATGTAGCATTAAGATCGTTAAAACACACGTGAAAATTACAATTTTATATCTAATATTGATAATTTTACGGAACGTAAATCTCATTTAGGGATAATCTGACTTAACGTTTTGTGTAATTCCCTCTCTGAAACGACCTGGCGTGTCACGTGACGTAATTTGGAGTGACGCCCGCTGCGGTAGTATATCCTTTTCCTGATTGCATGGAGGGGTTTTCTTTTACAAGATTGTCGTTCAGCTTATGACCTTAGTGCAGGGAAGCTTGGGGCAGTAGGTATATTCGCATTTATTTCTTTTCAGAATCAATTTCAGATAAGATACAGAAGAATACATAAAGGTCTTATTCCTATGAATATATTTTTTTTAGAATTTCTGACATCTCTAAAAACTCACGTTTTTTACATGAAATATGATTTTTTTGTGATGTTTTGAATTTTTCCAAGGACAAAATTTACTAAAGAAAAAATTCAAATGATTTTCAGTTTTCAACAAATTTTCAGGTGCACAGTTGGTAAGCCTTTCGGTTTCTATGCGGGCGTCCTGAGTTCGATTCCCAGCAGAGGAGAAATTTATTTAAATTCATTTCCCACGCAAATATTGCTTTTCTGGGCTGGAAACACTGGTTAGTTGGAAGAAATTGTCATACGGCAGTAAACTCGCCACTTGCGCAGGGTGCAAGAAAGTGTTCATTATTATTAAGAGCGCGTATGAGCGCGTAATGAAGCGAGAAATGTATGTTAAGAGAGAGGAGTCTGGCGATCGGTTCTCTCTACCCTAAATAGGGAAATGGCGTGATGATATGGTATAGTAATATAGAATATTTTTTAAACATTTTGTTCATTTTCCGACTGTTTTTAGTGTTCCATTTTATATTTTTTAAATATACACAATGCCACAACGCTTTGAATTTTTACAGTGTTTTAAAACTTTAGCGTCATAAGATCAGTCGTACAATTGTCAATCACGAATGGATTAAACACATTTCAAAAGTAAATTTTATATTACTTATCATTTATTTCTAGAACCTTTCGATTTCAGGTGAGATTGTCTGTCCTTTGAAAAAAACTGCAAAAGTTTCAGAAAAAAAGCTAACGAAAGTTTGAAATAATAGAAAAAGACAGGAAGGTTAATTAATACAAAGACTTATTTATTATTTTATGTTCTTCCTACGGATACGTAAAGACTCTGTCAAAGAGAAGTTTTTTGTATTGTATTTATCATCTTATACCTACGTGATTAGTATTGGCTTGGAAAGTTTTTCTTTATTATAAAAAAAATAATCAGCCTGTCTCGCCTATATGACACTATACGACATTTTTCATCACATTATATGTTAAGTGATCAGGGGGGCAAGTCTGGTTCAACCGGCGAAATCAAAACCCTAGTCATTACCCATATCATGGATATAATTATCGTATGGAATTCTATGACATCTTAAGATATTATAGAACTCCATTTAATAATTATATTCATGATATGGGTAATCGTGAGGGTTTTGATTTCGCCAATTGCACCAGACTTGCCCCCCAGGTGTACTTTCACCAAAAGTATTATTTTCACGATATCTCATAATTGTGTTACAGCACACCTGCTGTACAATATTTTATTTTTCTCAACTGAAAAAAATATTAAATATCCAAGTGTTTCCATTCCTGTTAAATTTAAAATTCTCAATTACTTATAATCTAATTAATATAAAAATAATTGGATTTTTCAAATATAATTTTGACTTTCGAAACTTACTCTTACCATACTAAAAATTGTCTTTCTTATGTGATAAAATTTACATGAGTTATCCAAGATAAAACTTGGAGGAGAGTTGTAAATGCTTTTGTAATGTGCATTCTATCTGTAGTTATATTCTCAATCTTACACAAAAAAAAATGTTTTAAATTTTACAAGTTAAGTGCAGAGGGAAAAATTGTATTTTTATCAACGAATAATAACATAATTGTGTGAATAAAGTATTATAATTAAAAAATATTAGGTCGTGGGAAAGCAGACTAGACACAAATATTCTTGTAGGTATGTTCTTTGTTCATGACCTTCATTTTTAATAATAATTATTGTTTTATCGTTTCAAAAGATCGTTATATTTTTACTGCTCTATTATTTCCCAGTATTTTATGGTAAGGTTTGTTTATTAATATTAATAGATTCTTTTCGTCAACTTCTTGATCTACAAGATCATTAATTAAAACATAACTATCAAATATTCATTATATTAAATATTCCAAATTTATTCCAATGACTGTATAATTTAATTTATGAACATCTATGTCATGCAACAGACCAAAATGAACACCTTGACACAGGATTTCCTAGTGAGGTGTTCATTGTACCATCGCAACTACATACTTACCAGTATCACGCACACACACTCATTTTCTAGTTTATAATTGCATTTTAGTTTTATTTTTAATAATTAAATAAACAAACAAATAAATATATATATATATATATATATATATATATATATATATATATATATATATATATATATATATATATATATATATATATATATATATATATATATATATATATATATATATATATATATATATATATATATATATATATATATATATATATATATATATATATATATATATATATATATATATATATATATATATATATATATATATATATATATATATATATATATATATATATATATATATATATATATATATATATATATATATATATATATATATATATATATATATATATATATATATATATATATATATATATATATATATATATATATATATATATATATATATGTTATTCTTCAGGCTTTCGCGGAGAGGAGTAAATGATGCGTCGATTTCTCGGGTACTCCGCGTCGTAGTTTTATGGTTCCTCCTGGAACCGTGTCCCTGACGTTTCAACTGGACGTTGCCAGTCATCCTCAGAAGGGTAGTGGTGGCTTCTTCAGTAGTCTTCGGCTGCGTCGATAAGGCGTAGTTACTTTTGGTGACTTTTTGGTAACCTTACGTGTCGCTCGATTCGACCGTAGCGTGCGCGACTCAGTGCTGTCTTCCGTGTTTGTCATATTCTATATATATATATATATATATATATATATATATATATATATATATATATATATATATATATATATATATATATATATATATATATATATATATATATATATATATATATATATATATATATATATATATATATATATATATATATATATATATATATATATATATATATATATATATATATATATATATATATATATATATATATATATATATATATATATATATATATATATATATATATATATATATATATATATATATATATATATATATATATATATATATATATATATATATATATATATATATATATATATATATATATATATATATATATATATATATATATATATATATCCCGCAATACTTGTTGCGTCACCTATGTGAAATTCGTATAGGGTTGTTGCGTCCACCAACTTTTCGCGTCCGGTATACGGACGCAAGATAATTTTCACGCCAAAAACTACCATTCTGTTGCTTATACCATAGAGAATCAACTGGCAAAAATTTACATGGAAGCAAAAAAAATATCAAAATATCTTGAAATGAATATTATTAGTTCAACCATTGGCCGCACGGAGATTTATTCAGTGTATATTTTGAAGGTGTATATTTTTACTAAGCCACCGATCGTTTTGCATCCGCGGCAAAATATTACATGTTGACCTTGGCCGCACGGAGATTTGTTCGGAGTGTATTTTGAAGGTGATTTATATATATGGCTCCGATCGTCTTGCGTCCGCGCTCAATACTCTTCAACCATGTCTCTGTGACCTTCGCGATAAAATGAATACAATTCAACGCATTTTAAATATTGCCTTGAAAAAGCGCGTACCTACTTACTTTTATTTTTACGACTTCATACAACTGTCGATATATGTATTGATACCTACTCTCTCTCGTGCGCGTACCTACTTACTTTCAGTTTTACAAAGTTCATACTATATGTTGATTTGATTATTGTTACTTTCTCATGCGCGGACCTACTTACTTTTATTTTTACATAGTTCATAAAACTATCAATTCGTTTATTGTTACTCTGATGCGCGTACCTACTTACTTACTATTGCAATGTTAATATTTTTTATAGAAAATTTCCATATATCTCAGAAACCATAAAAGCTAGAACACTGAAAATTGGAATCAACATAGACATATACAAAATCTAAAATGAGTTTTTTCAAAAAAATTCCAGGGTTTCTCAAACATTATTTGTAAAGAAAAATATTTTTTATGATAAATTTATGAGTTTAACTGCCTATGTTTCCATTTTTTTGAATATCGAAAAAAACCGAAAAACCCCAACTAGATAATTTAATTTTCCAACTGTCGATTCGTTTATGAGAATTCAATTCTCTGAATGAATCGTCCTTATTAAGCCAAGATGCGTGTACGAAAGAACATTTTTTATGGCGTAGTGGACTTTTTGCATGCTAATAACATCAACTAGAGGCCTCGCAGCATATATGTTCCATTACATGGATTTACTCAGAATACGGAGTAGAACATTTTATGTGAGTTTTGTGTGTCTGTGTGTCCGTCCCCTCTTATAACTTTTGATCCGCTCAATTTACAGAGCCCAAAATTTCAGAATATATAAAAAGTTATAGGCCTACAAAACTTTTATACTTAGAATTTTGAATTTTTGTTTCAGTCAGGGGTTATAAACTTTTGAAATTTTGGTATATTTTTCCATATATCTCAGAAACCATAAAAGCTAGAACGCTGAAAATTGGTATAAATATAGACAAACACAAAATATCAAATGAGTATTTAAAAAAAAATCCAGGGTTTCTCAAACATTTTTTAATAAGAAAAATATTTTTTTATGAAAAATTTATGAGTTTAACTGCCTATATTTCCAAATTTTTTTAAAAACATTGAAAAAACCGAAACACCCCAAGTAGATAATTTTATTTTCTATAAAAAATATAACCATTGTATTAGCACATCTCAAATTCTTTTTAACAATTTTTATAAAAATTGAATTTAGTGACGACATTCCTTCATACAATTTGTATGGCAGTCGCCTACACACAATATCTAAGAAGACTTAGGCCCAGTATTTCAGTCGGCCCTTAGGAGTTTAACTCAAGTTTAACAAAAATATTGCGTATTTCAGTACCTAATCTTCCCTTAAATACGTCACAAAACGACAAATATTTAACTCAACGTTTCTGGCGGATCGCGTGTCTTAATCTTGAGTTAAGTATTGCTTCTAGTCTTTTTCGCCAGGTGGCGTACTAATCGCCGTACGCTTTAATGTTTTATTTCATTTTATACTACAAATAACTATGCATAATAATTATAATCATGATTTATTATTGTTGTTAAAATAAAAGACTTGATATAGAAGTGGTTCATGTATTTAATATTTTTTTTTTTACAAAATTATAATGTATTGTCTAACAACAAACGAAATAAACTGTCAGCCATAATGAAACGTCAGGCACGCAACTTTATTTTTGCGATGTTTTTTCATCCCACTTTTTAAATTGATCCATCCTGTTTGTATATATATAATGTGTATTCTTAAATTTTCTACATAAAACACTATTTTACCATTATCACTTAGTTCCATATCCATCTGTAAAATGTACATACATTTTGCATTGAAGTACTACGTACGTAGTACATATTTAATGACATTTTTTCACTAAAATGTTTGATTTTAATTAAAAAAAAACATCGATCGGTATAAAAAATTGAAAAAGTAACATGCTGTGTAATGAAACAAATAAAATAACGTGTTGTTATAATAATAAAATAATATTTAGTCACAGCTTCGCGTCACGTATCATTTAAGGTTATTACCGTTATTACAATTTGACAGATGCGTTATAGACAAAAACCATAGAAAAACGTAAAATATATCTATAGTTGAAGATTACGTAACTGACGTTTCATTTTGCACTGAAATACGCAAATGAAATTTAATCTTCCCTAAACTTTTAACTTGGATTACCAAATCCTACGATTTAAGGGCCAACTGAAATCTCGGGCCATAATTGTTTGATACTAATATCCAAACATACATACATACCATCATGCTGTTTTCATATTCTGGGTAGGATCAAAGGACTGACATCCATACTATCCTATCTTGACATACATACATAATTTAACTGTCACAATCCTTTTCCCATCCTTTTTTTTCTCTTCCCTTCCTTTCCCGTCACAGGCAAACATACATCTTAGTTATATTTAAATTCATGATGTTTAAAATGTTTCATATTTAATATCTGTGGACATATGTAATTGATTTAATATCTGTGGACATATGTAATTGGTCTGTTTATTTTTATTTTATAGTGTATTATACTATTTTAGTATTTTAAGACTGTATTTGTCCCTAAATAATTAAATAAATAAATAAATACCTATGTAATGTGTTGTATAGAAAACCAAATTTCTTTAAATATTAAACAATTTATATTTATGGGTTTATAGTTTGATACTTATTCTTCAACTATACATACTATCGCTATCGACAGTTGGATCTCATGTGTTACATGCAACTAATTTTAAAAATCTGTTGGTTAAAAAATCATCTTATTTTATAATAGACGAGTTTTCAATCGAATGTTGATATTCATTTTCGTTCAGTGTTTGAGTTCCTTAGTTGTTCAAGGTTTCAATTGAATGTTCATAATATAAAATAGTCGAGGTTTCAATCGTATGTTAATATTGGTTTTCGTTCAGTGTTTTATTTTCTAAATATGTATATCTGTTGATTAAAAAATTAACTTAACATATTGATATTAATTATCTTTCAGTGTTACAGTTATTTAATAAATAAATTGTCGTCTATCATTATTTAGAATATGATATTGAATAGTACACAACATTCATTTCGAAATGATTGTTGAATACCTACTTTTATTGTTTAATTATTATATTTTTAGTAACTTATGTAAATAAATAAAAAATTAACAAACTCATTCATTTTATTGTTAATCATTGGTATCATACTGTACACTATCATGGATCGATCCTCACTGCGTTCCACACAATGTGGGGTAACCATCGGCAGGTGAACGGGTGTGCATTATCCTATAAAAAAGCATGCCATGCGCATTTTTGTCGACACACCGGCATCTTTATTAATATATTTTTTTTTAAATATAAAAAATGAATATGTCCTTGTTAAACAAGTACATATACATCTTCCTACGTTCCCAAAAAAAATCAAATAAATGCATGTGCTATAGGTAAACGAAATCGGTCGAGACAGGATTCGAACTCGCGACCACTGGATTACCAGCCCAGCGCGCTAGCCGCTCTGCCATCGACCCATCCATCCATTAAATTAATATAAATGATATGAGAATATTTTAAAGCTTGGTGACTGTTTATTTTCGATGCCTATAATATATTTTATTAATCTCCAAACATACATACAAACCATCATGCTGTTTTCATATTCCGGGTCGGAGAAAAGGACTGACTTCCATACTGTCCTATCTAACATACATACATACCTACATGTGTTGTATAGAAAACAAAATATCTTAAAATATTCAATAATTTCGATTAATGATTTTATAGTTTGGTACTTCTTATTTTTCAACTATACATACTATCGCTATCGACAATTGGATCTCATGTGTTACATGTAACTAGTTTTATAATAGTCAAGATTTCAATCGAATATTGATTTTCGTTCAGTGTTTTAGTTCTTTAATATTGATTCAACTGTCGATTTGTTCAAAAGAATTTTGTTCTCTTAACATATCGACAATGTTTCAAGCGGATACGCGAGAATCGTATGTAGGGTCTAAATAAAAATATCGAAAAAAGTCGAAATACCCCAACTAGATTATATAATTTTCTATAAATAATATTTGTATGTAGTAGTGTATCTGAATTTTTTTTAACAATATTTTATATATATTGAATTTAGTGACGACATTGCTTCATACAATTTGTATGGTACACAATATCTACACAATATACACAATATCTAAGAAGACTCAATAATTTGATACTTCATCTCCAAACATACATACATACATACCATCATGCTGTTTTCATATTCTGGGTAGAAAAAAGGACTGACCTCCATACTGTCCTATCTTGACATACATACCTACATGTGTTGTAAAGATAACAAAATATCTTAAAATATTCTATAATTTCGATTTAAGTGTTTATATTTTGGTACCTACTTATTCTTCAACTATCGCTATCGACAGTTGGATCTCATGTGTTACATGCTACTAGTTTTATTTATTTTAGAACATTTCGTTGTGTCTGTGTGTGGTAAAAAATATTTTTTTTATTATAAATTTATGTGTTTAACTGCCTATATTTCCAAAGTTTTTAAAATATCGAAAAAAGTCGATTTACCCTAACTAGATAATATAATTTTCTATAAATAATATTAGCATTGTAGTAGTCTATCTTATTTTTTTTTAACAATATTTTATAAATATTGAATTTAGTGAGGACATTGCTTCATACAATTGGTATGGCAGTCACCTATACCACGATATCAAAGAAAACTTAATAGTTTGATAATTAATCTCCAAACATACATACATACCATCATGCTGTTTTCATTCTCTGGGTAGGACAAAAGGACTGACCTCCATACTATCCTATCTTGACATACTTACCTACATGTGTTGTATAAAAAAATATCTTAAAATATTCAATAATTTGGATTTATGGGTTTATACATAGAATTATATATAATCTAAGGGTCTCTAGTTTGGTACTTATTATTCAACTATACATGCTATCGCTATCGACAGTTGGATCTCATATGTTACATGCAACTAGTGTTCAAAGAGAATATAACCTACGGATACTAGTGTTAAATAAAAAAATCGCGAGTCCATTATCTTGGTCTATCTAATATTTGTATCGACGGCAGCGTATATGTTCGTGACAAGTTAAGGGTCATTTCATTTACTCCGTATATTATTTAAATGATTGGTTTTCAGTGAATTTTTGAGGAGTGAGTATAATTACTTTACCTTTTTTCAAACCATAGATTGGCCGCGTCCCGGCTTAAATAGAAATTCGTTAGTGGTAAACATAATTTCTACATTTCCGTAAAAGGGATTTAGGCTTGTATTATAGACTTCCCGTTTGTCACGCAGATCAGATAACACATTGATTAGCGATCGTATTACTTAACTCTTGTTACACATTCTCTTTCGAACTCACCACAGTATCGTGTATTTGCGAAGAAAATAAATAATAATGATACTTTCGAATATTTGTATTATTGCATATGCGCATACATTGGATTTTTTTCTGTCGGGAGTCAATGATATTTAAGCCCTGTAGGTGCCTTGATTTCCCGGTTCTCCTACAATAAATATTCCAACTTCGTCTCTATTGAGATAATTAAAAATCTGTTAATGATACTTTCAACAAAATTTAAAAATATTACAAACCCGGCAGATGTTGTACTAACTGTGTATAATGGTTGATGTTTATGTAATCCAACTGTCGATTTGTTTAAGAAAATTTATTTATCTAAACATATCGACAGTACTAAGCCAAGATGCGCGTATTAGGAACATTTTGTATACCTACCATAGTGGACTTATTGCATGCAAAAAACACAAACTTAGAGGCTTCGCAGCAAATATCATATTCTATATAATGTCGTCCATCATACCATCATGCTGTTTTCATATTCTGGTTAGAAACAAGGACTGACCTCCATACTGTCCTATCTAGACATACATACCTACATCTGTTGTATAGAAAACAAAATATCTTAAAATATTCAATAATTTGGATTTATGGGTTTATAGTTTGGTACTTTTTCTTCAACTAACATACTATCGTTATCGATAGTTGGATCTCATGTATTACATGCAACTAGTTTCTTATTGTTTTTTTGCGTTTATCTTAATTACATATTTCAACTGTCGATTTGTTTAAGAGAATTTTGTTCTCTTAACATATCGACAATGTTTCAAGCCAGGATACGCGAGAATTGTATGCAGGGTCTACTTTTTTCACGGCTTTTCCAAGTCATAAAACACCAACATAGTGGCTTCACAGCATATATGTTCCATACACGGATTTACTCAGAATTCGGAGTAAAATATTTCGTGTGAGTTTTGTGTGCGTATGCGTGTGCTTGTGCGTGCGTGCGTGCGTGCGTGCGTGCGTGCGTGCGTGCATGTGTGTGTGTGTGTGAGGGTGTGTGTGTGTGTGTCCGTCTCCCCTTATAACTTTTGATCTGCTCAATTTACAGAGCCCAAAACTTCAGAATACATAAATAGTTATAGGCCTACAAAACTTTTATACTCAGAATTTTGAATTTTTGTTTCAGTCAGGGGTTATCAACTTTTGAATTTTTACTTTATTTTTCCATATATCTCAGAAACCATAAAAGCTTGAACGCTGAAAATTGGTACGAACATAGACAAATACAAAATCTCAAACGAGTTTTTTCAAACAAATTCCAGAGTTCTCAAACATTTTTTATTAAGAAAAACATTTTTTTAAATTTATGTGTTTAAATGCCTATATTTCCTTAGTTTTTAATAATATCGAAAAAAACCGAAACAATCCAAATAGATAATTTAATTTTCTATAAAACATAGTAACATTGTAGTAGTACATCTCAAATTTACATAAATTGAATTTAGTGACGACATTGCTTCATACGATTTCTATGGCAGTCGCCTATACACAATATTATAATATATTATGTAGGTATCTACATTCATGTTTATAAATTTATTTAAAATTATTTCTCACGTAACTCTTGCTTATCGGGGCTGGAAACACTAGGTAAATAAATTGTCGAATAGCAATGAAATGGCCACATGCACAGGGTGCAAGGAAGTATTTATTATTATTTTTAAATTTTATATATATTTTTTCAATGGCGAGCCTTTGAATTTTGTTTTATTCTATAATTTATTTTGAAAGAAATAATGTTTGGGTACATATTAAATTTATATGATGTACCTAGTACGTAAGTACTTCATCTAATAAATAGTGACATTAAACAAAGTAGGTACCTATGTAGTGTGTTTTATATAATATTTAAATAATGAATTTCCCCAACATTTTTTAACACAAAATTATCTTTTGACTAAATATATCACAACAAAAAAATCAAATAAAAACTTTTGTTTTTTGTATAATATACGAGTACTTCAAAATATATAAAAGATTCATAAAATCCTAGATGTTATACTCCCGGTTGATATCTATATGAAAATTTAAAAAAAAGTTCAACGCTCTTAAATTTGTGCATGCCTTTCGATTACACGATTGTCAAATTGTGATCAAATGTTTGTTGGTGTAACATCGTTGAAAAAACATTGAGATGGTCTTATGTTATAATAATGTAGTTTTCTTCAAAACTGCGTATAAAAACACCGTCGGACTCAACAGTAAGCTGTCAATAAATTGAACAATAATTCACAATATGTTTCTAAACATCGTAGGTATTTAAAAAAACATAGTTGTTAAATTGATAATATCAGTCCATCGACATTGAAATAAACATCCCTATAATATAGAACGAGCAATTTAATTGATATATTTTTTTTAATATCCTTATTGATATTACAAAAGATGTTTTTAATTTTACTCTGACACTAATGAACATTCGGACAAACTTCACCATCACACCACAGATGTTTGTCATAACATTGTACGTAAGTTAATGTAAAATAATCCTTACAAATAATAAGTAAAATGTTGTTAGTACGCATGTTGATGTTAACTCATTATGGACAGTATTTATGTCTTCAATACGCATGTCTGGAGCAAAGCACGGACCGGGACAGTGTTCTGTCCTTTTCTAACACATACCAATGAAGCGCTATCTGTGTCGCTCACAATCACGGATCGGCAAAATTTCGTATTACTATGAGATAATATGTAGAAAAATTACGTTCATATAAATTATGCACACAATCCTATAATATACGAATTTTGGCGCTATATACAAACACGCATCTACTAACAAAGTTACTGGGTACCATTATAACGTATTTTGGCAAGTGTTTTGAATAAGTTTTTTGGATATAATATATATTTATTAATTTTAGAAGGCAGTGTAGTGCACTTATGTACACACTAAGAAATCGCCTGTGTACAGAAGGCGTAGTAATAAAGCTAGAACAAATGGACGTGAAAACTATATAAAATATACGAAATATATAAAATATCGAAAAATATACACATGGACGCAAGTATGATGTCAATTATGCATAGGAAAGTTTTTAATATACACCGGAAGTAGTAATAAAGATAGAAAAATGGACGTGAAAACTATATGAAGAAATATATAAAATATACAAAAAATATACACCGGACGCAGTAATAAAGATAAAACAATGGACGTGAAAACTATAGGAAGATATTTGTAAAATATACAAAAAATATACACATGGACGCAAGTATGAAAATGACGTGTCAAAAGTACCAAAATAGGATAAAACTGAATATTTATATTTTTCAATTTACAAGAAAAACCTTATGGCTACAATGATTGTGAGCAACAAATAGCTCTAAATTCACTGACATAAACCTAAAATAATAAGTAGAAGTGGTGGACGCCGATCTGTCGGATATTTGGCGGACGCAAAAAATGTAGTGGGATCTATATATATATATATATATATATATATATATATATATATATATATATATATATATATATATATATATATATATATATATATATATATATATATATATATATATATATATATATATATATATATATATATATATATATATATATATATATATATAAGATAAAAATATTATAACATATTTCACCCGTGAAAACATCAAATATTATATATATATATATATATATATATATATATATATATATATATATATATATATATATATATATATATATATATATATATATATATATATATATATATATATATATATATATATATATATATATATATATATATATATATATATATATATATATATATATATATATATATATATATATATATATATATATATATATATATATATATATATATATATATATATATATATATATATATATGGTTACGCAAAGTTGGGTACACACACACACACACCTTTCCTATCCTATCCTAGTTTACCTCGGCCTAAAAACAACCTACCTACATACCTGCCAGCTATATGCAAAAAAGTATTGTTGCATATAAATTTTCTCATTATATCAACTGTCATCTTGACTAACACACCGCACCGCACCGCTCTTAAAATTATATCTTCAAAATCCGCTGAAATTAATTAACTTGTGAATTACTAGTGAAGTGTCAAAGTTTTCATACTACGCTGTGAATGTGGTGAAAAGATTATTCAGAACCAGCACAATAAATATCGAGGCAAGGTAATTCCCTATACCTTCATCTTTTCCACCATATTCCTTGGTCCTTCGTCCCGTATATCTTGTATTTTCCCGCATTCCTTGTTCCTCTGTCCCGCATATCTTGAATTTTCACGCATTACTTATCAAATTTATACATTTTTATACAAAATTAACATTATACATACGCTATTTACATTACATATTTCATACATACCCGCATTGATTGTAGTACCTAAGTACTTAATCAAATTCTTGTTTCATTAATTTTATTGTTGTTTAATCAATAATGGCTTCTTTAAAAATATTGGAAGCTAAACGGCTAAGTTTATTTGCAATTATTCAGAAAGCTTATGACTTGTCAAAATCATTAAATACCGCTGAAGAAAAAACTAATTTTCTTATCCGCATACAATCGATAGATAAAATTCGTTCTGAATTTTGTCAAGTTGTAGAAGAATTAAATTTGGGAAAAATAGCTGTAAATCCAGAATATGTTCCGTCTTTTCAATCTATTGAAGCCCTTGACGAATTATACTGTAACATCAAGCATATTGAACAATCTTTAAAAACTAAAGTTGACTATGTTCCTCCAATTATTAAATCATTTGAAAAAGACTCTCAAAGAACACACAAATTGCCAATATTGGAACTTGTTAGTTTTAATGGTGATCCAACGAAATAGCCATTATTTTATCAAAATTTCAAATATCTAATACACGACAATATTAATTTGTCGAATGGTGAAAAAATACAATATTTAGTGTCAAAATTGACAGGTACCGCTTTAAGTGTTATTTCTGGGATACTTCCTGTCGCATCTAATTTAATATTATTATATGGGATAGGCTTGTTGATCGATTCCAGGATTCACGAATTTTAGCTACGCATTATTTAGAAAAAATAATCAATTTTAAACCCTTAACACAATCAAGTTCAAAGAATTTGGATTATTTCATAGAAAATTTTTGCTCTTCATTTGAAGCTTTAAAATTATTAGATATTTCTGATTTAACTGATTTCATCATAACGCACATTGCTCTTCTTAAGTTAGATAGAGAGACGTTAAATTTATTTGAGCAACATATTAGAAATGAAAAAATTCCAAACTTTAAATTATTACAATCTTTTCTGAGAGAGCAAAGCAAAATTCTCTCTAGAACGCAGGTTATATTCCACAAAAGTGCACCAAATGATCGACGAAAAAATAATAATAATTCACATTCATTTGTTATAAATAATACACCAATGGATATCACAAAATGTTTTTTGTGTGAATGTAATAAACATCCATTGTATTCATGTAAAAAATTCTTACAGTTGGATGTATTCACAAGATTCAAAATAATCAACAAAAGATCACTATGTAAAAATTGTTTTGGTACTCATTTAACAAAAAATTGTAAATCGGAAAAAAATTGCTTTTATTGTAATAAAAGGCATCATTCATTGATTCATTTTCCTTCTTCACCAACATGTGATGATGAAGATAATCAAAATAAAGATAATTATCAATCAAAACAGGTTCCTAGCGCAGCTGATATTGTTAAAAACGATGATAATATTACCGCATTCGTCAATTCTGACCGCAATACGAGCACTTCGGTGAATAATATCGGTCGACGACATTTGGATCAACCATATGAACCTAAATGTCAAATCGACAATTGTTTGTTGATCAATAATGTAAACTGTTATCATGTAATACCAACCGCTATAGTATATATTAATGGAATTAAAAAAAATACCATCCGCACATTAATAGATACAGGATCAAATGCAAATTTTATAACGGAAAAGATATGTAAAAAATTTAATATAAACATTACGTACGAAAATGCTTTTGTGTACGGTATTGGGTCTGCTGTAAAACCAATATTAGGATATGCTATATTTACAATTTATTCAAGATATGATACAAGATTCTTTTACGATATTAAGGCTTCGGTTGTCGAAACTATTACTAATGATTTGCCTACGTCAGCCTTAGAAATGACAGATTGTTTTAAGAATTTGCCGCTAGCGGATAATAATTTTAATCTTCCTGCTAGTATCGATTGCATAATCGGAGCTGGTTTATTCCCGCATTTACTTTTACCTGGGAAATTAACGCATAAAGAAACTCGTATGATCGCCTTACAGACTACTCTTGGTTATTTGATCATGGGCGAAACGCAAATAGATAACTTCTCATCATGTCAATTTCAACACATGTTACACGCAATTGATGATTCTAATTCAAAAAATAAGTTAGATGAAATGATTCAAAACTTTTGGAAACTAGAATCTGTACCATCGCGTCAGTATTTAAGTCCTGACGAGCAACTTTGTGAACAAATTTTTGAGAAAATAGTCTTGCGAGACAACGAGGGTAGATATACTGTATCATTACCTTTTCGTGAAAGTCCCACAGTTTTGGGTCATTCAATAAAAAACGCTAAACATAGGTTGCTTTCATTGGAAAAGAAGTTGCAATCAAATTTAGATTTACAATATGGTTAAAATGCCACTATTCAAGAATACATTGACAAAGGTTTTTTGAAAAAAGTTACAGATACACAAACTTCAGATTGTGTTTATTATATACCACATAGAGCTGTATATCGGCCTGATAAAGATACTACTAAAATTAGAATAGTTTTAGACGCCAGTTGCAAAACTTCCTCTGGAAAAAGTCTCAATGATATATTGCATTGTGGACCTAATTTGCAAACAAATATTTTTGATTTACTTATAAATCTACGCCTGTACTCGGTAGTTATTTCTGCTGACATAGAAAAAATGTATTTTCAATTGAAAATGAATCCAGATCATAAACGTTTTCAAAGGATACTTTTTAGATTTAATAACTCAGATCCTATTGACATTTATGAATTTCAACGCGTTTCTTTTGGGCTTAAATGTTCCCCTTATTTAGCAATGAAAGTCATTCGCAAACTCTTAACAGATGAAGGCGATAAACTGCCTGAAACCACACAACTTGCTATGAAATATTTTTATATGGATGATTTTCTTTATTCAGTCAATTCACCTGAGGAAGCTTTACAAATTCATTCTCATTTAGTTCACTTATTTTCCTCTGGAGGTTTCTGTCTAAATAAGTGGATTTCCAACTCTGTACAATTTTTAAAGCACATTCCAGATAATCTACGTGTTAACCAACACATTACTTTTAATTCAGATTTTGACGATAAAACCAAAATTATAGGTTTGTCTTGGAGTCCCACCTCTGATTGTTTCACTTTTAAAATCAAACCTCTCTCTTTAGATACGTTAGTATGTACGAAAAGATTAATTCTTTCTAATATGGCATCATTATATGATCCTCTAGGTCTCCTTGCTCCAGTTATCATCGGTTTGAAACTTCTAGTGCAAGAGTGTTGGAAAAGAGAATTGTCTTGGGATGAACGGGTTCCTGAGGATATAAATAAGATTTGGTTGAAATTTCAGAGTGAACTCGAAAATTTATCAAATATAAATATACCAAGACATATAGGTATAGTAAATGATTCATTCATCAATTTGCTTGGTTTCTCAGATGCTAGTGAACGTGCCTATGGGGCGGTTATATATATCCGCATTGGATCACTTGAATCTAACGCCTCAAATGTATCACTACTATGTGCCAAGTCAAAAGTTTCCCCACTTAAAAAGGTATCTTTAGCACGTTTAGAGTTATGTGCCGCACACCTTCTTGCATTATTAATGAAATCTGTTCTCTCAACTATTGAGATTAGATGTAAGATTGACAAAATGTTTGCATTTTCTGATTCAACTATTGTACTTTCATGGATACATTCCTCACCGCATAGATGGCAAACCTTCGTTGCCAATCGCACCGCAATTATTCAAGAAATTATTTCTGAAGAAAATTGGTTTCATGTTCCTGGAACTGAAAATCCAAGCGATATTGTATCCCGCTCCGTTACTCCTAATGAATTTTTGAAAACCTCTTATTGGTTTAATGGTCCAGCCTGGATCTCATTGCCACAGAGTCAATGGCCTGTGACTAATTTTAAAAAGGAAAATGCCTATCAGAGTATACCTGAATCTAAAACTGTTGCTCTCATACAAATTAAGACTCAATCTGAGCCTCACTTTATTTATTTAATCGCTAACAGGATCTCTAAATGGAGTAAATTATTAAACATACTTGTTTACGTTCTTCGTTTTACAAGAAAACTTAATACGTCTGGAATGATTACGGTCTCAGACTTAGAAACTGCTGAAAATCATGTAATTAAATGCATTCAGAACAACCATTTTTCTCAAGATATACATTCTCTTGAACAGAATAAATTGAGTAGTCCTGTATTACGCAAACTTTTACCATTTTTAAATAATAATATCCTTAGAGTTGGTGGTCGAATTCAAAATTCATCATCAATGTATGAAACGAAACATCCAATTTTATTGCCTTCTAAAGATCGTATTGTTCAGTTACTTATTGAATATTATCATTATTTACATTATCATACAGGCCCTGCATTATTGTTAGCATTATTACGAAAGAAGTACTGGATATTATCTGGTCGTAGTTTGGTTCGTAAGATTGTTCATTCTTGCAACATTTGTTTTAAAAACAAACCAAAAGGAACCTTCCCGTTAATGGGCAATTTACCCGATTTTCGAGTAAATGAAATAAAATGTTTCGCAAAATGTGGAGTAGATTACATGGGTCCAGTGTTTGTAACTCTGGCAAAGAGAAGAGGCGTTAAAAAGCAAAAGGCATATGTTTGTTTATTTGTTTGCGTAGCAACAAAAGCTTTACATATAGAATTAGTTTCAGATCTCTCATCTGAAATGTTCTTAGCTGCATTGAAACGTTTTATAGCCAGAAGAGGACCTGTCACTCTCATTGTAAGTGACGGTGGAAGAAATTTTGTTGGAGCTCGTAAAATTTTAAATGAATTATATAAGTTTGTTTGTTCCGATGAATATAATAAAGCAATACTTCATGAATTGACGCCTAGAAAAATAGAATTTCGAATAAATCCTCCGTATTCTCCTCATATGGGTGGTATATGGGAAAGCAATATTAAGTGTATTAAAACACATTTATTTAAAGTCATAGGCTCACAAGTATTAACTTACGAGGAAATGAATACCGTATTGATTCAAATAGAGGCTTTATTGAACTCTAGACCGCTTTGTGTATTAAGCAATGATCCTTTAGATCCTGCCGCATTAACCCCTGCGCATTTTTTAAATTTAACTCCGCTAAATTACATACCCGCTTACAACGTTGATGATATTTCAATAACCCGATTTCAACGATATGAGTTGATCGATAAATTAGTACAGTCATTTGGGAAACGATGGCATGTAGAATATCTCACCTGTTTACAAATGCGTGAAAAGTGGAATACGTACACAAAACCCATTACACCTGGCCAAATAGTTATTATTAGAGAGGAAAATCTCCCTAAATTATCTTGGCCACTTGGCATAGTCAAGGAAATATATCCGGGAAAAGACAACGTCATTCGAGTTGTAAAAGTTCGAACCCGGAATGGTACATATTTAAGACCAGCTATTCGATTATGTCCGTTACCTTCCCAATAATCAAAATGTTTTTAATTTAATATTTCTTTTTATTTTTTAAGTTAGTTTACGTTTATTTGAATTTTTCACTCTATTGTTTAAATTTGTATTCTTCTTTTACCATCCGGTGAGTCATATGTTTTTTGAATTTTTTGTTGGAGTAATACTCCAAGGCCGGGAGTTATGGTTACGCAAAGTTGGGTACACACGCATATACACACACACACACCTTTCCTATCCTATCCTAGTTTACCTCGGCCTAAAAATAACCTACCTACATACCTGCCAGCTATATGCAAAAAAGTATTGTTGCATATAAATTTTCTCATTATATCAACTGTCATCTTGACTAACACACCGCACCGCACCGCTCTTAAAATTATATCTTCAAAATCCGCTGAAATTAATTAACTTGTGAATTACTAGTGAAGTGTCAAAGTTTTCATACTACGCTGTGAATGTGGTGAAGAGATTATTCAGAACCAGCACAATAAATATCGAGGCAAGGTAACTCCCTATACCTTCATCTTTTCCACCAATATATATGTATATATATATATATATATATATATATATATATATATATATATATATATATATATATATATATATATATATATATATATATATATATATATATATATATATATATATATATATATATATATATATATATATATATATATATATATATATATATATATATATATATATATATATATATATATATATATATATATATATATATATATATATATATATATATATATATATATATATAAGCAATTCTTGTATGATGATTGTTCGCAGGTCAATTTCACAGAAAACTGTATTCTGGATAACAGTTACATTGTTTATAATATTTCCCCATATTTCAAGCGATAAGACATGCAACTGTAATGAGAATCATACAAATTATATAAACAAATATTGTACTGACATTAACAAAACGATAAATGATCAAATGGTTCGTATAGCAGTTGATAAAAATGATAATTTATATTATAAAACTGATAAAAATGAGTTGTTTGCGTGGGACATAAACGGAAAACCAAGACAATTAAAAACTTATTATAGTAAGTAATTTAAAATAATTCAATGTTTATATTAAAAAAACATACATACATATTTAATTTTCTGATTTTTTTTGTTGCTGATAATTAAGTAGGTACATAATGACTAAATAAGATAGCGAGCGAGTTTTCGAACACCGTATCATGTGTTTTGACTCAAATTCGATTTGAACTATTGGTTCGAATAATTTGTTTATGTTATTCCTCATTGATATTTTTTTTACTTTTTTTTATCACTGCATATTTTACAATGACACAAACATATATATATATATATATATATATATATATATATATATATATATATATATATATATATATATATATATATATATATATATATATATATATATATATATATATATATATATATATATATATATATATATATATATATATATATATATATATATATATATATATATATATATACATAGCTTCAGCTCTAGATTAAGCAGGCATACAATCAAAATACTTTGTACTATTTAAACACCAACAACTTCAATGAACATCAAAACAGACACATAGCTAACATAAAACAGACCAATCAGGTTAAGATGTCCATCATTACTAACATCTGTCAACAAGTCTATTTCCGACGCGATTTGACGATTCAAAACCATATAGATGAGATTATATATCAATGTCGTCAGGTATGTTGTTGTATTTGATATAACTCGTATACATATAATAGTTAAACTCTTATAATAGTTAAAATTGACTTTATTTCAATCCCTAGATGACCCTATTTTCAACCCTTTGATGGATTTTGTTATGATGCCTGAGAAGACTTTGTTCCTGTTATTCAAAATAAATAATTTTATGTGTATTATCGAATTCGATTACGATAAACTCATTTGTATATACGAATTCCACAAATATTGCCAGTGGGTAAGATATCTTTAATTATTTAATTATTATGTTATTTTATTGATACTGAGCTGATTATAGTATAACGAGGGGCGTTCAATAAAAAGTGAGAATGAGTATGTTGCCGGTAATGTTATTTTATTTTTCGATATGGTCGCCTGCTTGCATAGTATATACGGAATTTATTTTTTCCAATCAAAAAATTTATGGAAAAAATTCTTCATCCTGAGCACCTTAAAATTCCTGTACCTACTACAGCGACTGCTGATTCATCATCTTCTAATATATGTCTTCTCAAAATAGATAGAAATCACTAGGGGCAAGGTCAGGTGAATATGGAGGATGCTCAAGAATAGCGAAGCCAGCATCTCAAATTGAAGGCATAGCAATGGCGAACCTGTGATCTGGGGCATTGTGCTGATGTAACAAAACAATTTATTCTAGTTTACCTCGCCGTTTCTCGCGAATTTCGTTATGCAATTATTTAAGAGCTCGTAACAAAAGCTCCATGGTCGAAATATCATTACCATCAAATACTATTTCAAAAAAGAGAACCCATGATCTTTTCATCGGAAGGACTCACCTTAAATTTCTTAGGGGTTGATGATTTTTGTTTCTGGGTCGTAATGGTGAAGCCACGTTTTATTTATAGTTGTATATCGAGCCAAAAAACGATCAGGATACAGTTTCAAAGAAGCTCGAGAAATGGTCAGCCCATGGTTTGTTTTTGTGCATCAGTGAGCATTCTGGGGACCCACCGTGATAAAATACATTATTAGGGTAACCAACAAATTTTCCTTCTTATCAGATCACCTAAAGAAGTCTAGTTATCACGGAAGGTGATTAACAAGACACTCAAGATTAAGAAATACAGAAAACAGTGTTAGAGAGGAAGTATGATAAGAAAGAATGTTTTTCAACTTACAATGAAAACGAAATAATTAACAGTTTTTACACAGATCAATTTTACAATCGAACAGAGAAACATAATACACGAACAGAGAAACTTTCTCACGATGAGTACATAGGTAGAGATCACGATACTACTTCCACGCCGGTGATGCTATAGGACCCATTGGTCCTGTTCAACCCCGGACGCAACGTCGGACAACACAAATATCCCCTATCAAGCGAGTTCAACCACTACCCCTAAGTATATATATATATATATATATATATCTATATATATATATATATATATATATATATATATATATATATATATATATATATATATATATATATATATATATATATATATATATATATATATATATATATATATATATATATATATATATATATATATATATATATATATATATATATATATATATATATATATATATATATATATATATATATATATATATATATATATATATATATATATATATATATATACTACCCCTATATATATATATATATATATATATATATATATATATATATATATATATATATATATATATATATATATATATATATATATATATATATATATATATATATATATATATATATATATATATATATATATATATATATATATATATATATATTATAAATCCAATAAAGTATAAAAATATTGGTAAAATATAATAAACTTGAAATCTATATAATCAAATAAAATGCTGTTAAAAATTATTGAGATCGTATGGATGTATTCACTCTACTAGAACATATAGGCATGTGCTGGAGTATAATTTATTTTTTAAATTTAAATTTATTTTAATTTAAAAATGATCAAATTCGAAATAATATATTGCGCATTTTCCTTTTCAGATTTAACAAAAAAATGTAACGTCTTGGTGTTAGAATTTGATAAAGACGATAACCTGTACATCGGCACTGACGAAGGAATATTTCTTTTGAAAAACGGTGATACGAAAATCACAAAAGTATTTCATGAAATCAAATATGCACAAGCGATAGCTTTTGATGATAAAAACAACATTTATATCGTATCTGAAAAAATTATCTATAGACTATGTCTTGTAAAACATTTTAACCTATCAGACAGTAATAAAAATCAAATCGTTTCATCAAAATATTCAAGTACTCAATCCAGCAATATATTCAAATTAACAACCACCCATGATTCAATACATGTTGACCAATCAGACAAATCAACAAGCACTCATGTTACAGAAATCCTTCAGAAGTCAAGTACTGAGACACCGATTAATAAGCCCAACAATTCAATGTGTGCAAATTATCGTCTATTTGCAATCAATATTTTGTGGCCTGTATGTATCGGAATAGTAGGCATTTCAATATACCATATTATAATGATGGGAAGAAGAAGAATGCCGTAATATCTGGAAGACAATGTGAAAACTGTTGCCGAAAATGAAACGCCGAATCAATCAGTAGATTCTGAGAATGCCCAGCCACAATTAGATGAAGGAATGTACGGAACATTTTTTGAAAAAAGAATATCTTCATTATATATATATAATAATATAATTATACAGCAAAATTCAAAATAAGATTGATTTGATTTTATGTACAAGACTAAATTTATGTGTCATTATGTTTAATTTTTTTTTTAGTTATTGAACGAATATATCAAAATTTACATTTATGTTCTAATTAATCAGGGGGGCAAGTTAGATCAAACAGTGAAATGAAACCCTTTTGATTACCCATATTATGGATATAATTATCATATCTTAAGCTATTATAGAACTCCATATGAAAATTATATTTAAAATTATATCCATCATAATAATAATCGTGAGGGTTTTGATTTCACCGACATTCCCCCCAGGTATGTTCCATATGTTCCATACAATACATTTTATTAATTGTTGTATTTTCTAAATATTGTATGATAGCTAAATAATTAAAACGAGTGGGTTGTGGCCAACACTAAACTCTCCACACCACAAATATTGACAATGAAATATTTTATTCATTCTAAATTTTACTACCAGGAATATAAATTTTCTAACGATAGTATATTTTCATGTTAAGATAGACAAACTATTAATGCCGTATAGTGAAGAATGCTTATGTTGTATGAAATATTTTAAAAAAAGCTGATAAATTTTGATTTAAAGAACGCGAGAGCATTTTCAAAATTTTGACACGTGATATCATATGAAGATTTTTTTGTTATTTATGGAAAGCTAATCAGTTCTATGTTCAAGCTCTTTACATTATAACATGAAATCAAATTACTGAACGTTTCCATACATAGAAATTTATCTAATTACATTTTTATTCATACTAAATGTTACTATCAGGAATATAAATTTTCTTCCGATAGTATATTTTTATGTTAAGATAGACAAACTATTAATGCAGTATAGTGAAGAATGCTTATGTTGTATGAAATATTTTAAAAAAAGCAGATAAATTTTGTTTTAAAGAACGCAAGAGTATTTTCCAAATTTTGACAGGTGATATCATATGAAGAATTTTTTTGTTATTTATGGAAAGCTAATCAGTTCTATGTTCAAGCTCTTTACATTATAACATGAAATCAAATTACTGAACGTTTCCATACATAGAAATTTATCTAATTACATTTTTATTCATACTAAATGTTACTATCAGGAATATAAATTTTCTTCCGATAGTATATTTTTATGTTAAGATAGACAAACTATTAATGCAGTATAGGGAAGAATGCTTATGTTGTATGAAATATTTTAAAAAAAGCAGATAAATTTTGTTCTAAAGAACGCGAGAGCATTTTCCAAATTTGGAGAGGTGATATCATATGAAGAATTTTTTTGTTATTTATGGAAAGCTAATCAGTTCAATGTTCAAGCTCTTTACATTATAACATGAAATCAAATTACTGAACTTTTCCATACATAGAAATTTATCTAATTACATTTTTATTCATACTAAATGTTACTACCAGGAATATAAATTTTCTTCCGATAGTATATTTTTATGTTAAGATAAACAAACTATTAATGCAGTATAGTGAAGAATGCTTATGTTGTATGAAATATTTTAAAAAAAGCAGATAAATTTTCGAGAGCATTTTCCAAATTTTGACAGGTGATATCATATGAAGATTTTTTTTGTTATTTATGGAAAGCTAATCAGTTCTATGTTCAAGCTCTTTACATTATAACATGAAATCAAATTACTGAACTTTTCCATACATAGAAATTTATCTAATTACATTTTTATTCATACTAAATGTTACTATCAGGAATGTAAATTTTCTTCCGATAGTATATTTTTATGTTAAGATAAACAAACTATTAATGCAGTATAGTGAAGAATGCTTATGTTGTATGAAATATTTTAAAAAAAGCAGATAAATTTTGTTCTAAAGAACGAGAGAGCATTTTACAAATTTTGACAGGTGATATCATATGAAGATTTTTTTTGTTATTTATGGAAAGCTAATCAGTTCTATGTTCAAGCTCTTTACATTATAACATGAAATCAAATTACTGAACTTTTCCATACATAGAAATTTATCTAATTACATTTTTATTCATACTAAATGTTACTAACAGGAATATAAATTTTCTTCCGATAGTATATTTTTATGTTAAGATAGACAAACTATTAATGCAGTATAGTGAAGACTGCTTATGTTGTATGAAATATTTTAAAAAAAGCAGATAAATTTTGTTTCAAAGAGCGTTAGAGCATTTTGACAATGTTGACACGTGATATCATATGAAGAAATTTTATGATATCTATGAAAAGCTAATCAGTTCTAAGTTCAAGCTATTAATATTCTTATATCAATATGAAATCAATGAACTGAACATTGCCAAATATAAAAAAATTCTCTTGTTACATATAAGTTTCATACAAATATCCATTAAATAAAATATAATTTTTGAAACCGTTGAATATTTTTCTTTTAACATTGACCAACTTTGAATACAATTTTATGAAGATTCTTGGTGTTGTATAAATAGTTGAAACCAAATTAAAATATCTCTAATTTCCAGGTCGTGAGAGCATTTTTTCAGTTTTAATAGATGAAATCATAAAGAAACATTGGGAAAAAATGAACCGTTGTCTATGGAAAACTAATCAGCTCTAAGTTTATGGACTTAACACATGTGATATCAATATGAAGTCAATCGGACTTATAGTTTGGGCTGCAGAGAGGACACAAAAAAAAACAACGTAAATGATGAATTCATAGAGAAGAAATCAAAAGTTGTCTATGGAAAACTAATCAGCTCTAGGTCTTTGCACTTTACACATATGATGTTAATATGAAGTCGATCAGACTTATAGTTTGAGCTGTAGAGAGGACACAAAAAAGATAAATGCTACGGCGTACGGCGTACGGCGTACGGCGTACAGCGTATACGCCATACACACAAACACATCACGACGAAACTCATAGTGTGCATTCTCTACATGATACCCATTGAGAAATTGATGTAAAAAAATACGCTTAAATTTTGCGAAATCATGACTCTCCCCTATTCCATAGTGTGGAGAGTAATAATAATAAACTGTTTTTTCTAGTATATAATTTTTCTTCCGATAGTATATTTTTATGATAAGATAGACAAACTTTTAATGCAGTATGGTGTAGAATGCTTATGTTGTATGAAATATTTTAAAAAAAGCAGATAAATTTTGTTTTAAAGAACGCAAGAGCATTTTCCAAATTTTGACAGGTGATATCATATGAAGATTTTTTTTGTTATTTATGGAAAGCTAATCAGTTCTATGTTCAAGCTCTTTACATTATAACATGAAATCAAATTACTGAACTTTTCCATACATAGAAATTTATCTAATTACATTTTTATTCATACTAAATGTTACTATCAGGAATGTAAATTTTCTTCCGATAGTATATTTTTATGTTAAGATAAACAAACTATTAATGCAGTATAGTGAAGAATGCTTATGTTGTATGAAATATTTTAAAAAAAGCAGATAAATTTTGTTCTAAAGAACGCGAGAGCATTTTCCAAATTTTGACAGGTGATATCATATGAAGATTTTTTTTGTTATTTATGGAAAGCTAATCAGTTCTATGTTCAAGCTCTTTACATTATAACATGAAATCAAATTACTGAACTTTTCCATACATAGAAATTTATCTAATTACATTTTTATTCATACTAAATGTTACTATCAGGAATGTAAATTTTCTTCCGATAGTATATTTTTATGTTAAGATAAACAAACTATTAATGCAGTATAGTGAAGAATGCTTATGTTGTATGAAATATTTTAAAAAAAGCAGATAAATTTTGTTCTAAAGAACGAGAGAGCATTTTCCAAATTTTGACAGGTGATATCATATGAAGATTTTTTTTGTTATTTATGGAAAGCTAATCAGTTCTATGTTCAAGCTCTTTACATTATAACATGAAATCAAATTACTGAACTTTTCCATACATAGAAATTTATCTAATTACATTTTTATTCATACTAAATGTTACTAACAGGAATATAAATTTTCTTCCGATAGTATATTTTTATGTTAAGATAGACAAACTATTAATGCAGTATAGTGAAGACTGCTTATGTTGTATGAAATATTTTAAAAAAAGCAGATAAATTTTGTTTCAAAGAGCGTTAGAGCATTTTGACAATGTTGACACGTGATATCATATGAAGAAATTTTATGATATCTATGAAAAGCTAATCAGTTCTAAGTTCAAGCTATTAATATTCTTATATCAATATGAAATCAATGAACTGAACATTGCCAAATATAAAAAAATTCTCTTGTTACATATAAGTTTCATACAAATATCCATTAAATAAAATATAATTTTTGAAACCGTTGAATATTTTTCTTTTAACATTGACCAACTTTGAATACAATTTTATGAAGATTCTTGGTGTTGTATAAATAGTTGAAACCAAATTAAAATATCTCTAATTTCCAGGTCGTGAGAGCATTTTTTCAGTTTTAATAGATGAAATCATAAAGAAACATTGGGAAAAAATGAACCGTTGTCTATGGAAAACTAATCAGCTCTAAGTTTATGGACTTTACACATGTGATATCAATATGAAGTCAATCGGACTTATAGTTTGGGCTGCAGAGAGGACACAAAAAAAAAACAACGTAAATGATGAATTCATAGAGAAGAAATCAAAAGTTGTCTATGGAAAACTAATCAGCTCTAGGTCTTTGCACTTTACACATATGATGTTAATATGAAGTCGATCAGACTTATAGTTTGAGCTGTAGAGAGGACACAAAAAAGATAAATGCTACGGCGTACGGCGTACGGCGTACAGCGTATACGCCATACACACAAACACATCACGACGAAACTCATAGTGTGCATTCTCTACATGATACCCATTGAGAAATTGATGTAAAAAAAATACGCTTAAATTTTGCGAAATCATGACTCTCCCCTATTCCATAGTGTGGAGAGTAAAAATATTGATTTACAAAGGTTTGGACATTTATATGAAAACACATTAATAATATGCATATAAGGATTATGAAAAAGGTTAAATAATATTTTGAAATAAATGAAGAGTTTTAATTTTTCTTAATCAATTTATACATTACTTAATATTCTGTAATTGCTTTTATTATTTGTAAGTTTTTCGAGATATTCTGAATCCTGAATGATAAACATGTTCCGAAAAAAGTACGAACAATGTGTTATCGTTATATGTTTTGTTTAAGATAATTAAAGTTGTGTATTGTAGAATGATGTAGTATATGTATGTTCATTGTTTAATTACTTAGTAGGTGTTGTCTTATGTAAAATCTTTTAAAATCTTTTAAAGGGTGATAGTTGGTAAAAAAGGCAACGAATGCATAACCAAAAATCAACCATTTTGGGGATATGGATTTTTGAAAATACACACAAGAGTATGAAATTTTCATTCGTAGGTTTTTTTGCAATATCTCACAAACTACTAACTCGATTATGACAAAACAAAGCAAAAATCATAGTTGGCATTTTAATGCTTTAGATTAGACTTATATTTGAATCTTTTGCCTTTATAAAAATTGAAATTGGTTTATATTTTTTTTAATTCTCTTTATTAAGACCTATATTTGTGGCTTTTGCTTTAAAATACTTTTAAATTGGTTTATACACATTATTTTAATTTTTTAGATTAAGACCTATATTTTTTTCCTTATAATACATTTAAATTGGTTTATAAACACTATTTTAATTATTTATATTAAGACCTATTTTGCCTTAAAATACATTGAAATTTGTTGATAAATATTTTTTGATGCTTTTAATTATGACCTATATTTGTAGATTTTGACTTTATAAACATTGAAATTGGTTTATATATTTTTTTAATTATTTTGATTAAGACCTATATTAGTGGCTTTTGCCTTAAAACATTTTTAATGCTTTTGATAAAGACCTATATTTGTGGTTATTGCTTTAAAATACATTGAAATTGGTTTATAAACATTTTTTTAATTATTTTATATTTTTGGCTTTTGCTTTAAAATACTTTAAATTTGTTGATGTAACTTTTTGATGCTTTTAATAAAGACCTGTATTTGTAGCTTTTGCGTTTAAATACATTAAAATTGGTTAATAAACATTTTCTTTATTCTTTTGATTAAAACCTATATTTGTGGCTTTTGCCTTAAAATACATTTAAATTAATTAATAAACAATAATATCATTACTTAAAATAAGTAAAAACAATTATTTAACTTTTATCCACTTGATAAATTAGTTTGACCACTGAAGCGTTTCGTTCAAAGATCATCTACACAATGGTACTTATGTATCAGTGGAACTTTTATTTATAAATACAAATTCATTGCTAACAAACCTTTTTACATGAAAATATGAGAAAAAATTGTAGATAAAAATAAAAACAACATTATGACATAACCAAGTAGGAACAAACAGAGCATTAAATAATAAATTATTAGAGAGAACCATAAATGCTTAAAAAATATATAAACTATAGGTATATATTTCGTTCGTGCACAAGCATTTTTGCTTATTTTAGGGAATGTAGTAAGATGTATATGTACTTGTTTATCAAGGACATATCATTTTTTATAAAAAAAAAGAAAAAAAAAAAAGAATAAAAAAAAATGGAAATATGATAAAAATTGTGGTTACAAATACAAGAACATTATGACATGTGCATTATGATATGATGTAAGAACAGTATACAATAATAAATGATTAGAGAACATCTATAAATGACTAAATGTTATACTCTGTTTATTTTCTCATATTGTTTAATTCTCATATTTCATTTGTTTAATTTTTGTATTCATATTTCATTTGTTTAATTTGTGTATTCATATTTCATTTGTTTAATTGTTGTGGACTCAAAGATAAAAATCTTTGGGTCTACAACTGTGAACTTGCTATGTAACTTCCACCCGCAACATAAAAATTATATGTGTAGGTATATAAAATAGACACTGCACCTTCCGTACACTGCATAGTGTAGTGTAGTGTAGGTAGGAAACTGTATACCTACATACATCCAATACTTACAATGTACTTCATTTGTATAACTTTTATGCTCAGAAAATTTTGGGCATTCATGCCTGTGTCTGTGCTCAATTAAATAAAATAATAAATAAAAAAATACTCGTATATAATCTATAAGTATAATTGGAAATATGAGAAAATATGAGGAAAACGAAACGCGTCAGTAGTCAAACTAATTTATCAAGTGGAAAAAAGTTAAATAATTGTTTTTACTTATTTTAAGTAATAATATTATTGTTATAATGGAATTCCATCACGAACTCTCAGTCATCAAACTGGAATTGATTAATAAACATTTCTTTTAAATATATATTTATTAATAATTAGGATAAAAAAATAATCCCATAATGTGTCCACACACTGACATAAGAAATGTCGGATTCAGTGAGGACAAAGCAATAACTCGGAACCACAGAAATGACACCCATCTGGGGCAAAACAATTTAAGATAGAATCCCCAATGCAATGAGAAGAAGAAGACATCGCCAGGTGGAACAGGCTAAAGAGGCGTTATTGAAAGGATCATGTGGAGAGGATTGATCCAGATAAATATCGCTATGCGTGGAATGCCGCGGGGTCAACGAATATCGAAGAGATGGAGGAAAAGTTGGCATTCTCATTCCAGGACCAACAATACATAATAAACTTATAACTAACCTCAAATGTGTTGATAACATTTTTCCTGCAATAATGTCCATTCAATATATAAAGCAAATCGCTCACGCGAGTCACTATTGAAAGGAATATGCGGAGAGGATAGATCCAGATAGACTTTCCAAAATTGCTATGCGTGGAAAGCCGCGGGGTAAGCGACCACCGAAGAGATGGAAGGAAAGTTGGACATTGGACATTCTCATCCCAGGACCAACAATACAAAACAAACTTATTCCTAACATTAAATGACAAAGGGGTTTATAACATTTTTCCTGTTACCAATTTCCATTCAATATATGAAGCAACCCGCTCACGCGAGTCGCTATTGTTGTTAAATACTAACTGAACCTAACCAAAAATTAAGGGAATGAGATTTATGTACACATTACCCCCTATTCAGTAACTAAAATAGGAACGTTCTAAAATTGTAGATTTTAGATTTACGGTCTTATTTCAGCGTTATAAAATAAAAATTTGGACTAAATGGAATAGGAACGTACCTATATTGGCCGGAACGTTCTTAAAAAGTTACTGAATTAGACCTATTTTGAATAATTATGAAAATTATTAAAATTTCATAATTTTCATAAGTATGCAGTTAAACTCATAAATTTATCATAAAAAAAATATTTTTCTTATTAAAAAATGTTTGAGAAACCCTGGAATTTTAAAAAAAGAACTATTTTGAGATTTTGTATTTGTCTATGTTTATACTAATTTTCAGCGTTCTAGCTTTTACAGTTTCTGAGATATATGGAAAAATAAATCAAAATTTCAAAAGTTGATAACCCCTGACTGAAACAAAAATTCACAATTCTGAGTATAAAAGTTTTGTAGGCTTGTAATTTTTTATATATTTCAAAATTTTGGGCTCTTTAAATTAAGCGGATCAAAAGTTATAAGGGGGGGACAGACAGACACACACACACACAAAACTCACATAAAATGTTCTACTCCGAATTCTGAGAAAATCCATGTATAGGAACATATATGCTGCGAAGCCTCTAGTTGGTGCTATTAGCATGCAAAAGTCCACTACACCATGCAAAATTTTCCTTCGTACACGCATCTTGGCTTAATAATGTCGATTCATTAAGAGAATTGAATTCTCATGAACGAATCGACAGTTGGATAACACTGATAATAGCAATGAGGAAAAGGAGGTTACGGAAGGATATAGAAGGAATTCAGGAACTATTTGACAAATAAATAATACGTCTGTTTTAAACATCTTCTTGTCTTTATTTGATTTTTCAAGATGGATATCGATTAACTTATACTAATAAGAAAGTGTAGATTTCGAAATAATTGAAACTTATTTGTTTTCTTTTGAAATTATGTGAAACCAATATGGCGGCCATGATTTAAAGGTAGTTTTTCAAAATGAACGATTATGTTGTGTTTACCGAGTCCTAATTTGTTACATTTTGAGATTTAAGAAGACGTATGTTCTTAAACTTCTTCATGTCCTTTTTTATTTTTCATGTTGGATATTGATCTATACTAATTAGAAAGTGTAGATTCGAAATAATTAAAATTTCTTTCTTTTCTTTTGAAATTTTGAGAAAACAATATGGCGGCCGCGATTTTAAGGTGGTTTTTCAAAATGAACGTTCAATTTTCCGTACGGTAAATTGTCCTCACGGTCAACTGTCCATATGGTAAATTGTCCCACGGTAAATTGTCCTCACGGTCAATTGTCCATTCGGTAAAAAGGGCGTACGGTCAATTTGTCCACGGTCAATCGGCTACGGTCAATTGTCCGGTATTCAACTCCACACTGTCTTATCTATACACCTATAAATATAAAAGAAAAAACTCATAGAAGGTATATTTAAATATTTTTTTCTATTTGCACTTGGAGGTTTGGTGTTTTCTCAGAAGTATAACATGCAAGTATGAATGAAATAAATTAATCAAAACTATTTTAATTTATCTGGTTGTAAACCGCAGTTGACAATAAAACCTGTATTTTCCTTATTTTGTGAAATTAATTATAACTTCACATTTCAAACAAAATAAATATTTTTCTCGCTTCAGTTAATAAATAATGGCCAACAAATGAGATTGTTAATTACATATAAATATTTTCTTTAAAAAGATACACTTATTTACAGTTTGTGAAATTATCAAAACATCTCTAACAAAAATGAATATTTTCTGGTAAGTTAAAGACTGCTTCTAAGTGTTTATATTCTGTGTAATCTATCGTATTGAAAAGTAGAATGTATCTGAAAATAACAGATTTGAAACAAATGTTTTTCAGTTTCACTAATAATGATATAATCATAGTAGCCATCGGTGTGTATAAGAATAGAATAATTACATCATAATTTAATATTTAAGAATGTGATTATGTTTTTGTATATGAAAATCTGTCAGTCAATTTTATGATCTTAAAGATTATTTGATTATTTCGCAATCACAAAAATCATAGAAAATATAAACAATTTCTTATATTATGTTGATTTTTCCTAGGTTAATTTCACGGAAAACCGTATTCTGGATAACAGTTACATTGTTTATAATATTTCCCCATATTTCAAGCAAAAATACATGCAACTGTAATGAGAATTATAAAAATGACATAAACAAGTATTGCATTGACATTAACAAAACGATAAATGAACGAATGGTTCGTATAGCAGTTGACAAAAATGATTATTTATATTATAAGACTGATAAAAATGAGATATATGTGTGGGACTTAAAAAAAACAAGACACTTAATAACTTATAAGCGTAAGTAAGTTCTCTAATTATTTTAGTTTGTAAATATATGTTATAATGCTCCCTCTCTCATTCTTAAAATATTTATTAGACTCCAGCTTTTATTTTTTTAACATGTAAAATATTTTATGTATTAGGTAGGTACTCAAAGAGCATCGCAAACATAACACGGGATAGTTTAATGATTTTATTGTATCCTTTTATTTATTTACTAATATTATACATAACTCACTAATTTATTGCCAAACTCTTATTATTGTTAAAATTGAATTTATTTTAATCCTTAGATAAACCTGTAATGGACTTTGTAATAATGCCTGAGAAGAATTTTTTGCTGTTGTTATTTGTAATTAATAATTATATAAGCATTTTCAAATTCGAAACGAAAAAAAACGTTAATGATTACAGTAAAAACGTTTCTTTAAACAAAAGCTACATTGAATGCCAGCAGGTAAGATTTTATTTTACAATTTAATTATTTATGATAATTTATTGGTTCTGAGCCGATTGTAGTATTACGAGGGGCCTTCAATAAAAAATGAGAAAGAGTACGTTGCCGGTACTATAATTTTATTTTTCAATATAGTCGCCAGTTAGCATAATACACTTTGAATATCTTTTTTCTATTCATAAAAAAACTTTTCATCCTAAGCACCTAAAAAACTGTACTGAAGCGACTACTGCTTCATCATCTTCGAATATCTGTCCTCTCAGATACTTCTTCAACCTTGGAAATAGTTAGAAATCACTAGGGACAAGGTCAGGTGAATATGGAGGATGCTCAAGTATTTCTAAGCCAGCATCTCAAATTGCAGCCATAGCAATGGCGAACCTGTGAGCCGGGGCATTGTATTTATTTATTTATTTATACATCTTCTTGTACATAATATAAACAAATATAATTGTACACTGGCGGGCTTATTGCCATTAGGCAATTTCTTCCAACCAACCAGATTACAAAGTATGACAACATTGTGTATGTACAACAGCAAATAAAAAAGAGTAAAAGAAATCAAATAAATAACGTATTACACTTAAATACTATTAAACAAAAAAAAATATAATTCATAGCAATAAAAAGGATATGGTAAGGACAGGAGAGGAAATCGGGATCAGGTGTTCAAGGATAAATATTCCTTCTTTAGTTTTTTCTTGAAAATACCAAGTGAGTTAGACGACGCAATATCCGGACTAAGGCTATTCCATAATCTTGCTGATTGTACTTCGAACGAAGAGCTGAGAAATTCTGTATTGTGGATAGGTATGGATAGTGTTGTACGTTCAGCAGATCGGAATGGAAGTCCATGATTGGATAAATAAGTGAATTTGCTTTTTAGGTTCTGTGGTAGGTTTGGGTTCGAGAGAATATTGTACAATAGTGACAAAATGTGTATATTGCGCCGCTGGCGTATCCTGGGCCAACAAAGAAGATTGCGGTAAGGTGATATGCGATCAAATTTTTTCAACCCAAAGATGAATCTGATACATATATTCTGAAGACGTTCAAGTTTATTGAGATGCACTTCATTTGCATCCAAATAGCATACATCGGCATAATCAAGCAATGGAAGATGTATCAAAACATTTTTTTTCTAGTTTGCTTCGCCGTTTCTCGCAAATTTAATTTTTTTAGAGCTCGTAACATGGCCGAAATTACATGAAAAGAAAAGAGAACCCATAATCTTTTTTTTTAATTAATTTCTGGCGTTCCACCCGATATCGAGTGATATAGCCACTAATCCCTAGTAAGACAAACATTGTAGTAGGTGACAAACATTGAAAACACACACACCGCAATGTTTGTACCACTCTTGGGAATATTACATATCTATAAAACTAAACATAGTAAGACAAACATTGTAGTAGGTGACAAACATTGAAAACACACCCACCGCAATGTTTGGACCACTCTTGGGAATATTACATATCTATAAAACTAAACATAGTAAGACAAACATTGTAGTAGGTGACAAACATTGAAAACACACCCACCGCAATGTTTGTACCACTCTTGGGAATATTACATATCTATGAAACTAAACATAGTAAGACAAACATTGTAGTAGGTGACAAACATTGAAAACACACCCACCGCAATGTTTGTACCACTCTTGGGAATATTACATATCTATAAAACTAAACATAGTAAGACAAACATTGTAGTAGGTGACAAACATTGAAAACACACCCACCGCAATGTTTGTACCACTCTTGGGAATATTACATATCTATAAAACTAAACATAGTAAGACAAACATTGTAGTAGGTGACAAACATTGAAAACACACCCACCGCAATGTTTGTACCACTCTTGGGAATATTACATATCTATAAAACTAAACATAGTAAGACAAAAATTGTAGTAGGTGACAAACATTGAAAACACACCCACCGCAATGTTTGTACCACTCTTGGGAATATTACATATCTATAAAACTAAACATAGTAAGACAAACATTGTAGTAGGTGACAAACATTGAAAACACACCCACCGCAATGTTTGTACCACTCATGGGAATATTACATATCTATAAAACTAAACATAGAAAGACAAACATTGTAGTAGGTGACAAACATTGAAAACACACCCACCGCAATGTTTGTACCACTCTTGGGAATATTACATATCTATAAAACTAAACATAGTAAGACAAACATTGTAGTAGGTGACAAACATTGAAAACACACCCACCGCAATGTTTGTACCACTCTTGGGAATATTACATATCTATAAAACTAAACATAGTAAGACAAACATTGTAGTAGGTGACAAACAAAAACACACCCACCGCATTGAAAACATACCCACCGCAATTTTTGTACCACTCTTGGGAATATTACATATCTATTAAACTAAACATAGTAAGACAAACATTGTAGAAGGTGACAAACATTGAAAACACACCCACCGCAATGTTTGTATCACTCTTGGGAATATTACATATCTATAAAACTAAACATAGTAAGACAAACATTGTATTAGGTGACAAACATTGAAAACACACCCACCGCAATGTTTATACCACTCTTGGGAATATTACATATCTATAAAACTAAACATAGTACGACAAACATTGTAGTAGGTGACAAACATTGAAAACACACCCACCGCAATGTTTGTACCACTCTTGGGAATATTACATATCTATAAAACTAAACATAGTAAGACAAACATTGTAGTAGGTGACAAACATTGAAAACACACCCACCGCAATGTTTGTACCACTCTTGGGAATATTACATATCTATAAAACTAAACATAGTAAGACAAACATTGTAGTAGGTGACAAACAAAAACACACCCACCGCATTGAAAACATACCCACCGCAATTTTCGTACCACTCTTGGGAATATTACATATCTATTAAACTAAACATAGTAAGACAAACATTGTAGTAGGTGACAAACATTGAAAACACACCCACCGCAATGTTTGTACCACTCTTGGGAATATTACATATCTATAAAACTTAACATAGTACGACAAACATTGTAGTAGGTGACAAACATTGAAAACACACCCACCGCAATGTTTGTACCACTCTTGGGAATATTACATATCTATAAAACTAAACATAGTAAGACAAACATTGTAGTAGGTGACAAACATTGAAAACACACCCACCGCAATGTTTGTACCACTCTTGGGAATATTACATATCTATAAAACTAAACATAGTAAGACAAACATTGTAGTAGGTGACAAACAAAAACACACCCACCGCATTGAAAACACACCCACCGCAATGTTTGTACCACTCTTGGGAATATTACATATCTATAAAACTAAACATAGTAAGACAAACATTGTAGTAGGTGACAAACAAAAACACACCCACCGCATTGAAAACACACCCACCGCAATGTTTGTACCACTCTTGGGAATATTACATATCTATAAAACTAAACATAGTAAGACAAACATTGTAGTAGGTGACAAACATTGAAAACACACCCACCGCAATGTTTGTACCACTCTTGGGAATATTACATATCTATAAAACTAAACATAGTAAGACAAACATTGTAGTAGGTGACAAACATTGAAAACACACCCACCGCATTGAAAACATACCCACCGCAATTTTTGTACCACTCTTGGGAATATTACATATCTATTAAACTAAACATAGTAAGACAAACATTGTAGTAGGTGACAAACATTGAAAACACACCCACCGCAATGTTTGTACCACTCTTGGGAATATTACATATCTATAAAACTTAACATAGTACGACAAACATTGTAGTAGGTGACAAACATTGAAAACACACCCACCGCAATGTTTGTACCACTCTTGGGAATATTACATATCTATAAAACTAAACATAGTAAGACAAACATTGTAGTAGGTGACAAACATTGAAAACACACCCACCGCAATGTTTGTACCACTCTTGGGAATATTACATATCTATAAAACTAAACATAGTAAGACAAACATTGTAGTAGGTGACAAACATTGAAAACACACCCACCGCAATGTTTGTACCACTCTTGGGAATATTACATATCTATAAAACTAAACATAGTAAGACAAACATTGTAGTAGGTGACAAACAATGAAAACACACCCACCGCAATGTTTGTACCACTCTTGGGAATATTACATATCTATAAAACTAAACATAGTGAGACAAACATTGTAGTAGGTGACAAACATTGAAAACACATCCACCGCAATGTTTGTACCACTCTTGGGAATATTACATATCTATAAAACTAAACATAGTAAGACAAACATTGTAGTAGGTGACAAACATTGAAAACACACCCACCGCAATGTTTGTACCACTCTTGGGAATATTACATATCTATAAAACTAAACATAGTAAGACAAACATTGTAGTAGGTGACAAACATTGAAAACACACCCACCGCAATGTTTGTACCACTCTTGGGAATATTACATATCTATAAAACTAAACATAGTAAGACAAACATTGTAGTAGGTGACAAACATTGAAAACACACCCACCGCAATGTTTGTACCACTCTTGGGAATATTACATATCTATAAAACTAAACATAGTAAGACAAACATTGTAGTAGGTGACAAACATTGAAAACACACCCACCGCAATGTTTGTACCACTCTTGGGAATATTACATATCTTTAAAACTAAACATAGTAAGACAAACATTGTAGTAGGTGACAAACATTGAAAACACACTCACCACAATGTTTGTACCACTCTTGGGAATATTACATATCTATAAAACTAAACATAGTAAGACAAACATTGTAGTAGGTGACAAACATTGAAAACACACCCACCGCAATGTTTGTACCACTCTTGGGAATATTACATATCTATAAAACTAAACATAGTAAGACAAACATTGTAGTAGGTGACATACAAAAACACACCCACCGCAATGTTTGTACCACTCTTGGGAATATTACATATCTATAAAACTAAACATAGTAAGACAAACATTGTAGTAGGTGACAAACATTTAAAACACACCCACCGCAATGTTTGTACCACTCTTGGGAATATTACATATCTATTAAACTAAAAATAGTAAGACAAACATTGTAGTAGGTGACAAACATTGAAAACACACCCACCGCAATGTTTGTACCACTCTTGGGAATATTACATATCTATAAAACTAAAAATAGTAAGACAAACATTGTAGTAGGTGACAAACATTGAAAACACACCCACCGCAATGTTTGTACCACTCTTGGGAATATTACATATCTATAAAACTAAACATAGTAAGACAAACATTGTAGTAGGTGACAAACATTGAAAACACACCCACCGCAATGTTTGTACCACTCTTGGGAATATTACATATCTATAAAACTAAACATAGTAAGACAAACATTGTAGTAGGTGACAAACATTGAAAACCCACCCACCGCAATGTTTGTACCACTCTTGGGAATATTACATATCTATAAAACTAAACATAGTAAGACAAACATTGTAGTAGGTGACAAACATTGAAAACACACCCACCGCAATGTTTGTACCACTCTTGGGAATATTACATATCTATAAAACTAAACATAGTAAGACAAACATTGTAGTAGATGACAAACATTGAAAACACACCCACCGCAATGTTTGTACCACTCTTGGGAATATTACATATCTATAAAACTAAACATAGTAAGACAAACATTGTAGTAGGTGACAAACAAAAACACACCCACCGCATTGAAAACACACCCACCGCAATGTTTGTACCACTCTTGGGAATATAACATATCTATAAAACTAAACATAGTAAGACAAACATTGTAGTAGGTGACAAACATTGAAAACACACCCACCGCAATGTTTGTACCACTCTTGGGAATATTACATATCTATAAAACTAAACATAGTAAGACAAACATTGTAGTAGGTGTCAAACAAAAACACACCCACCGCAATGTTTGTACCACTCTTGGGAATATTACATATCTATAAAACTAAACATAGTAAGACAAACATTGTAGTAGGTGACAAACATTGAAAACACACCCACCGCAATGTTTGTACCACTCTTGGGAATATTACATATCTATAAAACTAAACATAGTAAGACAAACATTGTAGTAGGTGACAAACATTGAAAACACACCCACCGCAATGTTTGTACCACTCTTGGGAATATTACATATCTATAAAACTAAACATAGTAAGACAAACATTGTAGTAGGTGACAAACATTGAAAACACACCCACCGCAATGTTTGTACCACTCTTGGGAATATTACATATCTATAAAACTAAACATAGTAAGACAAACATTGTAGTAGGTGACAAACATTGAAAACACACCCACCGCAATGTTTGTACCACTCTTGGGAATATTACATATCTATAAAACTTAACATAGTACGACAAACATTGTAGTAGGTGACAAACATTGAAAACACACCCACCGCAATGTTTGTACCACTCTTGGGAATATTACATATCTATAAAACTAAACATAGTAAGACAAACATTGTAGTAGGTGACAAACATTGAAAACACACCCACCGCAATGTTTGTACCACTCTTGGGAATATTACATATCTATAAAACTAAACATAGTAAGACAAACATTGTAGTAGGTGACAAACATTGAAAACATACCCACCGCAATTTTTGTACCACTCTTGGGAATATTACATATCTATAAAACTAAACATAGTAAGACAAACATTGTAGTAGGTGACAAACATTGAAAACACACCCACCGCAATGTTTGTACCACTCTTGGGAATATTACATATCTATAAAACTAAACATAGTAAGACAAACATTGTAGTAGGTGACAAACATTGAAAACACACCCACCGCAATGTTTGTACCACTCTTGTGAATATTACATATCTATAAAACTAAACATAGTAAGACAAACATTGTAGTAGGTGACAAACATTGAAAACACACTCACCGCAATGTTTGTACCACTCTTGGGAATATTACATATCTATAAAACTAAACATAGTAAGACAAACATTGTAGTAGGTGACAAACATTGAAAACACACCCACCGCAATGTTTGTACCACTCTTGGGAATATTACATATCTATAAAACTAAACATAGTAAGACAAACATTGTAGTAGGTGACATACAAAAACACACCCACCGCATTGAAAACACACCCACCGCAATGTTTGTACCACTCTTGGGAATATTACATATCTATAAAACTAAACATAGTAAGACAAACATTGTAGTAGGTGACAAACATTGAAAACACACCCACCGCAATGTTTGTACCACTCTTGGGAATATTACATATCTATAAAACTAAACATAGTAAGACAAACATTGTAGTAGGTGACAAACATTGAAAACACACCCACCGCAATGTTTGTACCACTCTTGGGAATATTACATATCTATAAAACTAAACATAGTAAGACAAACATTGTAGTAGATGACAAAAATTGAAAACACACCCACCGCAATGTTTGTACCACTCTTGGGAATATTACATATCTATAAAACTAAACATAGTAAGACAAACATTGTAGTAGGTGACAAACATTGAAAACACACCCACCGCAATGTTTGTACCACTCTTGGGAATATTACATATCTATAAAACTAAACATAGTAAGACAAACATTGTAGTAGGTGACAAACATTGAAAACACACCCACCGCAATGTTTGTACCACTCTTGGGAATATTACATATCTATAAAACTAAACATAGTAAGACAAACATTGTAGTAGGTGACAAACATTGAAAACACACCCACCGCAATGTTTGTACCACTCTTGGGAATATTACATATCTATAAAACTAAACATAGTAAGACAAACATTGTAGTAGGTGACAAACAAAAACACACCCACCGCATTGAAAACACACCCACCGCAATGTTTGTACCACTCTTGGGAATATTACATATCTATAAAACTAAACATAGTAAGACAAACATTGTAGTAGGTGACAAACAAAAACACACCCACCGCATTGAAAACACACCCACCGCAATGTTTGTACCACTCTTGGGAATATTACATATCTATAAAACTAAACATAGTAAGACAAACATTGTAGTAGGTGACAAACATTGAAAACACACCCACCGCAATGTTTGTACCACTCTTGGGAATATTACATATCTATAAAACTAAACATAGTAAGACAAACATTGTAGTAGGTGACAAACATTGAAAACACACCCACCGCAATGTTTGTACCACTCTTGGGAATATTACATATCTATAAAACTAAACATAGTAAGACAAACATTGTAGTAGGTGACAAACATTGAAAACACACCCACCGCAATGTTTGTACCACTCTTGGGAATATTACATATCTATAAAACTAAACATAGTAAGACAAACATTGTAGTAGGTGACAAACATTGAAAACACACCCACCGCAATGTTTGTACCACTCTTGGGAATATTACATATCTATAAAACTAAACATAGTAAGACAAACATTGTAGTAGGTGACAAACATTGAAAACACACCCACCGCAATGTTTGTACCACTCTTGGGAATATTACATATCTATAAAACTAAACATAGTAAGACAAACATTGTAGTAGGTGACAAACATTGAAAACACACCCACCGCAATGTTTGTACCACTCTTGGGAATATTACATATCTATAAAACTAAACATAGTAAGACAAACATTGTAGTAGGTGACAAACATTGAAAACACACCCACCGCAATGTTTGTACCACTCTTGGGAATATTACATATCTATAAAACTAAACATAGTAAGACAAACATTGTAGTAGGTGACAAACATTGAAAACACACCCACCGCAATGTTTGTACCACTCTTGGGAATATTACATATCTATAAAACTAAACATAGTAAGACAAACATTGTAGTAGGTGACAAACATTGAAAACACACCCACCGCAATGTTTGTACCACTCTTGGGAATATTACATATCTATAAAACAAAACATAGTAAGACAAACATTGTAGTAGGTGACAAACATTGAAAACACACCCACCGCAATGTTTGTACCACTCTTGGGAATATTACATATCTATAAAACTAAACATAGTAAGACAAACATTGTAGTAGGTGACAAACATTGAAAACACACCCACCGCAATGTTTGTACCACTCTTGGGAATATTACATATCTATAAAACTAAACATAGTAAGACAAACATTGTAGTAGGTGACAAACAAAAACACACCCACCGCATTGAAAACACACCCACCGCAATGTTTGTACCACTCTTGGGAATATTACATATCTATAAAACTAAACATAGTAAGACAAACATTGTAGTAGGTGACAAACAAAAACACACCCACCGCATTGAAAACACACCCACCGCAATGTTTGTACCACTCTTGGGAATATTACATATCTATAAAACTAAACATAGTAAGACAAACATTGTAGTAGGTGACAAACATTGAAAACACACCCACCGCAATGTTTGTACCACTCTTGGGAATATTACATATCTATAAAACTAAACATAGTAAGACAAACATTGTAGTAGGTGACAAACATTGAAAACACACCCACCGCAATGTTTGTACCACTCTTGGGAATATTACATATCTATAAAACTAAACATAGTAAGACAAACATTGTAGTAGGTGACAAACATTGAAAACACACCCACCGCAATGTTTGTACCACTCTTGGGAATATTACATATCTATAAAACTAAACATAGTAAGACAAACATTGTAGTAGGTGACAAACATTGAAAACACACCCACCGCAATGTTTGTACCACTCTTGGGAATATTACATATCTATAAAACTAAACATAGTAAGACAAACATTGTAGTAGGTGACAAACATTGAAAACACACCCACCGCAATGTTTGTACCACTCTTGGGAATATTACATATCTATAAAACTAAACATAGTAAGACAAACATTGTAGTAGGTGACAAACATTGAAAACACACCCACCGCAATGTTTGTACCACTCTTGGGAATATTACATATCTATAAAACTAAACATAGTAAGACAAACATTGTAGTAGGTGACAAACATTGAAAACATACCCACCGCAATTTTTGTACCACTCTTGGGAATATTACATATCTATAAAACTAAACATAGTAAGACAAACATTGTAGTAGGTGACAAACATTGAAAACACACCCACCGCAATGTTTGTACCACTCTTGGGAATATTACATATCTATAAAACTAAACATAGTAAGACAAACATTGTAGTAGGTGACAAACATTGAAAACACACCCACCGCAATGTTTGTACCACTCTTGTGAATATTACATATCTATAAAACTAAACATAGTAAGACAAACATTATAGTAGGTGACAAACATTGAAAACACACTCACCGCAATGTTTGTACCACTCTTGGGAATATTACATATCTATAAAACTAAACATAGTAAGACAAACATTGTAGTAGGTGACAAACATTGAAAACACACCCACCGCAATGTTTGTACCACTCTTGGGAATATTACATATCTATAAAACTAAACATAGTAAGACAAACATTGTAGTAGGTGACATACAAAAACACACCCACCGCATTGAAAACACACCCACCGCAATGTTTGTACCACTCTTGGGAATATTACATATCTATAAAACTAAACATAGTAAGACAAACATTGTAGTAGGTGACAAACATTGAAAACACACCCACCGCAATGTTTGTACCACTCTTGGGAATATTACATATCTATAAAACTAAACATAGTAAGACAAACATTGTAGTAGGTGACAAACATTGAAAACACACCCACCGCAATGTTTGTACCACTCTTGGGAATATTACATATCTATAAAACTAAACATAGTAAGACAAACATTGTAGTAGGTGACAAGCATTGAAAACACACCCACCGCAATGTTTGTACCACTCTTCGGAATATTACATATCTATAAAACTAAACATAGTAAGACAAACATTGTATTAGGTGACAAACATTGAAAACACACCCACCGCAATGTTTGTACCACTCTTGGGAATATTACATATCTATGAAATCAAACAAAAATAAACGTAAAAATGTGCAAATGATAATTTCTTAGTCAAAAAAGGCGAAATAATAAAAACGGTAAACAATCAGGTCGGCACAATTCGAAAACATACGGAATACCCACATAAAATATATACACATAAACTATATACAAATTCCAAGACTTGGGGACAGTTCTTTCAAAGGAGTTTATTGTTTATTTTCAAAAAATTTGTTATACTTTTATTAATCTTTCCAACGGAAGGACCCGCCTTAAATTTCTTTGGGGTTGGTGATTTTTGTTTCTGGATCATAATGGTGAAGCAACGTTTTATCCATGGTTTTATATCGAGCCAAAAAAACGGTCAGTTTCTTACTGTAACAGTTCCAAAGAAGCTCGAGAAATGTTTGGCTTGGTTTGTTTTCGTCATTAATAAGTATTCTGGGGACCCAGGGTGGATACTTGTGTTCATCCCCAAGTGTTTGGGTAAAATACTATGCACACTACGATTCAAAATCTTTGTTTCTTCAGCTATAAAACGTACCGTAACACGACGATCTGCTATACTTTTTAACCATTTCTTTAGTCACTACCGTTGTTAGCCAACCCCAGCGAAGGTCATCTTTGGTAGATATTCTTCCACGTTCGTTTAAGTGGAACCAACGTGCAACTATTGAATACAGTGGAGCATTTGCATTTACCAGGCAGTATTAACTTTTTGGTTCCACAGAAGTTTGTACCTCATTCTCACTTTATAATGGACACCCCTAGTAGGTATTGTTAAAACTCATTATTATATGTGTTTATAGTAAATAAACGACTAAATGATAATTAATTTGTTGCATGTATAAAAAAGCAAAAAATTATACAACTTTAGCACTATTTTACAACAAATAGGCTATTGCTCAGCTGTACACCCGTGGAGACTCACAGTTCAGCTGGTTTTCAGCAATGTCTTGGATGATCACAAAGTATATATTTAGATACCAACATATATTGTCGGCCTTCATGGCTCAGTTGGTTAGGTATCTGACTGCTGATCCAAAGGTCCCGGGTTCGATTCCCGGTGGAGACACAGTTATTTATTGTGTTTTCAGTCTGGATCTGTGAGACGATTAATATCGTAAGTCTCCTGAATGTGGCAACTTGTTATTGGGTGCGTGTTAAATCAATATTTGACATAGTACCTGTAAGTTGCCCGAGAAGTAAAATAAAGAAATAAAGAAATATATAAATAATAATAAAAAAATAAAATAACATATAATTATATACGAAAACATCTAAACAGAAAAAAAGAATTGAAAAAAACATAAAAAATAAATAAATAAACAAAGAACGCATTATTACTTGTATTATTAGTTAATTTTGTGTACTCAATAGCCATTCACTGTAATGCTTTTTAAAGCTCTGCAATGAGGCTGCCGTACGAATGTGTTGCGGCAATTCATTCTAATATTTGGTTGATGTGTATGTATAACTCCCTTCAAAGGCAGTGGTTCGATGTCTGGGGAGAATAAGTAGATGGTCTCTTTGTCGCGTAGCATACATATGAATATCACGGGACCACTGTAATCTGTCATACAGATAGGAAGGTGTCTCTCTTTTAATGATTCTGAATATTTGACACAGATGATGAAACTTTATTTAGTTAAACAAATCCCGTGCTGCTTAATGTATGGAGAAACATGTGCTCGCCTAGGTATTTTGTAACAAAAACGCGCATTTTGAATACGTTGCACTTGTTTTTGTGTATTCTTTAACAAAGTAGGACCATATACCGCATCCCCATAGTCTAATATGGATAAAACAATTGCGAACATTGACCGAAATATTTTCCCGAATTTTATATAAAAGGCGTAGAATTGAATAGCCTCATTGCACCCTTTTTTGATATGCTCTTCATATTTCAACCATTGGTCTATTACTATACCGAGATTACGTGTTACGCTCACAAATGAAATGTCAGTGGAATCAATGAAAACCCTAAAGCCGCTGCTTTCCACAGCATTATTTTTTTTTTATTTTGAGCCTACAACCAGTGCTACAGTCTTTTGGGAGTTGAGAAGTAGTGTTCTTGTGCACATGCATGAATTTTATTTAAATCACTATTTATCATGCTCACGGCCGATTGCACGTTATGTTTCTCAAAAGATAAATAAACTTGTGAGTCATCTGCGTACATATGTGATTTGCAGTAATTAAAACATTCATATAGCAAACAACAATGGCCCAAGTATGGACTCTTGTAGAACACCGTGAGTCAGCTTAACAGCAGTAGAGTATTTCAAAGACCCACCGACTTCACTGCAGACCAGACGCTGCGTTCTGCCTCTGAAATACATAACTTTGGAACCATCTGATACTTCCATCGTCAAATCCATAGAATTGCAATTTCGATATGAGCAATGGAATACTTATCATATCAAAAGCTTTCGAGAAATCAAGAAGAACCAAGATTGATACTTTGCTCTTGTCACATGAAGTGTATAAGTCATCGATAATGCATTGTAACGCTGAAGTGGTGCTGTAATCCTTACGAAAGCCGGACTGATGAGGGGGTATAATTTTACATTTTTCCGCATATTTTACTGAATGATCAAACATGATTGATTATAGTTATAATATAATAGTACTAAGCGTATAATGTAGAACGAGATTTATCATAGTATTATTTGTGTATAGTTTATTTCCAAAACAGCGTGATGACGAAAAACGTATCATATTATAAGTTAATACAAGAAACCAGACGTGAGCTCAATTCGGCACAGTATTATGGTGAGCTCTCGACTCATTCTGTTTATATTTAGAATTAAATTCATACAAATGTGATACAATACAAGTTGATTGCATTAAATTTATTTCATCAAAATCAATTAAATATTTTTGTTAAATGGAAAAAGGGTTGAGTGTTTAATTATTTTTTTATCGTGGTGATGGGCGAAGACAAATTTAATGAAGAATATAAAGCGGGTGATCTCAAAGTCTCCTTAATCTGTACTAGTTCTGGTAAAATATTCATTCTTACGAAAATCTGTATGCTATTCAATATAAGTACATAATCCAAGAGCCTGTAACCACCAGACTTACGTCATAATATAAAGTCTGTTTTTTTCTAGAGTACACTAAAGCAAGTATTCAAGTAACACTGATTGGCTACTATAAATCAATCCTAAGTAGTTATGACTTTGGCAGATAACAGGTAGCTAAGATGTCGAAACGCGTCAGTTATAATATAAAGCGTGATTTTAGTATTAAAAATTACGTCATTCATTTACAGACATTTTGGTTATCGGAAACCTTCTGACAGACATCTTTGAAGTTTATTGACCGAGTACGAATGACAGTAAATACAATAACAGAATTTCAGTCTACTAACCCACTCAGAACATGTAGTTCTATTCATCCCTGGAACGGCTGCTCGTCGGACTAAACAAGAACCTACCATCAAGCATATTTCATACCACTACCACGAAGAGTCCAACCACAAACATACAGGCCCGTCAGTCATGGCGAGGGTTTCCCTCCCTGTTTGGTGCACGATAACACGTGACTCGACAGGGAACCTTCACCACACATTGTAGTACTTTCAGTTCTTATTTCGACGCCAAGGGCGTCGTGGTCTACACCAATTTCATGAGCATGGCGGGCTACCGGCGAGCTGGATATGGACCGCCACAGTCATGCGGGGGGCTGCTCCACCCCTTAGTACTCGTGTTAGTGATATACAGGAACCACACCAGGTAGATAGTACTCCTGACAGTCAAAACACTGACAAAATAAATGACTGTAAATAAATGATAGTAAATATAGAACTGCGCCTGTCATTCGCCGAGAACACAGTGTATGGCATACAACGCAAGTATAATAACAATTTGTTTGGGGGTTTCCATCGACCATAGTATTTATTTATTTTATTTTATATATTTCAGTAAACTAAAAATCTATACAAATAAATATACTAACACACACATACCTAACCAAAAAAATTGCCAACAAAGTTTTTTTTTATTTATTTATTTGACTCTTTCTGTACATATAATTATTACACTGGCGGGTTTATTGCCTAATGGCAATTTCTTCCAACCAACCAGAGTTAATGTTAAATATACAAAACAGTGTTTATTATGGCAATAAGTTACCTAGCTCATGTACATTAAAATAGACAAATAATAAACACTAAAACTGAAAAAGTAAAAAAAAACTGAATAAATTATGCTTGATTTATGGTAAAAGGGGTTATGGAGACAGTAAAGGGGGAAGGAAGGCGCACGCAATACGATATCGCTCGAAGTAAATGGTTTTTAATTGATGTCCCAAATATTAAAAAGGTTTATTATCAATGTAAGACGTGATTTCTGATACTTTTCTGCCAAAACCACCACTAATAAGTTGTTACCTGCTATGATGTATTAATTGCGATGATAACGTATACGATATCAAACTGGAGGAGAGCTGCGGAGGACATGTACGACTGGAGAAGAATTGTGGAGGAGGCCATGGCCCACACATGGCTGTAAAGGCATGATGATGATGATGATAATGAACCCTGTGACGTAAATCTGGCGATCACTAGCTCTCGCTCTAATATTAATTCAATTTAAAAATCTGTTAATCATTCAATAAAAGTAGATATAATATACATATACGTTATCACGATTACAACAAGTTATTTATAAAAAAAAAGATTCTTACAAAAATTAAATACCCGCTCAACATTTTCATATTCATCGTGTATTTGTGAGATTCGTCGACCCTGATTCTTTAATTTCTATTTTAATATCATGTGTCTACTCCTTACCTAGTGTACGCAACAATTGAGCAAATGAGCATTCTAAATTTTTCTATATTGACACAAAGTCCACTCGAACTTCTGCAGTGTCCCCTAAGTGAATAAAAATTTTAAAATGTCCACCCAGACAACCAAATCGCTCACAAAGGGGCGCGTGCGCTTCGGTTAAGAATCACTGCTCTATAGTCTGTTGTACCTACCATGTTGTCATTTAATTTTAATATATTTTTGTGACCATCACTAACTAAATACTTAATACTACGCCAAACGATGGCGTAGCATTTAACATTATTGTGTATGCAGAAAAGGGATAGATAGCTTTCTGTGAGTTTATACTGGCGCTAGTGAAACGTATGCTAGTGAAACATGGACCTGGCAACATGAAAGTAGAATAAATGCTGTAGAAATGAAATTTCTAAGAAGAGTATGTAATAAAACGATATATGAAAAATGAGGACATAGGAAGAGAATGCACGATAAAAAAGGATATTATATGTAAAATGAAAGTGAATGCCTTGAGGTGGTTTGGACATATTGAAAGAGTGAACAATGAAGGACTGACCAAAAAAATATATGGAGTGAATAGCAGAGGTCGCCCCAGAAAGGGATGGCATGACCATGTGAATGATATTTTGAAAGAAGGAAACGTAAAAAGTTGGAACAATCGACGAGCATATATGAGACGATGCATGAATGTATGTTCAAACATACATACCTACCATCACGCGCGTGATGGTATGTATGTATGGTCTAAGGTCCGGACCCGTAAAGCAAGTATGTAAGTACAAACACATATAACCAAGCTCACACTGACAGCTATCCGTAGGTATTATATTACTCTTTGCTGACAGCTCTATGTCACGATTCCTCTGAAATTCCAGCATATTTTCGGCATCTCGTATACATCGTTGAATATTCTGTGTGGGATTTGTTTTGAATTATCAAATACTTACATATTTGACGAAGTCGCTAAAACCATCATCCATCGAAAACATCTCGTATTAAATCACTCATAAGGTTCCTCGCGATCTTCCTTACTTTTTGACAGTTGGCAAATGTTAATTTATTACGACTACGCGCATGCGCAAAATATTAATATTATGTCTCTGCAATGCGATTCTCATACAAAAACTACAATTGAAAGGCCAACATCATTACCTTTGTAAGACCGGACTTGAAAGTATCATCCATTTCCTCCCAGTCTTCCCTTCTCACCACCCTTCACCAAAGTTCATATTGTAATTGTCAATAGTTTGTAGATTAATCAGTGGAATATTTTTATGTCAGTGGTATAATTTTATCTTTCCTTATTTTTTATTTATTTATTTGAATCATCTTGTACATATAATTAGTACACTGGCGGGCTTATTGCCTTATGGCAATTTCTTCCAACCAACCAGTGTAAATGTTAAACATACAAAACAATGTGTACTATGGCAATAAGTTAATCACATTACAAAATAAATAAAGATAGCAGAAGGAAAGTAAAAAAAAAACAAAGAAGATAGCATATAAAAACAATTCATAGCAATGATAGGAAAACTAAAGGATAAGGAAAGGAAGAGGAGAGGAAGATGTAATCAGGTGTTGTCAGATAAATATTTTTGCTTTAGCCTTTTCTTGAAGATGTTTAGTGAGATATACGACGTAATATCAGGACTTAGGCTATTCCATAGTCAAGCTGAATGTACTTCAAACGAAGAGCTAAAAAAAATCAGAACTATGAATAGGAATAGATAGCAAAGCACGAATTTTTAAACTTATTATCTATATAAACTGTTAATATTCCCAAATAAAGTAAAAATAAAATAAATTAAGATATTTTCCAATATAATATCTTCCATCTCACTTCATTTCGGAACAGTTTCTCTCAAAAGTATGTAGATTAATTATAACCTACATACTAAATTACTTACTAGTCTGTGCCAAAATCCAGTAATAAAATTATTTATTTATATAATTTATGTGATCGTTAATTAGGATTTGTAATAGAACAATGTATGACCGGGTAAGAAACGAGGATATAAGGAAAGAATGTAAGATGAAGAAAGATGTCATTACTAGAATGAAAGTGAACACATTGAGATGGTTTGGTCACATGGGGAGAATGAATGAGGAGCGCCTGACAAAGAAAATATACAGAGCGGAAAGGAATGGAATGAGAGGTCGGGGACGCCTAAGAAAGGGATGGCACGACCATGTGAACGAAATTTTGAAAGACGGAAAAATGTTAGAAGTGTGACGAACATGCTAATGTAAACTTTGCTGGCTAATTTTTTGGTTATATGTGTATAAGATTTTTGTTTTGTATTGCTGTATGTTTACCGAAATATATAAAAAATAAAAAACATGTATGAGCCGATGCATGAATGTGGACGAGGCGAGGGATGCGTGCCAGGATTGAAAAATGTGGCGTTCGGTTCTCTCTACCTACCCCGCAAGGGACATGGCGTGATGGTATGTATGTATGCATAATTTATATAGCAGCGTGATTATTAGCAACGTGAAGTCTCTAAGTTAAATTGGTACAGTACTAATTTATTGAGAAATAAATTGATAAAAAATAACATAAAAGAGTAAGAAATATAAAAAAATACAAAGAGAAAAAAAAATTAAAACAGAGTTTAAAAAAAAAATAATAAAAATAACACTGATCATAGCAATGAGGAAAAGGAGATTACGGAAGGATATAGAAGGAATTCAGGAACTCTTTGACAAATAAAGTTTTTTTAGTTTACCTTTAAATATTTTTTTTTATTATTATTAATACCAAAAATAAAAAAAATACAAAATAAGTACAAGTAAAAATACATCAGTTAAATTACACTTAAAATTATTTCAAATATATGGGTTGGTTTGTACCACCTCACTAAGCCAGGCCTGTTCCGAGGTGGTATAAAAAATTGAATGGATACTTCATCACTTAGGCCATTCCATAGTCTAGTCTAGCTGATTGCACTTGAAAAGAGGAGCTGAAAACTTCTGTATTGTGAATGGGGATAGCTAGTGTAGTACGTTCAGCAGACCGAAGAGATAGGCCGTGACTTGACAAGAAAACCACGTTATTTTTTAAATAATATTATCTGTACATATTTTTTTCAGAATAATAAGAAATCATCATGTCCAATTTTTGATATAATCGTGTATGCTAATAAAACAGTATTTCTGATCAGTGATCATGGTATTTTTCGAAATATATCATCAACCTATACATATATAAAGGATATTATTGTATCTGAAATAAAGACAAAAAGACGTGTTGCAATTAATAGTCGTGGACTCATATACTTTATGGAAAACGGTGACTCTGAATGCAGGATAATAGTGGATAATATTCCAAGATCTGAAATACTTCTGAAAGGTACATAAGTACATTCCTACATATTTTGATTGAATATTGAATTAAAACTCTGTCTTGTTCAATTCATAATGACTACGATCAATCATATGTCTGCTATCCGAGTTTTCTTATTTTGATTGCTAAAAAAATATTCCTTAACCTTAACAAATTTATTTATTTATTAAAAATCCAGTAAAGTATAAAAATATAGAAAAAGTACAATAAACTAGAAAACTATATAATCAAATAAAATGCTGTTGAGAATTATTGAGGTCGTATGGATGTATTCACTCCACTAGCACATAGGCATGTGCTGGAGTATACATTATTTTTCAATTTTAAATTAATTTTTATTTTAAAATGATCAAATTCGAAATATTATATTGCGCATTTTCTTTTTCAGGTATAAGTAAATATTGTAACGTCTTGGTGTTTGAATTTGATCAACACGATAACCTGTACATCGGCACTGACGAAGGAATATTTCTTTTGAAAAACGGTGATACGATAATCACAAAAGTATTTCTTGAAATCAAATATGCACAAGCGATAGCGTTTAATGATAAAAACAACATTTATATCGTATCTGAAAAAAATATCTATAGACTATGTCTTGAAAAATATTTTAACCTATCACACAGTAATAAAAATCGAATCGTTTCAAAATCATCAAAATATTCAAGTACTCAATCAAGCAATATATTCAAATCAACAACCACCCATGTTCCAATACATGTTGACCAATCTGACAAATCAACAACCACACATGCTCCAATACATGTTGATCAATCAGACAAACCAACAACATCCCATGTTCCAATATATGTTGACCAATCAGACAAACCAACAACCACCCATGTTCCAGTACATGTTGGGCAATCAGACAAACCAACAACTTCCCATGTTCCAATACATGTTGGCCAATCAGACAAATCAACAACCACCCATGTTCCAATTGTTGACCAATCAGACAAATCAATAAGTACTCATGTTACAGAAATACTTCAGAAGTCAAGTACTGAGGCACCGATTAATAAGCCCAACAACTCAATGCCTGCAATTAATGGTACAAATCATCTAATTGTAATCAATATTTTGTGGCCTGTATGTATCGGTGTAGTAGGCATTTTAACCTACTATGTAATAATAGCAAGAAGAAGAAAGTCGGAAAATCTGGAAAACAACATGAAAGCTATTGCCGATAATGAAACGCCGAACCATTCAGTGGAATCTGAGAATGCCCAGCCACAATCAGATGAAGGAATATACGGAACAGTTTTTTGAAAATACATAATATCTCTTCGTTAAAATCAATAATACAGCACAATTTAAAATAAGATTTATTCTATTTATCAGCAAGACTCTGGAATAATTTGAGTCCTGATATAACTTCGTCAAACTCGCTTTCCATTTTCAAGAAAAGACTAAAGCATGGATATCTCTCCGAAAATACCTAATCTCTATCCTTTTCCTTCCTTCCCTTTGCTACGTAATATTTATCCCTAAACACCTGATCTTGATTTCCTCTTCTTATTCCTTCCCAATCTTTTTTTTGCTATGTTTTTTTTATTTATCTTGGTGTTATGTTTATTTTCTTTGTTCTTTTGTATTTTTTTTGTTTTAATTTATTGAACGATTAAATCACCATTTACATACATGTAATAATCAATCAGGGGGGCAAGTCTGGTCAAATATCTTAAGAGAAGTCCTATAATATCTTAAGATATTATAGAATTTATTTTAGAATGATAATTATATCCATGATATGGGTAATCACGAGGGTTTTGATTTCACCGTTTGACGTGACTTGCCCCCAGGTGTATGTTCCATACGATACATTGAGACGAAATCTCATGTAAAAAAGGGGAGTACCTATTATATTATATTGATGTTGTATTATCTAAATATTGTATATTTTCTAAATATTGTAAATTTACTAAATAATTCAAAAAAAATGTTTTACAAAGGTTTGGACATTTATATGAAAACACATTAATAATATGCATATAAGGATTATGAAAAAGTTTAAACAAGATTTTGAAATAAATGAAGATTTATATTTTTTCTTAATCAATATGCACATTACTTATCCAACTGTCGATTTGTTCAGGAGAACTTTGTTCTCTTAACATATCGACAATGTATCAAGCCAGAATACGCGAGAATTGTATGGAGAGGTCTACTTTTTTCACGGCTTTTCCAACTTTGAAGTCAAAAAACACCAACTTAGAGGCTTCGCAGCATATATGTTCCATACACGGATTTACTCAGAATTCGGAGTAGAACATTTCGTGTGTCTGTGTGTGTGTGTGTCTGTGTGTGTGTGTGTGTGTGAGGGTGTGTGTGTGTGTGTCTGTGTGTGTGTGTGTCCGTCCGTCCCTTATAACTTTTGATCTGCTCAATTCACAGAGTCCAAAATTTCAGAATATATACACAGTTATAGGCCTACAAAAATTTAATACTCAGAATTTTGAATTTTTGTTTCAGTCAGGGGTTATCAACTTTTGAATTTTTATTTTATTTTTCCATATATCTCAGAAACCATAAAAGCTAGAACGCTGAAAATTGGTACAAACATAGAAAAATAAAAAATCTCAAATTAATTTTTTTCAAAAAAATTACAGTGTTTCTCAAACATTTTTTATTAAGAAAAATATTTTTTTATGATAAATTTATGAGTTTAACTGCCTATATTTCCAAAACTTATACAATTATCGAAAAAAGCCGAAACACCCCAACTAGATAATTTAATTTTCTATAAAAAATATTAACATTGTAGTAGAAGATCTCAATTTTTTTAATCAATTTTTTTAAAAATTGAATTTAGTGACGACATCGCTTCATACATTTTGTATGGCAGTCGCCTATACACAATATGTAAGAAGACTTAATAGTTTGATACTTCATCTCCAAACATACATACCATCATGCTATTTTCATATTCTGGGTAGGAAAAAAGGAACTTCCTCCATACTATCCTATCTTGACATACATACCTACATAATATATGTTGTATAGAAAACAAAATATCTGAAAATATTCAATAATTTGTATTTATGGGTTTATAGTTTGGTACATATTCTTCAACTATACATACTATCGCTATCGACAGTTGGATCTCATGTGTTACATGCAACTATACATGCAATATTATGTCTGTAATTGCTTATTTTATTTGAAAGATATTCTGAATCATAAACAATAAGCATGTTCCGAAAAAAAGTATTAAGAACATTTTATCATTATATGTGAAGGAAGGAAGGAAGGAAGGAAGGAAGGAAGTTAGGAAGGTTGGAAGGAAGGAAGGAAGCAAGGACGCAAGTAAGGAAGGAAGGACAGAAGTACGAAAGTAGGACATAATTAAGTACGTTAATAAATAAAAATGTGTGTGGAGATACACTCATGTGCCATGCTTTATTTCATTAGGTTATGTGTATCCGCAAACCTGTCGCTGGTTACCCTACATGGTGGGGTTTGCCGTGATTATATTAACGAGGTCTACTTTATTTAAATGCAGATGATTTTCAATTTTTATCCGTTAATTTTATCGTTCATTTATGTATAAATAAGTAAATACTTGAACAAACTAGTAAATATATAAATAAATAACTAAACAAGCAATTTAATCAACAAATAAAATATATTGAATAAATAAATAAATAAATATTTTTTCCTTGTCTTATCTCTATTGTATCCTGACCATTCATTCCGTTAGAACGTTCGAAAATTCAGCCACGTGTGTTTTTTTAAGATAATTAATGTTGTGTATTGTAGAGTGACGTAGCATATATATGTGCATTGTTTACTTACATACATAGTTCATTGCTTAAATATAAGGTGTTGTCTTATGTAAAATCTTTTGAAGGGTGATAGGTGGTAAGAAAGGCAACGAATGCATAACCAAAAATCAACCATTTTGGGGATATGATTTTTTTTAAAATACACACAAGAGTACGAAATTTTCATTCGTAGGTTTTTTGACAGTATCTCACAAACAAAGCAAAAATGATAGTTGGCATTTTAATGCTTTTGATTAGACCTATATTTGTGGATTTGGCATAAAAAAGGTATTTGATTTATAAAATTTTTTAATGCTTTTGATTAAGATCTATATTTGTGGCTTTTGCCTTTTAAGACATTGATATTGATAAATAAAGTTTTTTTTAAATATATATTTTTTTTAATAATAATCCAATATCTAAAAAAAAATAATCCACAATGACATAAGCAATGTCGAATTCGGCGAGGACAAAGTAATAACTCGGAACTCCAGAAATGAATCCCATCTGGGGCAAAACAATTTAAGATAGAATCCCCAATGCGAAGAATCTGCGACGTGAAGGACATCGCCAGGTGGAACAGGTTAATGAGGCGTTAATGAAGGGAACATATTAATATATGGAGAGGATGGATCTAAAACCCATATATTTGATCTGTAATAATTTTAATTTTTCTGATATTTATTTCTTTGTACTTGTATTGTAATTTTTGTATTTTTTGGTATCAATAATAATAATAAAAAAATAGGCTTTCCAAAATCGCTATGCGTAAAATACCGCAAGGTCAGCGACTACCGAAGAGATGGAGGAAAAGTCGGACATCCTCATCCCAGTACCAACAATACATAATAAATCTGAAGCTAATCTCAAAGTTGTTGATAACATTTTTCCTGCAATCAATATCCATTCAATATATAAAACAAATCGCTCACGCGAGTCGCTATTGAACTAAATGAACCTAACCAAAAAATAAGGGATGCGATTTACGCAGATTCACATTATTTATTATTTCGCTCTCGTATTTTTTTGCATCCAGATAATTTTCCCTTGATTCATCTGTTGCCTGACAACATTGGCGCATGCGCAATATGACAAGGCACCAGGGCCATATAGACACTCGTATGGACCGTAGGGTTCTCCACTCTGTCGTCCGGACCAGACTATTTGTATGGCAGAATACACGATATGTACGGAGACTTTTATAAATACCTTAAAATCTTCAAACATACCTAGGTAAGAAAAAGGGACTGAACTGCACACTATCTCCTCTATACACATTAAAATATAATAGAAGAAACTCATAGAACGTATATTTAAATATTTTTTTCTTTAAACATGAATGAAATAAATTAGTCAAAACTATTATAATTTATCTGGTTTTAAACCGCAATTGACAATAAAACCTGTATTTTCCTTATTTTGTGAAATCAATTATAACTTCATATTTAAAACAAAATAAATATTTTTCATGCTTCAGTTGATTAATAATGGCCAACAAATGAGATTGTTAATTAAATACAAACATTATCTGTAAAAAGATACACTTGTTGACAGTTTGTGAAATTTCCAAAAAAACTCTAACAAAAATTAATATTTTCTGGTAAGTTAAAGACTGCTTTAAAGTGTTTATATTCTGTGTTATTCACTATCGTATTGAAAAGTACAATAAGAATGTATCTGAAAATAACAGATTTTGAACATATGTTATTCAGTTTTACTAATAATTATATACCTAATCATATGATGATGTTTTTGTATTTGAAGATCAGTCAGTCACTTTTATGATCTTAGATATTATGTGATTATTTCTGAATCACAAAAATCATAGCAAATATAAGCTATTCCTATATGATGATTGTTCGCAGGTCAATTTCACGGAAAACTGTATTCTGGATAACAGTTACATTGTTTATAATATTTCCCCATATTTCAAGTGATAAGATATGCAACTGTAATGAGAATCATACAAATTATATAAACAAAACGATAAATGATCAAATGGTTCGTATAGCAGTTGATAAAAATGATAATTTATATTATAAAACTGATAAAAATGAGTTGTTTGCGTGGGACATAAACGGAAAACCAAGACAATTAAAAACTTATCATAGTAAGTAAATTCTCCAATTATTGTAGTTTGTAAATATCTGCTTTCTCTCTTTCTTATAATATTCATTAGACTCCAGCTTTTGAAAAGTGTTTTTATAGATTCTACTTTAATAATATAAGTCGATTATTTCGTGAAATTATTACATAAATATAAACAATTCATCGCGCCCTTTCAATATTAAATATAGGTAAAATAAAAACAAAATACCACACGATCTTTACCTAGATACGTTTTTTTAGTTTTCATAATTTTTGTTAACATTCGTAAACGCATCATAAATCAAAAGAAAATAATTGGTCAAATTCAAACAAATTGATTAGCCTTTGGGGGTATTTGTTTATTGATTATTTTATAGGATTATTTATCAGAAGGATAAGATTATATGTGTGTGTTAAAATATTTACTATATAATCTTTTATCTCCAAATATTACATTGCAAAAATCAGTAAGTTCAATATTTGATATACAATTTAAAATTATGTTTCAAATCAAAGATAACTAACAAGATAAACATTAAATAATCTTCGCAAATCTTCGAGAAGTGTCGAAGATATGCAAATTGCAGCTATTGAGGAGCGCAGCTACATACAAGCTTGAAATGACGATGTTATAGAGCACTCATTAATTTAATATAATAATAATAATAATGAACACTTTCTTGCACACTGCGCAAGTGGTGAGTTTATTGCCGTATGGCAATAAACTCGCCAGAATTTTTAATGTAATCATTTCAACGGTAATCAGACTCTTTTGCTAATTGATATAAATATAGTGCAATTGACATTAGTCATTTTAATGTTTATATTTTTTCAAATTTCTTTTACTTTTTTAACGTTATATGTTAGAATAATTCCATGTTTTTATTAAAAAAAACATTCATACATAGGTATTATTTAATTTTTTGTTGCTGATAATTAAGTAGGTGCATAATGACATTAGATAGTTCTCAGATATCTACGTAGCGAGTTTTCGAACACCGTATCATGTGTTTTGACTCAAATTCGATTTGAACTTTTGGTTCGAATAATTTGTTTATGTTATCCCTCATTGATATTTTTTTTACTTTTTTTATCACTCCATATTATACAATGACACAAACATATATATTCCTGCTGCCCAAATAGAAAACCCTGTTCTAGGGCGAACAGTTTGCAATTTTACAGTGACAATATACTTATGAACTGGGTGATGATACATAGTTTCAGCTCTATATATGAACATTAGGTAGGCATACAACCAAAATACTTTGTACTAATTAAACACCAACTACTTCAGTAAACATCAAAACAGACACATAGCTAACATAAAACAGAGCAATCAGGTTATAATGCCCGTCATAAATAACATCTGTCAACAAGTCTATTTCCGACGCGATTTGACAATTCAAAACCATATACCATATAGATATCAATGTCATCAAGTGTTTTGTTGTATTTGATGTGACTCGCATACATCCCAGATCGAATAAAAGCATATAAAATATTTTGTGTATCACTCAATGAACATCGCAAACATAACACGGGATAATTTAATAATTTTAATAAAGCCTTGTATCAATTTACTATACTATAAGTCAATTATTTATTACCAAACTCTTATCACAGTTAAAATTGACCTTATTTCAATCCTTAGATGACCCTTTAATGGATTTTGTTATGATGCCTGAGAAGACTTTGTTCCTGTTATTGAACATACATAAAATTATGTGCATTTCCAAATTCGAAACGAAAAAAAATATTAATCATTACGATAAATTCATTCCTGTATACAATGGCTACATTAAATGCCGGCGGGTAAGATTATATTTAATTATTTAATAATTATGTTATTTTATTGATACTGAGCTGGTTATAGTATAACGAGGGGCGTTCAATAAAAAGTGAGAATGAATATTAGATGGGTCGATGGCAGAGCGGTTAGCGCGCTGGGCTAGTAATCCAGTTGTCGCGAGTTCGAATCCTGCCTCGACCGATTTCGTTCACCTATAGCACAAGCATTTATTTGCTTATTTTAGGGAACGTAGGAAGATGTATATGTACTTGTTTAACAAGGACATATTCATTTTTTGTTAAAAAAAAAAAATTAGTCTTCCGACACTTGCAAGATTATAACCAAGCTTAATAAATATATTTATTTCAAGCTCAAAAGCAATCAATTAACTGCGTACTATCAACATTATACTATAAATTGGTGTTTATTGTCATATTTCATTGTAATTACAGAATTTTAATAGAATTTTTGTTTCGAAATAATGCAACACCTGCAAGGTCTAGACTGGGAATGAAAGACCAAGCCCTAATCTGGAAGGCAAGACTAATACCACACTTGTGAATACAAGACCAAGACCGGTTGCAAGACCCAAACCATGAACACCCCTGTCTAAGTCTTGCATATGCTCATCAATAATGTACTTGGATATTTGTTAGCTTACCTACCTACAATTTAGAGGTAGGTAAGCTAACATTACTTTTGTACGACCGGGCTTGAAATTATCTTCCCATACATTCACTGCAAAGTACAGTGAGATGTTTATATAAGATATTTACCAATATTATAATATCTTCCATCTCACTTAATTTCGTAAAAGTTTCTCTCAAAAGTAGGTTAATAATAACCTTCACACTAGATTATTGGTCTGTGCTATATACCATTAATAAAATAATATTTTCTGTACATATTTTTTTCAGTATAATAACGAATCATCATGTCCAATTTTTTATAAAATCGTTTATGCTAATAAAACAATATTTCTGATCAGTGATCATGATATTTTTCGAAATACATCATCAACTTATTCATTTATAAAGGATATTATTGTGTCTGAAATAAAGACAAAAAGACGTGTTGCAATAAATAGTCGTGGACTCATATACTTTATGGAAAACGGTGACTCTGCTTGCAGGATAAAAGTGGATACTACTCCTAGATCTGAAATACTTCTGAAAAGTACGTAGGTTAATATTTTTTTATCTTTTTGTATATAATACAATATACCTATATATATATATATATATATATATATATATATATATATATATATATATATATATATATATATATATATATATATATATATATATATATATATATATATATATATATATATATATATATATATATATATATATATATATATATATATATATATATATATATATATATATATATATATATATATATATATATATATATATATATATATATATATATATATATATATATATATATATATATATATATATATATAAATATATATATATATATATATATATATATATAATATATATATATATATATATATATATATATATATAATATATATATATATATATATATATATATATATATATATATATATATATATATATATATATATATATATATATATATATATATATATATATATATATATATATATATATATATATATATATATATATATATATATATATATATATATATATATATATATATATATATATATATATATATATATATATATATATATATATATATATATATATATATATATATATATATATATAATATATATATATATATATATATATATATATATATATATATATATATATATATATATATATATATATATA